>CM031243.1:707902216-708468295 GCA_018340775.1 Taxus wallichiana var. yunnanensis | reverse complement strand
AATTATCATTCCACATGTAAATGCATTGTCTCGAATAGTTTCAAGAAGTCATCAAAAAGGGGACACAAATCGAAAAGCCCTCATTTCTAAGGGCTTACTTAAAGCACCCTTTAGAGACCAACCTTATCGAGACACTTATTAGAACTAGGACAAATCTAAATTCTTTAATCGGAATTGAAATATCGTCAATGATAGCATTACTAATTCTCGCCATGTCTGAATTTCCAAAACGATCCCACCAACACATTAAAATCTAAACAACCAATCATTATCCCTAGAAGGAAGTTCCTTCTCGGATCGATGAAGAGAGTTCACTCCTCTCGTGAGAAAGTCTATCTAGTGTCTTTCGTCATTTGGCAAATGCTAATATGATTGCATATCCCATCACGACTCCTTCAAGAAGGACAACCCAAACCAAATTGGTATAAAGACAACAAATATTGTGATTACCATCGCATAAAAGGGCACTCCACAGATCGATGCATGCAACTTCGCCATTGCATCCAAGACCTGATTAAACGTGGAAAAATAGAAGTTGAAAATACTTCGAGACGAAAAACACCTAATGAAAAACTTCACATGTTCAAAAATTTGTTCCCTAACCATGATAACAATTCAAAAGATAAGGGTTAATCATCAATCAATTTTGAGTATGACTCAATCATCTCGACCATTGATTATGACCAAGACTTAGTGGCAACTATAAAGATCGAATCGACCGTGTGATCACCACTAGATAGAAAAAAATTGGGTCCCTACAACAAAAAATTTGCCACTTCGTCCCTGGCATCACCTCCTAATCCGCCATCTAATTCCGCCGCCAATTCCTCTCACAACATATGCCATCATTTAATATAGTCAAACAATTAGAGAAGATTGCGCACAAATTTCAATCATGGAACTACTTAATTATTTTCCCGCACTACAACGCATCCTTATGTAAACATTAAATAACGCTTGTGTCCCTGAAGACATCAATTCACAACAATTCCAGGCTTTAATTGCACATCTTAAAGTCCCCAATGCTATTTTATCTTTTGGTCCCACTAACCTGCTTAATCCCAACATCGCTAATTCATTCTTTATACGTCGAGGGTTATGTAACTCATCGTAAGATCAAACGTGTTTTAATCGATAATGGATCAGCATTAAATATTTGTTCCATGAAACTTTTACGTTGTCTAGGTTACACTGAAAATGATTTATAAAACAATATCATAACCATTCATGGGTATGATAATAGCTAAAGAAAGTATGAAGGCACAATCACGTTGCCTCTCCAAGTTGGACCCATCACCTTAAACACACTCCTCATGTGGTAGATGTAGAAGTTACATATAACATTCTCATCAGCCGACCATTGATTCATGCCATGAAAGCCATCCCATCAACATTCCACCAATGCATTAAGTTTCCTCATTTAGATAAGGAATTTACATTACGTGCAGATCCCCAACCTTTTGAGTATTGTAGATTCCTCGAAGGACGGTATCGACATGATCACTATTGTCCATCAACAGATAAATATGCTCCACCTCACATAATCCCTAACGAAACACGCATTGATCCTGATACACTCCCTAACAATGATCCGAAACCATCATCTCATAACCAAAACACATTTTCCAATCCATTATCATCCATTAGTCAACCACCTTCCACCAGTCCTCCTCCCACTAATCAATCATCTTCCTCCACTAATCAAGTTTCTTCTTCCAGAACAATTATTCTTCCACCGCACCATCTTCTTCACCAAGCCAATCTTCTTCATCCAACCACACCTCTTCTATTAAGATACCTCCTCCCCGTGAATAACCAACCTTCATCCTTCAATCCACCCCCTTCTTCTTATAACCCATTCTCTTCATCTTTTAAGACTACCAAACTAACTTCCCCACCACATGAGGTACCTATTGGTCCCCCATCTCACACATTTAAAATCATTGACACGAGATACGATGAATATCAATTTCAAAAGATGGCAGACTCTTTTTATATCACCAAATCTCCACATAGCTACGACAAACCTAACACTCCACATTTGAGAATTTATCCCACTTACCAAATGAGACAAATACTTGGGAAAAGTTTGGTTATCTTGACAATGAACATATTCCAAGTTCTTCAGGATCTTGGTTATATAATGACGACTTTGCTCCATGTTATGAGTCCCCTCAATTTACCAAAGCTCACTGAATAATGAAAAATATGCGATGGAAGGGTAAAGGACTCGGTCCAAATGAACAAGGTCGTTTAGACCTAATAAATTACACACAACATCATGATAAACATGGTCTAGGTTTTAAGGTGTTTGATGTTGCTCCCATAATAATTTTAAGTGACAATGATGACACTAGTTCGATAATGACATCGTCTCCATGTAGTCTTTTTTAGGACCTCGCTGAAACACATCTTTCCTTTGAACATTTATCTATTAATGTCATCAATTTTGAGCCTACACATCCGAAGTCTCATGACTCATGGCCAAACACATCATGCGGCCATGGACATGTTCCAAAATGATGAAGCCATCAAGAATTCCTCGAACTTGCGACCAAATCCCTACTTCCGACCATGTAAAAGGATTTGAAATCAATCTAAACTAATCACCTATTTTGCGAAGAGATAAAATATTCGATGCTTCACCTCAAAAATTCGGATCAAAAGCGCAAATGAGGATTTCCATAGTCAAAACCTCACCGCCACCCTATCCAACAAACATGTCAACAAAAATTTCCAACAAACACCCAACACCGACGACCTACATCAACCATTAGCATCGTTTCTCCGAAAAGGATACATCTAAAATACTTGTAGAAAGAAACAAAAGACATAAACATTGGCACCACCAAACAACCAAAAATTTTACAACTTGGCATTAGTCTGTCTCGACCAAGAATGCATGAAATTCACAACACTCCTTATTAAATTCCAAGATATATTTACATGGACATATAAGGACATGTCAGACTGACCCATCTCTCAGAAGACTTTCGACTTTATCAAACCTATTGATTATTCGGCATAGATATCTAACATAGTTCCCGTCGTTAAGAAAACTCCCAACATCAGAATATGCATAGACTTCTGCGACATCAACAAGGCTTGTCCCAAATATGACTTTCCCTTGCCAAATATAGACATGATTGTTGATTCTACAACAGTCATGAAATGCTCTCCTTAATGGATGGATTCTCTGGTTACAATCAAATACGTATTGACAATAAGGGGATCAACATAAAATGGCATTTACTACACCATGGGGCACCTTCTGTTATAAGGTCATGCCTTTCGGCTTGAAAAATGTTGGTGCCACCTATCAACAAGTAATGACTATCATCTTCCATGACATGTTACATGATATCATGGAAGATTATGTTGATGATATATTAACAAAATCCAAAACACGAATAGGGCATCCAAGTGTGTTAAGACACATTTTCGATAGATTACGCGAGTATAAGGTTCATCTTAACCCAAATAAATGTGTTTTTGAGTAACCTATGGTAAATTATTAGAGTTTATTGTCTCATGAAGAGGCATGTATGGATCTCGCCAAAGTTAAAGCCATTATGGAAATGCCTCCTCTTCAAAACCTAAAACAATTACGCAGCTTTTAGGGAAAGATACAACTATTCAACGTTTCATATCACAAATTGGCGACAAGTGCCATCACTTTAATCAGCTTACTTAAGAAAGATGCATACTTTCACCGGAACCACGATTGTCAAGACTCTTTTGCTAAGTTAAAAGAATACCTCTCTAGTCTACTCTGTCTTATGTCACCAATTGCCGATAAACCCATGTTGCTTTATACATCCGCCACCGAAAATGCCATAGAGCTCTACTAGCACAACATAACGATTAAGGAAAAGAACAAGCTATATATTACCTTACTCGAACACTTATTGAGCATGAAGTACATTATTCCTAAATCAAAAATATGCGCGAGCGGCCACCTTTGATTCCATAAGTTACGCTATTACTTGCTCAATCACACAACTAAGTTGATTTCCAAAATTGATCCTCTCAAGTATTTGTTGTCCGCACTCCATTCTCACAAGAAGAATGTCTAGTTGGGTCGTATTACTTAGTGAATTCGATGTCAAATTTGTTCCGCATAAAGTAATTAAAGGACAAGCCCTTGCAACCAACTTGCCGAGGCACTCCTTCCCGCACGTAACCACTTCAGCTTTCTTTTCCCGATGCGATATTCTACACATAGACATCGCGGTAGCATGGACTCTATTTTTGATGGATCTTGTAATCTCCATGGCTTAGGGGCTGGTATTTTGCTTATCACACCCAGTGGACATGTTATCCCTAAATCATTTCACTTAGCATTCCTATGTACCAACAATATCACATAATATGAAGCTCTCATCGCAGGATTAAAATTGGCTATATCTTGAATCTTACAAATTAGTTATATTTGGTGATTCTTTACTTATCATCGAGCAAGTTACCAATGAATACCAGTGTCAAGAATGAAAAACTTATCCCATATAAACGCATGGTGGATAGTCTTCAAGTTTTTTTTTATTGATTAGCTTTGATCAAATTCTTAGAATTTGTAATAAATCTGTCGATGCTATAACAACCATCGGATCCCTATTAGAAATCGTATCTAGTCAACCCTGCATACATTTTCTTGTCAAACATCTCTTAATTCCTCGCCTATGATCTTCCTAAAAACTATAGTATGTGAGATCGTGGGTCCGAATAACCCTCGTACCACGATCTTTATACCTTCATTTGTGATAAACATTTCCTGCCGACATGAAACCAATGCATAAACGTGCTTTGGCACAATGCGCTTCTTGTTACACCATTTTAGCGTAAACTCTTTATAAACGAGGATATGATGGCACCGCTGCCAACTTAATCAGAAGAATCCTTGAGTATCTTAGCTCAAGTCCATTCTCGTATCTCGTGGAGCACACACGAATGGTATCGCTTAGCCAAGAAAATCCTACGAGTTGATATTATTGGCCCACCATGGAAAGTGACGATGTTATTTTGTCAAACATTGTCAAGCATGTCAAAAACATGGAAATATTATCCACACCTTCCTGCATTACAATTGATAACCACACCATGGCCCTTCTCTCAATGGGGACTTGACCTCATTAATAAAATTAGACCAACATCTTCCGATGGACATAAGTTCATCATTACCGCTACCGATTATTTCACTAAATGGGTAGAAGCTATGCCTCTCATTTATGTTACCAGTAGCCAAATATCGAAATTCATTTTTAATAATCTCATCTGTCGATTTGGTATTCCATCTGCTCTAGTTGCAGATAATGGCAAATCATTTAAAACCTAGGATGTAAAAGACCTAGCCAAACGTTTTCACATCAAACTTAATTGGTCCACTCCATACTACCCTCAGGGCAACAGTCAAGCGGAAGCAACCAATAAGACCTTAAAATCCATCATGGAAAAGATTGTCAACACCCATAGACGTAATTGGCATATTCAAATTTACCCCGCTCTTTAGGCTTATCGTACATCTTACCGCATGCCTACCGGAGCCACCCCATTTTCCCTCGTTTATGGTCAGAATCCATTTTACCTATTGAGATAGAACTCCCATCCTCGAGGATCTCCCGTAAAGATGTAATTAATGAGGATGAATACCGACAAATACGCTTCAAGAGCTTGAGCTTCTTGATGAAAATGACTTAATGCTCTCAATCATCTTCAAGTCTATCAAAACCAACTGCAACGTAGTTATCATAAAAAGGTAAGACCCAGAGAATTTGAAATTGGTGACCTCTTTTTAAAATAAAATCAAAAGAATACCACTAAAGAACGAAAAAACAAGGAAAATTTGAGCCTAATTAGTTAGGACCTTATGTAATCACAACTAAATTTGGCTCGAGCCTATAAATTGGCCATCAAGATGGTCAAGATCTTGATGAACCAATGAATGTAGTTAATTTAAAGAAATTTTATCCTCGATATGTTCACTATTCCGGGAAACAACGTGTTTATTGTTCCTTCTGTCTTGCTTATCTCCGAATAATTTAAATTTATTCATTTCCTTTGGTAGATATTTTCTTTATCAAAATCACATCTTCATATTTATCATCATGAGACAAGTGCTAATATAAAATCCTATTAAGTTTGTGAGCATCGTTTTTCCATTTTCACGCTTTCATCTATGGTCATACCTGAAGCTTACCGATGGTAATATATTCCCTTCAAAGAGACATTCTCTTTTCATAACAAAGCTCTAAACTTCTACCCATTTCGCTTTGGTCGCCTATCTCACTTTTAGTGTTGAACCCTCGCCCTACTAGTCATGTGGGGGGCCGAGATTGGGGCAAACGCTTTCTTCTCAAATACAAAACACTATTATAAAAATCCATCAATTCAATAACTTATGAATAATTCATTGTCACATCTTTCATCCTTCATAGTCTTTGGTGTTGAGCCCACACTTCTTACCGGTAGTGTGAGACTCGGGAATGGAGGAATGTTCCTTACTCATCTACGCCTTGTCTTCGTGATAAACCCCTCGCCTCTTACAAGTGGCATAGGGCAAAGTGTAGAGGGTCATTCTCATAAAAGCATAAAAATATTGCAAAATATTTTAAAAAATAAAACAAAACAAAAAAAAAGACAAAAAGGGAATTCACTCACTTATATTTTGCCTTTGGTGATGAGCCCTTGCTTCTCACTAGTAACATGGGGCAAGGCATAGGGATTCATTTCAAATATACAAAATCTTATAAAGTGCTTGCAAATTATAAAATCCCCAAAGAAGTAATTTAGATGCCTAAGTGAAGAGAGAATTATCCTTTCACCTCATATCTTAGCAATCAGCAGGCCACATAATTGTCTAAGTCTAGCACGTGGCTCATAAAATGAAAGCCATTTTTGAAACTGGTTTAGTACCGTTAGGAAAAATGGAGTCACAATTTCCCAAAGGGATTGTTGTTGCATTTGTCTCTATATTCATTATCTACCTCCCGTGTCCTTCTTGATTCTCGGTGATGAGCCCACGCATCTTACTAGTTGTGTGGAGTCAAGAATAGAGCTAGACTTCTTTTCATCATATTATCACCACCATATACCGCCAATGGAAAGAGAATTTGTGTTATTTTGAGCATAAGTTACAACATAACACGGTACATATACGGATAATATCCTCGGTTTATCACCTCTCAAAAATAAGTCTCGCACTCGTCCATAAATTGCCAATCACAAAGTGTAAAAATATACAAAAACATGTGAAAATCGTCAAAATCTAAAAACAAAGTAAAATCTAAAAACATTCGAAAATTGTCAAAAATCTAAAAACAGTGTAAAATCAAAAATCCAAAAACATTTGAAAATTGTCAAAACCCAAAAACATTAGAAACAATCGTCCAAAATCCAACAAAAAAATTAGAACTTGTCAAAAATCTAAAAACATTAGAAACACTCATCAAAAATCTAAAAACATTAGACATAATCATCAAAAATCCAAAACCATTAGCAAGAATCATCAAAAATCTAAAAACATGTGAAAATCATCAAAAAGTCAAAAACATTTTAAAATCATCAAAAATCTAAAAAACATTAGAATATATATATATATATATATATATATAAAATAAAAAAATTAAAAAAAAATCCACAAAATCGTAAAAACTCTAAAATAACCAACACAATTTAACCTTTGAACTATTATCCCCAACGAATGATCCAATCACCTTATGACTACCAAATTCAAACCACTTCTCCTTACGTGAATCTTCGCTTGGGGCAAATCTGGCTCTCATTGTTTCCTTGTTTGAGGAAAATGATCCAATACTTTACTATGTCCTTGCACTACTCTACTGGGGGCACATCCAATCAATGCTCACCCTGGAACACGTTAAGGACATGTTTATTGGTTCTTCTGTTGCATTATTAGTTGTAAATTATTAATTGCTTTCTTGCATCTTGATATATTACAGGGGCATCTTGATTTTATGTATCCTGGTGTTCTATCTAATATTCTTATGTTATCTGATTGCATGTCGTACTGGGGCATCATACTTTCTTAATGGCCTCTATCTATGCTCTCTTCCATTTGCATATCGTACTGGGGCATCAAACCTTTTTTATGGCCCCTGTCTATGCTATCATGCATATTACAGTCTAGTCATCATGATCTTTTATATCACGATGCATCCTGTTATGTGCTATATTAAAATTAAGATACTTTTCGTCACATGAGTATCTTCCTGCATGATCAACATCTTACTTTGCACCCCATCCATTCACCCATACTAATACATTCCCCAGTTTGGGAATCCTACTTGATCACCGTTGCAGTTTGTGAATCCTACTTGATGATCTTTCTCAAGTAGCATTCACTATCCAACAGCTCCTCCTCCCCCACCATGCTCACCATGTATTTTATCCATTCATCCTCGCTCCTCATTTTTACTCCTCCGCCACTTATCCCCATATTACCCTTCTCACCATTCTTGTCCCCTCTCACCCATTTGTATTCTTTCCTTTCACCCTTTTGCTTCCCGCTTGACAATCTTACTTAATAACCCCTTCTATATGGAATCCTCAATGGAGGTTTACCCTCTCCCTAAGATCTTCCCACTGTAGAAGCTTCTTCACCACCTCCCCTCTCATCAAACAACAATCACCACCAAACACATCTTCCTATTCCACCTCTTCTGCTTCTCATTCTCGCATCATTACTCTCACCACGCAGGCATCCTAATTAATTATTCCCCTCGCACTCTCCACCCTCCACTACATATATTCCTTCATCCATTCATGTTACACTCCTTTGTTTCCTTTTTTTCTTGTTATCACCTAATTTCATATCATATACCACTCTGCATACCTCACTCACTCTTTTCTCATCCTTGTCTTATGCCCGGTCATCCTACATACATGCTCTCGTAGTATGGAAAATTCACTTGAGGGTTCCCCTTCACCCATTTTGTCATACCCTATTCCCACCAAATCTATCATCATCCTTCTTCTTCTTCACTTTGGTGATCTTACTTAACCATTCGCCGCATGGCAATCTTACTTAAGACTTCCACTTAAGGTTGATTTGCCCTATGGCCTTCCCCCATCCCATCATATTTCCCCATATTATTTCTCCCGCCTCTCGTCGCGATTATCTTCTTTAACCTACCATTCCACCCCTATCCCTAGTATCATCTTGTCTTTCTCCTCGCATATCATCCTGTCGGTTAGGTGATCCTACGAAACCTCTCCTAAGAAGCATGACGATCTTACTTAAGATATTCTCTTAAGCATGACATGTCATCTTACACTCACTCATCACTCTACAATCTCACCATCCATATTTCCTCTTCATTCCCCATCATCACATCTTTTTACCACCACTATCACCCTCCTCTGCTTAACAATCTTACTTAACCACTCACCCGGCATGGCGATCTCACTTAAGATTCCTTCTTAAAGATGATCTGTCTCCTTGCCTTTCCCCATCACTACACACCCTTCACCCTTCACTTTTTCTCAGCATTCCCCATTATCACATCCTTTCACCTCCTTTTCAATTCTCTCAAACACCACTTCTCCCTTGACCACTTGTCATCTCCAATTTCGCTCACTTGGCAATCTTACTTAACCACTTCCGTCACATGAAAATCTTATATCAGGGTTCTCCCTACACTTAACTTGTCATCGTGAACTTCTCCCCACCTCATTCTTCATTCACTTTGTTGATCGCTTCTTCCACCTGGTATCTCCTACTACCCACTTTTTCCTCCTACTATTATCCTTTCTTCACATATTCTCTTACAACATACATCTAATCTCTTCCACCTACAATCACGTCCTTTTCCCCCATTTCCCCCTTCTTGATCCATCATCCTTCATAACGTTTCTTCCCATTATTTTTATGTCTTGGTTCTTCATCCTCGCCTCGTTCATCCTCATCACCCGCATCCTCTCCTCACCTAGTCCCAACTCATCCCTCCCATTTTCTTTACTCTTTCCATTTCATCTTCTCAAATCCCCCCACATTTCTACCCACACACGCATTCACCATTATTGTTCACATTCCTATAT
Source organism: Taxus wallichiana var. yunnanensis (assembly GCA_018340775.1). Taxonomy (NCBI): domain Eukaryota; kingdom Viridiplantae; phylum Streptophyta; class Pinopsida; order Cupressales; family Taxaceae; genus Taxus; species Taxus wallichiana. The sequence continues at coordinate 708,458,242 of CM031243.1, read as the reverse complement.
CATTCTTTCATCATCATCTTCTATTCCCGCGCTAACAATTGTAAATGGGCTTTCCCTAAAAATCATCAATCCTCATTCCGCACGATCTCATTCACTCCTTGAACCTTCTAGAGTTTCCTTCATTCCTTCCCTCCTCTAAGCCCACCACTCATTGTAAAAGGGATTTCCTAACGTCCCTTTGTTGGCAAGTACCCTTTCCAATCCTCATTACCTTTCTCATTTTCTTCATTTTTTCTCTCACCCTTCCCCCTCACTCATCAGTAAGAGGATTTCCTAACGTCCCCTCATTGGCATTTCCTCTTCTATCCCCCATTCTATTTTCTTTCTTGTTCTTTTCCCTCAATCCCACCCTTTCTTGTTGCTTCTTACCCATCTCTCCATCTTCTCTTCGCCTCTCTTCTATATATTTACTGTCTTCATCATACATCCTTTTTCTATTTTCTCGTCATCCTAGTATCCTCATTTCATGCATCTCTCGCATCTTTTCCAATCGATGTCATTCCTCCCCTCTTTCTTCTCTCGAACATTCCTTATAATGTTCCATTTCCACTTATTACCCCTTTCTCGTATTCCCTTCCTTCTACATCATTTTCTTTGTTATCCTCTTCTCTCTCCCACCCCTCCTATTTCCCTTCCCCGTATCATCTTCTTCCCCCCTTTTTCCATCACGTTTCCTCCTTAATTTCCCATCGATAACCTGGTTGCTCGGCGTTGTCCTGTCTTTTTTATCATATCACCCTCCACATGCATCTCCATACTGGTCTGTTCCATATTCTTTGCCTTGGTCTTCCTCGCAATGACACGATTCCTTCAATCTTCTCCTTGTATTTGTTCTATCTTCCTTTCCTCTCCCCTAATTTTCACATTTCTTCTGACCACTTCTCCTTTTCTCTACCACCCCTACCTTTTCGTTCATTCTGTATCTATTTCTCTTCTTTTCTCTCCTCTTTTTCACACTTTTCTCGCCCCTCATAGTTTCTTTTTTTCTCCGTTCTACTTCTTCTTTCGTCCTCTTTCCATTTTCATCCATTTCACCCCCTACTCCCACCTCGTTTTCTCCTTCTTATTTATCCTTTCCCCTTTCCTACTTTTCTTAACTCTATCATTTCTTTCACTTTCACGCATCCCTCTTTACTATCTCTATCAGCTTCCTTCATTTTGCACATCTCTCTATTTTATCCCTTCACCCTCTACTATGTCATTTTCCCTTTTTGCCTTGTTTGTCCTTCATCATTCCCTTCTTCCCTATCATCCCCTCTCTTATTTCTACCTCTTTAATTATTTTTTCCCCCCCTATCTCCCTTACTCTTCTCGTAATCAACCCCAATCATATCCATTCCCTTCTCTTTCCCACACACCCTCACACCTAACATTTAAGGATGATTAAATCCTTTCTCCATTTGCAAGTCGTGCGGCCATTCCAGTCTCTTCCACTCCATTATCGTCCTCTTCTTCATAGAATTAATTTCTCTTCTTCTTTTCGAGAGTTCTGTCAGTATATTCCATTCTCGCGCCCTCTCGAGGGGGCATGACCACATCTATCCATAATCACATCTTCTTGTGACATTTTTGTCTTGGAGGATACTATGACATCCATCACTCACCACTTTCTATTCACCCCAACAAACATTCGCTCTACCTTTTGATTTTTTAAAAAGTAGATTGAATTCTTCCCCCATACCGTCTACTTTCTTTGAAAAGACACTACTTTCATAGTAGCCTTCCAAAGAGGGACAAATGTAGACACCCTAATTTCACATCTGTCATAAATCAATTAATTCTCCTTCCTCATTTCCCACAAAAATACACTTCAAATTAATCAAATATAATTTGATTAATTATCCATTTCAAAATCCAAAAAATAACCCAATCCTCACCACATGTCATTATTCTCCATGTTTTTCTACTATTGAATTAAAAATTCAAATTCAAATCCTCACCCACTCTTCGTGGTCCCCACTCACCTAAAATCTTCCACTTATGAATTAAAAATATAATTCAAATCCTCACCCATTCTTCGTGGCCCCCACTCATCTAATCTTGCCCACATTTTCAAACCACTCACCTAATCTTGCCCACATTTTCAAACCATGATTACTTAAATTATTTTAAGTTAATCACTCCCCCAGACTATAAATACAACCTTACCCCTCCCCTCTAAACACACGGAGAATAATTTTGAATGTCATATCTAAGTTCTTACATCCTTTTGCCTCAAATCGTCCCGATGTCAAAATAGCCTCATAATCATTTTTCTCATCTGGTGTAAAGTAAGAGGATCGTTGTTGCAGGAAGGTCTTGCTCCGTCTTGAAGAAAAGCACCTACATATCACACAATCAAGGCTCAATCCAAGTTTCCTAGCTCATTCCGAGGTTTGCTACGGAACGCGAAGGATGATGTATGATTATTGGTATTTTACTTCCTTGTTAGTAGTGTATTTTTCCTAGCTTATAGATGCATAGATATGATATATCATGTCTGCAAACCGGTGTGCTAACCCCAACAATTTGAAGGCCTTTATCCAAGGAACCGTAGAAAAGGAACACTATGAAACTTAAGGGTAGGAGACCACCATAGAGAAAGAGAATTGAAATAGATCCCAAATTTGAAACCATTCCAACCTAGACGAGGTTTAGTTTGAGAATTCACCATGGTTTCCAAATTCTTTTAGAAAATAAGGTGCCGTGTGAACATGAATCGCACTCGATAATATTTCACCAGGAACTCCTCGTGCTATGATTATTTTAGTAATGCATAGCTTTTGGTTTGGTGGTAGTAAGTCGAAACACAACAATAAACATAACACAAGAATACCATAGACTATGACAAAAAGGAATGATGACAAATCTGAAATACAATCGTAGAATATATTATTAACATGGAATTATTACAATCTCACCCATGAATTACTCTAAGTCTTACCAACTCCACTTGATTCCAACAATGGTTATGGGAGAAACTTCACAATTACTCCTCTTGATGACTTCCTTAACACACCTTCACAAATAATTATTTATTCATAAAATAATTATTACAACTTTTCTCTATGATAAATGAGAGGGGATGGCCTCTCTATTTATAGGAATTTAGGCTTATTCACCTTATCTCTAAGATAGGATAAGAAATATCTTCCGCCAATTATATTCCATGCCTAAACTCTTTCTTTTACATGTACGCTTATCTTCTAAAATAAGATAAACCTTATCATCTCACATGGGTTCCACCTTTATAGACTTTTCTACAAATAAAATACAAAAAATATTTATGACATCACTCCTTATCCTTATTACAAATATAATATTTCTAATTCCTAATCATGTAGACCCTACTTCTCTACTTACCCCAACTTTGACATTTTAACATTACCAGACCACTTACGACAAATATTTACTTTTTACCACAACATTCCTTTTGTACTTTGACTGTTACCATACTCTACTTTATTGGCGGCACCGTACTGACGATGTCGTTATCTTCTATTAGACGCCACTACTAATTATACTTAACAACATCTTATTCCTAATACATACATTAATAAAATAGAAATTACGGAGGAAAATTTTAATGTCGACATTTTCCCCTTCTTAGTTTCTACTTCGCCTTCTGGAGAAGACTCTTATGGACATTCTCAAGTCGTGCCTGAAAATCTTTAACTTGTCATGGTTGACCCATTTTGTAATGGGAGTACCATCCAATTCCTCCAAATGATATGTACCATTTTCATGCATACAATGCTATTTTTGTAGGCCCCATCCATTTGGGAAGAAATTTTCTCTGCCTTCTTTTTTTTGTAAATCGAATCATATACTGTAAACCAAGTCATTCACATGAAATAGAGACCAACGGATCTTTTGATCAAATTATTCCTTTTGCTTCATTTTCTTCTTATAGCTTGTATCATTCGCTATTTCCCTCATTTCCTCTAACAAATGAAGATGCACCAACCTTTCTTTTACTAAATCACTTTCATCTATCCTTTCATTTTTCATAGCTCTCACAATGGGAATATCAAACTCAATAGAAGAACTGGATCAATGCTATAAGCCAACCGAAATGGGGAGTATCATGTTGCTGACTTTGATGTTGCCCTATATGCCCACAATGATGCATGAATCATGTTATCCCACTTCTGTACTTGTAAGGCTACATCTTTTGCTATAATTTGACATAACACAAAATTTGTTCGCTCCACCTATCTATTTGTGCTTAGCTTATATGTTGTTGTCTTCCTTTGCTTAATAGAAAAATTGTTGACTAGGGCTTCCACCACCTCATTAATGAAGTGGCTTCCTTGATTTGTTACAATTTCTAATGGGCAACCAAATCTAGTGACAATGCGTTTATATATTAACCTTGTACTGCAACTTAAATGCTTCGTTTCTTATAGAAATGAATAAGGTTAGGGTTAGGAGGAATACCCGTAGGAAAGATGATGTGCGCAGCCGAGAAGAACTCAAGGACTACTCGCAAATAAGAACACAAGACCACAAGATTTTGATTAGATAATAAATGAGGAATCTGGCCCAGAAGTATGAAACTTCCTTTCAAGGTGGCCTGAATTAACACAAAATACCGAGAGTACCAATTAAATTTTCTTGGTTTTGATCAAAGGAACCGATGCCGGGCTACCTATAACCGATGGCACAAGACCACCGATAACCGATACCGCTGGTTCTGAGTGATCTTCCGGCTGGTCTGTTAACACAAAATACTTTGGTGTTTCAGTGGGCCCGGTGGCTGGTTTTTGGATAAAGATTGAGAAATGGGATGGTTAGATAACTAAGGAATGATATCTTCGTTAGAGGCAATGGTTTTTGGATAGATAATGGGTTCAGAACGGATTCAGGGAAGATTACAATTCCAAAAGCACAAGAAATGTTATAATGGAGGACATGCAAGATGTAACTTACCTCGGATTTGATGAAGGTGCCAAGCTTGATCTCCTTTCACGCCAACTCTTCTCGGTTTCTTTACTCGCCTCTCGCTTGGTCGTGAAGTTCGACTCGCCGATCGCTTTGACTCTCCTTTGATTAAAAATCCTTCGACCGATCTCCAAAATGAAATTCCGATCCGTTGTTTTGGTTTGGGAAGCCCATTTACAGGAACCGATGGCGGTTGCGTAAGAATCGACGGCGGCCGAGTAGAACCGCATCGGCTAGGAAAAAGGAGGCTATTTTTAGTAAAATAGCCCACCTTCCCCGCTTTCTCCCGAGAGATCACCATGGGCTTGGTCAAGTGGCTAGAAGGTCGGCTTTGGGTGCGAGTAAGGAGGCATTAGTTATGGATGTGAGTCTGTACCAAGTCATGGGTCTTAATTAGGTTAGTTTAGGTTAGGGCTAGGTCATGATGAGGTGGCAAAGTGAGGTGGCGGTGTAGGTGATGTGGATTTATCAATTACAAGGTAATTAATAAATAATTGTGTAAAGTTTAGGTAATGAGGTTAGGTCATAAATGGGATGCGGGTCACAAGGGGTCGTGAGACACGAATTTGTGTCTACATTAGCCCCTTATCACGTGTAGCTTGTTCTCGTAAAGTCACGCGACAATAATATGAAGTGGTTTCTCATGTTAAAGATATAGGTAATCCCCTCAAATCTATCACGATTGAGTGAACGGGAAATTAGGGATAGGGTCGATAAAGGGTATATGTGGTAGAGAGGATGGTAAGGTGATGGTGTAGGTCCAAGGAAGCGCACGCGTGTTGAAATGCAATAAGACGACTAGGGTACATGATTTGACGAGCAAACCAAAGAATGTATAGGCAAAGGTCGATAGTTTATCCAAACAAGGGTGATATAATCCTCGTATCCAAGGCATAGGAAGTAGCTCCGTGGTATATAATGTAAGGTACAGAACGCTTAGGCATGTTCGGCAGCACTAAATGGTTGGTTTGGTTGAGATAAACGCACGGCCTAGGTCTAGGCAAAGTTGGTCGACGATCAAGTCAAGGACCCTAATCATGCTAAAACACGAACAAGTGATCTCGATGGAACACAAGGTACAGGATGGATGGATAAAATAAAACGCTGATCAGTGGGTATAGTATGGAAGTGATGCGCCTGGCTCGGGGGCCAAGTTGTGGGGTGGTGGCCATGGGTCAACCCAAATAAGTGGGTTGGGCCTCGGGTCGGGCCAAGGTAGGGCGAGGCCTCGGCCGGGCCAAATTGGTAGGGCGAGGCCTCGGGTCGGGCCAATTGGTAGGGCCTGAGGCCTCGGGTCGGGCCAACAGGTAGGCCGAGGCCTCGGGGTCGGGCCACCTGGGTAGGGCGAGGCCTCGGCCGGGCCAACATAGGTAGGCCGAGGCCTCGGGTCGGGCCAATTGATAGGGGCGAGGCCTTGGCTCGGGCCAACAGGGAGGCGAGGCCTGGGTCGGGCCAACAGTAGGCCGAGGCCTCTGGGTCGGGCCAACAGTAGGTGGTTGAGGCCTCTGGGTCGGGCCAATGATAGGCGAGGCCTCGGGTCGGGCCAACAGGTAGGCCGAGGCCTCGGCCGGGCCAACAGGTAGGCGAGGCCTTGGGTCGGGCCAACAGGGTGAGTTGAGGCCTCGGGTCGGGCCAATAGGGGCGAGGCCTCGGCCGGGCCAACAGTAGGCCTCCGAGGCCTCTGGGCCTCGGGCCAACAGGTAGGTTGAGGCCTCGGCCTGGCCAATCGGCGTGGGCGAGGCCTCGGGCCTGGGGGCCAAATAGGTAGGCGAGGCCTTGGGTCGGGCCAAATAGGTAGGTTGAGGCCTTGGGTCGGGCCAATTGGTAGGGCGAGGCCTTGGGTCGGGCCGGACCAAGGAACAAATGTTGTGCAACAAAGGTGGACAGAGGCGATATTGGTGAAAAAGAGGCAAGGAGTAAGGAACGGCAAAGAATGGGGTAAAAGGGGTATCAAACCGACGTCGATTCATCATGACCGATATCGGTTAAGGGACCGATACCGGTTTCCTAGGGCAAAAGGAAACCGACATCGGTTTAAGTCGAAAAACCTATAAAAAGAAATATACGGCCTGTCATTGTCACTTTTGTGTTTTGTAATCCAAAATTGACTTGTCTGACGTGGAGAGTTGATTTGGAGGGGTATTGAGTGAGGTGGAGCTATTTGATCAAGAGAGAGCTCGATAGTGGGCCCGAATAGTTGAGGAGGCGGCAGTGATCGGCCGGGACCCAAGCAGATCGTGATCGGAGCCATGGCACAGCAGTGCAGGAGCCGGAGGGGCCGGACCAGCCGACCACCACCACCCATCCCACCACGACGACGTGTTATCGCACTCTGAGGTTCTAAACTCTTTATTTTGGTGGTTTGGTGAGTTATGTTGTTTTTTGGGATTTGGGTAGAATTGGTAGTTCAGAGGAAATAATGGGTAAATGGAGGTAATTTGAGAAAAGGGGAGGGCAGATAGGTTAGATATGCTAAGGCGGCTAGGTGTAAAATTTTAGGGTTTTTGGATGGGTAGATGGGTAGAAATAGGTAAAAATGAGTTTTGGGGCCGCATGGGTTCGGCTCGGCAAGAAAGGACCGATGTCGCAGTCACAAAGCGCACCAAAGATCGGTCGCAAAAAAGAGGGTGAGGTTTAATGGGGACCGCATCGGTCTCAGATCGGATTCTGCAGACGGTGGGGGGGAGGGAGGGGTTGAGAGTGGTTTTTAGGTGTATGGTGTTGGGGTGTTGGGTTGGGTTCAGGGAGTGGTTTTTAGGGTGTATGGTGTTGGTTGATCAAGGTGAAGGTGACTAGGGTGACTGGGTGGGGTGGGTCAGGTTGGGTTGGGTAGGTAGAGAGAGGGTGGGGTTTAGGTGTCAGGGTCGATAGGTCGGGGTGACTGGGTGGGGTTTGGGTGTGGGTGGGTTGATAGGTAGGAAGGTGGATAGGGTGACTTGGGGGGTGGGTCAAGGTGGTCAGGCAGTAGGGGTGGCTTGGGTGGGGTCAGGTGGGTCAGGTAGGTTGGGTCAGGGGTAGAGAGACCCGGGGTATGGGTGGGGTTTAGGGTTTTGGGTCGATAGGGTTTCAAGGTGGGTAGGGTGGCTCAAGGTGGGGTGGGTTGGTGGGGTTGGGTTGAGTTGGGTTGGGTAGGTAGAGAGTCTGGGTATGGGTTGGGTTTAGGATGGGGTTTAGGTTTTTTAGGTTGGGTTTCGTGTGGTAAGGTAATGCGTGTTGGGGTGGGGTTAGATTTTGGGTGTTACAAAAAAAGGGGGTAGATGGTAAAGTAGATGTTATTAGAACGAGTGGGTCTAAGAATGTGGGTTGATTTTGCAGCACGCGCCAGCTGACGATGCGTGATAGATGCCTCCACTATTGAGCCGGATGAGGCCACACATATCTCGCGCGCATTGGGCCATCATGCGCGAGGTGGGGCTTCAAGGGGTCCAGAGGTACAGAGCGATCGACAGAGATCACAAACTGATGGTCGCCCTCATCGAGAGATGGGATCCGCGGCCAATGTGTTCCATCTCCGACCGGGAGATGACCGTCACATTAGAGGATGTGTACGCATCCCGCGGCTACCGATCGAGGGAGAGGCCATTTTCCGTGGATTCAGAGATCGCCATGGATAGCATATCCGCAGTGTTTTGGGGATGCAGCCGCGCTTTTACATATCATAACACGAGCATTGATATGGGGACATGTACCGCGCACACAGAGATACGAGACACGGCTTGCCGTGTTGATGATGATAGGGGTCACCCGCTTCGCCTCCCGATTCGTAGGGGAGGTCGCTCCCACGGCATCGATGGGGGTGCTACCGAGATGGTGGAGGAGCACACTGTTTTGCATGGGCACCAAGATATCCGGTGCAATTATACAGGAGTTATGGGGCTATCACCGAGGAGGCGATTTGGTATTTGTTCGACCTTTTGTCAGACTGTTGGGCATACGAGCACATCGTATGCATCGTGCCGCCGAGGGCTACCCCAAGAAGCCTGTGGCCACGATCGTATACCGATATGGCTTTCGAGAGGTGGTCGGGGTCAGGGCCACCCACGAGCAAATATTGTCAGCAGTCGGGATGTGGCCTACTATGACATACGCTGCTAGAGGGCCTTACCGCAGAGACATTATATGGAGACCCTACAGAGGTCACCACCGGCAGAGGAGCCCGCATACACCGCGCCGATCCAAGATACATTCCTGGATAAAGCAGATCGAGGCCGGAGAGTACGAGCGATACCCTGAGAGGGTACACGCAGCAGATGGGGCCGCCACAGACGAGCCACCTCCCTTCCCTCAAGACAGAGGGATGATGTAGAGGCCCCACCGCCAAAGACCACACCCTGGGATCCGTGACTGGGTAGCAGAGAGACCAAAGCAGGTGAGGGTGTGGATGATGCCGGGTGCACGGCAAAGACACAGTGGTCCGGTGGGTCGGACAGAGCGGCGAGGGTAAGACACCCCGCACAAATGCCTGCTTCGGCAATGGTGATCTGCAGAGAGAGATCAGCTCCGGGCAAAAGCAATGACACAGGATACTAGGCCGCACGCACAGCACGATAGGGGTTTTACAGGGGCAGCTAGCCCAGTGCTCAGTGTACAGTGCACAGTAAAAGACCACTACCACCAAGAAGACAAATGACAAAAAGTGTGCAGTGCACAGTAAAAAAGCATCAGAGAAAGAAGATAAACACAGCCCAGATACCACCACGGCCACAAAGTGTGCACAGCACAGCAAAGACTCCACCAGCCACCACCACACCCAAAAAAAGCGCAGTACAGCTCTGGGGATAGTGGTGTTAGGTGCCAGGGGACCAGCCCTGCCTTCCTTCAAAGGGCGAGATCGCTATATGGAGGTTAGAGCAGAGGCCCGTTATTATCGTGGATATTCTTGATAAGACCGAGAGTCGAGTATCGTGCATATGCGGCGATGAGCAGCAGAGACCTCGCATGCCCAGAGATCTCAGGAGGGGCAGCCACACACCGGCGTGTCCGTGATGTGCAGGAGGCGAGAGGCGCCACAGGACCAATGGGGAGAGGTGCCGAGGGCGGTGGGGAGAGCCGATAGATCCCCGACGTGGTTTCAGATAGGACACGGCACCGGTCTCGCGAACCGGTCAGTATTGATAGAGGCCTCGCGTGCCTACATTTATTCATTGTTTTGATTTATTTATTTATTATATACCGCCTCGCGAGCCGAGTACGGGTCAGTACATTTGATACCGCCTCGCGAGCCGAGTATATTTTTGATATGAGAGACCGCCTCGCGAGCCGAGCCGAGATTTGTAGGTAGGTATGCGCCTCGCGTGCCGGCTTTGGTATATTATGCGATCACAGAGGCCCCGATGTAGGGCACATCAGTATTGTTGAAAATTTGTATATATATATAGATGATGTTTTGATCCACATGCCGTGTTTAAAATGTGTTGAAATATTTTGTTAATGGTTTGGTAATATATAGAATGTGTGATGAGTTTAATTGACATGTTGATAGATAGATGATGCTGATGTTTTTGTGCGTATATATGAATGACAGGTTATGTGATAAATTGGTGGTTTTGTGACAGTGTGATATATGTAACTGATGAGTTGGATCCAAATGATGTATAGATTGATAGTTTTTTGATATTTGTAGTTGATGGTTGTGTATTGGTATAAATGATGTTTAATGAAATTATAATGCTATGTGTGGTGGATGAACAAATGTGGTAAATTTTGTTGTTTATGCAGGCAAAGAGGCGGGCGCGACAAAAATTTAGAGGAGAAATGAAGAAAAGAAACCTGTTTCAAAAAGGAAGGTGTGTAACCGATATCGGTTAGGGAACCGATATCGGTAGTCATAGACCGATATCGGTTAAACAACCGATACCGGTTATTTAGGTATGAGCTTTTCTAAAAATAGAAAAGCTAGGGTGGCAACTTAAGTTTTAATTTTAGAGCCATGCAAGAGGTTAAATACGCGAACGCGACGCTTTTTGACGACTGAGACAGGGATTTGCATGAGAGATTTGGGTGAGAAGAAGGAAAGAGACAAGGAAAGTGAATTGTGATCCGAGGTTCAGAAGGCAGAAAGACAAAGTTGAAAAGGGTGGTGATCATGGCCGAACGAGGAGAAGCATCCAGCAGGCAAGGACAGGAGGGCAGACAAGGGCCACCTCAAGCTGCTGCAACTCAAGAGGTATTGTTTTTGTTTGTGATTTGATTACTGTATGTTTCGTGAGTAAGATGGGGGAGAGTAGGTGGGTAGATATGAGAGAGAAAACATGATAACAAGGGTTGCAGGTGAGCTAAGTGGTACAGGGTAGGCAATCAGGGGTTCCAGGTATGTTTATATGTATAAAAATGAAGAAACGAGCAAATTATTGTCGTAGGTGGTTGTTTTTAAGGAAGGTGTATAAAATCGATAAAGGACCGAATGTTAGGAGAACCGGATTTGGCGTTACGCAACCGATATCGCTACGTATAACCGTACCTAAGCATCGGAGAAATTTCCGCATCGTTTGAAAAAGACCCTAACGGTCAATGGTTGTTTGTTGTTTTGGTGTATGCAGCAGAGACAGTGGGTTGAGGATGAATGATAAGGTGCCAAATACCGCTGTCGCTAATCCGAGCGGATGTAACACCAAATGAATGGACATTGATAAATCGTCAGGGTTAAGTGGAATCTGCTATTATTCACGAATCGCACGTAACCATGGTATGTTACAAAGCGCTGATCGAGAGATGGAATCCCGAGACAAATACCTTCTATCCGCCAACAGTGAGATGACAAGAATATCGAAGATGTGTTTCGATTTCGAGACTCCCTATTACAGAGAGCCAAGATATCGTGCACTACCTAACACGGCACCTGGAGCGATAACAGCAGAGATTTGGTCCATACGCACGAGATTTGACACAAATGAGGTTTATCGCTTACATATGGGGTAATGTATGCAAAGACACCCCGAGGAGACAAGGTTAGCAGAAAGTGATATTAATGATAGCAGTAGGGTATTATGCATTACCGAGGGCTAAGGGGGAAAATTTCCAAAGGCATTGATGTGTGTTATCCTGGGAGATGATAGAAAGGAACGCACGCTTTGCATGGGCACCGCATATTCGCGGAGCTATACAGGGGTTTATGGGCTCAGAGGCGAAGTCACAGACAACGTTGATTGCTCATACTTATTACACTCGTTGGGCCTATGAGCACATTGTTTGTGTGCGCGACCAATAGCCGATCTATACAGCAGGAGAGACCGGAGTACGAGGTCGGGATTCCGACGATGGGTCCGCATGCAACAAGAGGCAAGATCTCAAGCCGTGCCGGGACATTGAGTATTACAGCAGTATGGGAGAGAGTGACAAATATGGATATCTCATGAGGCCCTACGGGAACTATATGGTAACCGAAATCATAGCCGAGGAGTTGAGAGGTGTAGAGCGATCGAGGTGGATCGCGGGCACAAAGCCAGTGAATATGAGAGGATTCCTATAGATCGCGTGCGCGACAATTTGATTTGTGCAGACATACCACAGCTTATAGACCATATATGAGGATCGATGCCGAGGCAAAGATTCTCACCACCCCGCCAACACCTCCGTAAGGGCCTCGAGGAGATAAGCACCGATCGCAGGTAATGGATGTAGGAATGACAGAGGCCTATAGATTATGGTGGGTAAAGCAGAATCGCGAGGTGTACGTGAGCGCCCGACACAGCTGGTGATTACAAAGCAGAGAGGATCGCCTCAGCAGCTGCTTGGTCTCAAAGCAGCTCCAAACGCAGTGAATGAGACAAGAGGATCATTAGTGGTCATGAGTCACTAAGGCGAGACTAGAGGCTGGAGTTCTCCATGCGAGAGGGCGTATTCATATGTTACAGGAGAGATCGCAGATCAAATGGCGGTACCAATAAATACGCGGTACCTTTGAGGACAGAGGCCCCGGCGAGAGGGGTCGACGATCACGATCATCACCTAGTTCGGGATGAGTCATGATGGTCCGAGTATATGTTAGCGAGGTATAAGAATAAGGATGCCGACTCATGTGTCGATGATAGAGAAGATGTATTTGTTTAACATCTAAATAAACCGAATATGTATGTTGATTTGAGTTATGATAATAATAAGATTGTTTGTGTTTTGATTTTCTGTGTTTCAAAAAGGATAAAGAGAAATGTGATTAAAATAAAAATACACAAAAATATTTATATTCACCACACAAGATAGGTTATGGTAGGGGATGGTCGAGCTAACCTCGGGAGACCCCATGTCTCCGAAGTGCTGCGCTACATAGCCCATCGCACAAAGCAAGGAAGGGCCTCGATCGATGTAGTTCTCCTTAGGATCGTGGAGGGGTGAATTTAGGCAATTTGGTATGGTTTAGGCAATTTGTCGCTTGGTAAAGAAATTTGATGTCAGGTAGGGTAATGTCATTGGTGCCGGTAGGATAATATTGTTGGTGTAGGTATAGGTAAAGCAAAGGTTAGATACCCAAGTAGTAGGGGAATAGTGTCCCGATTAAGATCAACACACAATTCTAGATGCGAGGCAAAGCGGAAAGAGTGCTCCGTAGGCGAAAAGAGCTAAACAAACCACACAACGTAGAACGAGCCCGAAGCCCTAAGTGCCGTGTATGACGAGAAGTCCATAGTTGAAAAGAGTCAGATGATCACAATATATCGTGTGTATTACGTCCCTTGAGTCAAACAAATGGTGAGGTGATGTGGATGATATAGCCGAGGTACAAGAATTTATTACAAAGTGAGTGTTCGAAAAGAGAACCTACCCTAAATAGACAAGTCCATGACCCAAAAAGTTCTTTTTGAATGAGGCTTTTATTTTATCAATATGTAGACGATCGATGCGGAAGTCTACAAGGGATATTGATTGTATTATTCTTGAGGTCTTCACGGTTTCGATCAATGCGAGAAGCTTCGATAAAGGCGACTCGTATATAGTGTCCTTCTGGGGAGCAAATTATTTATAGTAGCAGAGATGATTTTAGTGCATAGCTGTCCTTCAGGGAGCAAATTATTTATAAGAAGAAAAGAATAGTTTGGCATATAGCCGTCCTTCGAGGGAGCAAATATATTTAATTTTAGATAACTAGATGTTCTTTTTCGCGTGAAGCATCTAGTTTAGTAGGAAGTTTGACTCAAGAAAATCCCATAAGAATACGGCTTATTTTAATACTTTAAAGTCATGGACTAGACTAAAAAGGGGAAGGCATTATCAAGGGAGGTGCGAAGTGATTTTGATTTTATTCTGAGATATAGAAAACAAAGTGTATGTAGCGGTAAATGAGCTCAAGGGACGAGCAAGAGGTAGATAAGGAGTGATATAACACTAGATTCAACAAGAGAATGGTCGAAGATGCAAGGCATTAGGGGTTCAGTGCTCAAGTTTACCATTAAGCTTAAGCTAAACGATAAGTGCCTCGATCCATAGGTGTGAGTGATTATATAAGGCCCAATCCAATCGGGAGCAAATTTTCCACGCTTGCTCTTTTCTAGTTTGGTTACATGTTGATTCTCTTTGAGGACAAGATCACCAACCTTAAATGTACGCTCATGAAGTCGCTTATCATAAGCACGCTTGATGCGTTTTTGATAGATTTGAGGTGATCGAGAGCCGTAAGACGCCGTTCGTCAAGAAGCTCTAATTGGGCTAACCGCTTCTTGCGGAAATCATCGCTGGTGAGAATATCTTGAAGAGATATTCTAAGGGAGGGTATTTGTATTTCGAGAGGCAAAACAGCCTCTGCACTATATACCAATGAAAAGGTGTGGCATTAGTGGAGGTACGAATGCTAGTACGATAAGCCCAAAGGGCAAAGGGAATGTGATCGTGCAATTTCTTCCGTATTCATCGACGACTTTCATGAGGATTTTGGTTAGAGTTTTATTAGAAGATTCACCACCATCACCTCATGGATAAGAAGGCGATGAGAAGCTAAGTTTGATACCAAAGTTGTCACAAAGGTCTTGTAACAACTTATTTTTGAAAGATTTACCATTATCCGTTATTAGCGATGAGGAATACCAAAACGATGTATAATGTGATGGTTAATGAATTCGACAATTTTTTTTTTTTTGATTGAAATGAGTGGAACGGCCTCCACCCATTTTGTGTAATATTCGGTCATTGTGATTATCCAACGGTGACGCTGTGAAGAGGTCGGGGAATCTCACCAATAAGGTCTAAACCCCATCAGTGAGAAAGGCCAAAGATCTCGTGCACTGTAGAGCGGGTGGCTAGGAGTATGTTGAAGATTGGCATGTTGTTGACACATGACACAAATACTTAACATATTCAGTAGCAATGTATCGAGAGTAGGCCAATAATAACCTAGGCGAAGGATTCGCTTAGCCACGGCAAGGCCACTAAAATGTCCACCACAAATCCCATCGTGTACTTGCTGATGGTATAGGTGACTTCGCATGCCAGCTGCTAGACAAATGGGAAGGAGGATGCCATCAAAGCCACGTTTATAGAGGAGTCCTCCCATGACAACATAACGCGAAACACTTTTAAGAAAAGCACGTTTTCCGCTACTAGTAAGGTCAGTGGGAGAACCGAGATCGTAAGGTAGTCGTGAAATTGGTGGTACTGTATCCTCGCGAATTAGTAGACACGATTTATCATGCAAACTACCGGGGTCAATAGATGGTGCAAAAAGTCACTGACCACAACGAATAATTCGTAGTCAATATGGCGCGGAATTTGCAGGCTAAGCAAGCCATAGTATCCGCAAATTTGTTAGTGGAGCGGGAATGGTTTGTATAGAATAGTGGGTAAATAAAGCTAGAAGTGAATCCACATGGTGTTTGTACTTCTGTTCCTCGCTTTTTACATCGGTAGATGCCCGTAACTTGATTGACTACCAATCGAGAGTCGCCAAAAATGTTGATAGATTTGATACCTAAGTGTAACGCAACTCGAGACCTAGAACAAGGGCCTCGTATTCCGCCGTATTATTAGTGCAAGGGAAATCAAGTCGGAATGAAAGAGGCATAGGTTCAAAGGCCAAGAGGGATGAGAACAATGCCGGCTCCTCCGCCGCGCGCTACGGCACTTAGATCCATCAAGAAGAGGGTCATTTGATACGACACTTCTCCGAGCGAAAGAGTGGCGATGAGTTCGCTTGGGAAGGTAAAATTGGTAAATTGTTCCCCCTGTGCAGAGGGGCCTCCGCAAGTTGATCTCGCAAGAGTTTGTCCTTTGATTGATTTCGTTGTATAAACTCAAGGTCGAGGTCGGCGAGGAGCATGAGCCATCGAGCGATGCGTTGGTTTAGGTGTGGTTTGGCGATATATAATGAATGGGGTCCGTGTTGGTGATGACGAAAGTTTTGTGATTCAGAGGTAATGTCGGAGTTTGGTGGCGACGAATGATAGGCTGTGCACAATTTTTCTACATGTGTATACCTAGTCTCGTAATCCACGAGGGTACGACTTATATAAGTAAACGGCCCGCTTCTCAAGTGTCGGTCTCGATGGGCGAGCATAGCTCCTATAAGATGGTCAAGCATGGAAAGATAAAGGTAGAAAGGACGGTCGTCCCGGGGTGGGATAAGCACAGTGGTCGCAAGAGATATGTTTTGAGAGCTTCAAGGCTTGGTGACACTCCTCACCCATCAAAGGCAACGCCCTTTTTAGAAGGTGATGAAAAGGGTGACATCGATCCGAGAGTCGGGAGATGAAACGCCGGATGGATTGAAGTTTACCCCGCAAACTACGCAATTGTTTAAGGTTTTTGGGTGGGGGCATTTCTAGATAGCTTTTACTTTAGATGGATCGACCTCAATGCCACGTGAAAGAGACGATAAAGCCCAGAAGTTTCTCGAAAGGACACCAAAGACACATTTCTTTGGTCAAGACTGGACAAAATATCAGAATAAAGCATCAAAAATAATGGTTAAAACATCGAGATGTTCACCGCGATGTTTAGACTTGCCAAGAAGATCATCGACGAATCTTCGAGGATAGTGTGCATAATGTCATGGAAATGTAGGTCATAGCCCGATAGGTCGCACCAAAGATTCTTAAGGCCAAACGGCATTACACGGTAATGTAAAGTTCCCAAGGAGTTATGAAGGCGCTTTGTGTTGATCGGCAGGGCAACCAAAATTTGGTCAGAACTCAAAAGCCATCCATGATGAGAAAGCATTTCATGACTCACAGTGAGATCAACAAGTCGATCAATACTGGGAGGGGGAAGTCATCCTTAGGGCAAGCGAGGTTAAGATCCCGAAACTGCGGCATATCCGAAGTCCCCCGCCGCTTTCGTGATGTGACGTACGATGTTAGAAATCCATCGAGGATAGTCAATAAAGCGTAATGAAGGAAACAGAAGGAGTCGCTGAGCTCCTCTTTGACCAAGAGAGCAATGCGTGGATGCATTTTTCTCAATTTCGCTTGACTGCCTGGAATCGTGGTTTAGAGTGATGTTATGGACGGCAATGGTAGGATCAATTCCGGCATGTCAGCGTAAGACCATGCGAAAAAGCTTGGTCATGAGCACGAGAAAGGTGGTAAAGGCGGCTTGTTCTCGATGTGTCAAGTGATTGTCCGATCTTCACTATGTGAGGATCTTCCTCCGTGTGGATGTTGATTTCTATAGTAGATTGCTCAAAGATGGTTTGAGTTTCAGATGGTAAGGCACGTTAATATAAGAATCATCCGCGCCTAGGTAAGTGAGGATGGAGTCGCCATCCCGGCATTCAACAACATTAATCAAAGGCGAATCCTCTTCGATCATGTCCGGATACGTATGGGGAAGAGAAGATGGGTCCTCATTATCGCGCTGATAAGTGAGAGGACCTATGAAGATGGCATTTATGAAAAAAAAAAAAAAAAAAAGTTAGGAGGGATAGATTCAGGTCCATCGATTCTGTGGGAGATGATGGCAAAGTGGGTGATGATGGTTCTGGTAGGGGCGACGCCCTCTTCTTCCAGATACAAATGACAGAGGTGTCTCCCGCGTAGGTGTTTCGAAAACCAAGACCACCGCGATCATTATGTTTGCAAGTGGTGGTGATGGGAATGAGAGTATGTCGGCCTTGTTCGTAAAGGCCAAAACCAAAGCCTTCCACGCACAAATGAGTCAAGAAGGTGAGGGATAAACGACGATTTGTCAAGTATTGAAAATCGGATCGAAGGGAACCACACCAAGAGGAGGTTCAGTGGGTAATGGAGGATGCGCCAACACCCCCATATGTTAGGTTAGTGCGACAATGGGGTGGTCCGTAAGAGATTATCTCCCCACGCGACGGTCGTAGGTGGGGTGTGCATGTAATTGTCCGTACTCCTCGGGGTAGGGAAAGAACTAACGTTATATAGGCGATACTCCCCAACGTAAGGCGATGAAAACGCCTACTAAGGGGTCTGAGGTCGGGATGTTAGCTCGCGGGAAGAGAAGTGGTTTGTGCGACGGTGGTTTCATCATCAGAGGTGCAATGAGGTGGACGGTTGAGGTATATCGAAGAGGATGGTCAATGAATGTATGGGTGTCTTAATTGGTATAAGCACATCGCTTGGGCGGTATAACATATCGCAAGTTTTGAAGGGGGAGGATCAGCTTTTACAAGTGTAGGACTTCCCTCGTACTCAAATTTTATACATCGATGTAATGTTGAGGGAACGCATCCCATGGCCCGGATCCAAGGACGACCTAGCAATATATTATATTGGAACTCTCCTTCAAGGACATAGAAGAGTTCGGGTAAAGTACGTGGTCCTACGCGAATGTTGAGGATCACGGTGCCCAATGTAGAAGTAATAAGATCATCAATGACCGCAACATGATGGGGTCGGCACACATGCAACTAGAAGGGATGTTCATTTGTTGGAAGGCTTTCGAAGAGATGATGTTTAAGCTAGCGCCCCCGTCAATCATAACCCGACGTACTCGAATGTCCCGGACGTAAGCGGAAATGAAAAGGGCAGGGTCAGGGTCTTCTATACCAAAGTCGATAATTTCATCTTCCGAGAAACTAACTGCAGCGGCTTGTTGTTTTGAGACGTATGGTGGGGGAGATGGATTGTTTGGGTGAGAGAGGAAACGTGATCGGTGTTAGAATGGAGGCCACGGGCAGGGTTTCATTGGGAAAACCTCTATCCTCAAGGATCTCAACGAGAGCTTGTCGATGAGATTCGTAGTCCGAATGAGATCATATAGTGTCATTTTTACTGCGATCATGAAGTCAGTTTGATCATGGTTCGGTGGGCAACTCCATTAGAGACGGATAGGCGGGTCCGCGAATAACCACTTTAGGTGGTGGTGTAATCGGGATGGTCAAGGAGAAAGAGATGTCGTAGGTGTGTTTTCTTTCGCTTTCCCATTGTTTTTCTGTCTCTCGAGTAATGACACTAATCATATTAATCTCGTAGACCCGAGATGAAGAAGATGGTTGGGATAATTCATGGTCTTCAAGAGGTGGGGTCAGAATAATGATCGATCTTGGTGAGGCGGGGACAGATGGTATAGTAGAGGGAATCGACGCTAGAGGTCTCTCCCTTCGTAAGTTGTCTTTCTTAATCTTTCGATCCTAAGAGAGGTGACTCGCGAAGGATGGTTTTTAGAGCTTTGCATCCTTCTACATCATGTCCAGTGTGTGTGATAGGCGCAGATTTTAGACTCATCATAATCCACAGTCGGGCTTAGACGGTCATAAGGTCTAAGTGGGGGTAGGAGATGGTCGCATTCTCCACCAACATAGCAAGGATTTTGGCATAGGATCCTTTGAGTGGGTCAAAATCAAGAAGATGAGGGCATTGATTGTGTGGGTCAGTGGTAATGTTTGGGCGTGTTTAGTTCAGTATGGGTGGTGGTTTAGTCGAGGGGTGCCGACACATGTTTTTCACTAAACGTGGTTTCTCGACACGTGGTTACGCTCAAATGGTTAGATGATGAGGCTACAGATGGCATGGTAGCGGGAAACAACCACGAGAAAGGGGAGTGACAGAAAATAAATCCTTTGATGATGGGATTGGTTTAGGGTCGATAGGTGGACCGGATACGCGGGGGTAACGATGTCATGATACCCTTTGATCTCTCGTATAGGTGTAAAAGGCGAGGTCGCTTTTGCGTAAAAACAAAGGAGGTATGATATATTGATGTAAGGTGGAGGGATGAGGTCCCAATATGGAAGGTGGGTGTGATGATGAGGGTTTTAATTGTGATAGAGACCCGGATTGCGTTCGTCTCCTAGGTGGCGGGACGGATTTATTTTTGGATAGATCGAGTCGCTTAGGTGGGTGTGTCGACGGGCATCGTGAGGTCCTGCAAGCGTAGGGGAAGATCTGGTTAAGTTGATAGAAGTGGACGGGGCATTTGGTAGAGGTGAGGGGGGTGAAGGCGAGAACAGGGGCATTTTAAGCTTCTGTAAGCACTTCGGGTAGATGGTGGAGACATCGGATCACCATTTGCATTTGAGTAGAAACAGAGTACTCAAACGCTCCCATAGGGCCTCGCTCTATCTTCCGTGGAATGACACCTGTGTGTAATTTGTAATTTTGGTACAGAGGAAAAGTGAGTCAGAATTCCAATCCATCATGGGTGTGACACAGAGGCGGATGAGGCAATCGTATCGTGAGATGCTAAGAGGTCGACGGGTTGTTGAAAAGATTTAGGTGATGAGGGACTAATAGGCGTATGGGCATGTTGGAGGGGGTCCGTCATGGCTAAAGAATTTAATGATGTCTGCAAGTAGAGATTTCTCATCTAAGGATGTCAAAAGGAGTGGCGCACTCTCCTCTCAGGCGGCAAGAGTGGTAGAAGGAGACGTCTGGGAAATGGATAGATTAGACAACATCCGCTCGCAGTCTTGTAGGGATGTGGTGTAAGAAGACTCATTAATGGGAAGGGAAGCCTGGGCAGCTAACTCTTCTATGGGTAAAGGAATGATTTCGCTTTGGCTTGATGGTGGTAAAGGAGGTTCGGGCTCCTGTGTTAGTGAAGAGGCTTGATTCAAAATTTTCTCGATAGAGGCTTTTGGCTGGGTATCGAATACTGCATGGATCTCATGAACACTCTCCTCAGCTAAGATATCTTGGTTTACGTTGCTGCTGGACGAGTGATTCGGGAATGGCTTGTTGAAAATTTTCAGATTTCGGTTAGCAGGGGCGTTAGGATTATCGAGTGTTATATCCCCTGCATCAACCATTTCCTGCACTATGTTTTTCAACATCTTGCAGTTTTCATGACTATGTCCTTTTACGCGGTGAAAGTTACAAAAGTCATTTTCTTTGTACCAGGAAGGTATTGCGCGGGTGGAGTCAAACCCAGAGTGAGGTTTTACAGGGGGCAAGGTGATAGCCCCAGCTTTGAGCAATTTCTCTAGGATGACGCCATAAGTTTCTCCCAAGGGAGTGTAATTGGTGGGCTCAGCTTTGTATTTATAGGTGGTTTTTGGTGGAGTATCGACGGTGGTCGGGATTTGACCATCACCGCGTGGACAGCTCCTTTTGATTTAGAAGAGGTCGACGCGTGAGGAGTGGTGGTATTTGGTTTATCGGTAGAATCAGAGTTCGGAAAGTGGAGTTCTTGTTGCGCAACCGCAATTTCTCTTCCTCTAAGGCTCGAATTTCTAATTTTCGAGCCATAGTAAAGGCCTCGCGAATGTACGGAAAGTTTGAATTTGGAGGGTAGGGGAGATGAGCTTAGCGCAGCCCGCGTAAAGAGTTCGATAAGTTCGGCTTGAGGCAAGGCATACGTAAGTTGGTCGATAAGGCCCGCCATCGTCCAACGAAATCGCGATAGATTCGCCTTCAATCAGTTTGATGGCATGAGGTCGCTGATAGATACTTTCTTGCAATGTTAATGGAGAAATGATCCAAGAAAGATTGGGCTAGTTGGTTAAAAGAGAAGATTGAGGCCGGGTTAAAGCACCGTACCACTCCAAGGCAGCCCCCGATAAGGACATGGGAAAGGTGCGAGTAACAAGGCATCATCATGGGCAATCAAATAACAAGCATGTCTAAATGATCGCAAGTGTTGTTGAGGATCCTCTTTACCGTTAAAACGAGTAAACTTTGGCAACTCCCATCGAGGCGGATAAGAATGAAGGGGGACAGATGGGTGAATGGGCTCCCACAAACTTGCTCGTATGTCAAGGCGCCACGACTTCCTCGAAACGGAAGCCTCCGTGTTTTGCATTTTGTCCATCATTTGCTTGATGAAATCAGGGTCGGATGAGATGATGGTGCCACAGAATAGGGGTGTCCCATATAAGGTGTCGAGGTCACCGGATACGTATATGGGAATGAAAAGGTAGGCGGAGCTTGAGAAGGAAAGCTCGCTTTGAATAGGTGGCAGAGAGTAAGTCATGAATGGAGTGGTCTCAAAGAGAGATGAGATAGGGGCTTGGTGGTGGTAATGATACGTGGGATCCAAGATTAACAAAAGGAAAGCTAATCGGGTCGTATGAACCTCTCGCCGCCGGATTGGGAGACGGGGCTAGCGATGCAGAAGTAAGGTATTGTTATCGTGAGGAGTAGGAGCTAAATGAGCAGCTATACTAATAGGCATGCCCATAAGGAGCCGACCATCGCGCACGGTCGTGGGTATGAGACAAATAGTATTTAGACAAATACTGGGATTAGATCCGTAAATTTGGCAAAGTCCTTGTCTCCTACAGAATTTGGGGGATCTCACCGTGTCCGTAGGGTTTCCTATAAATGTGAAGGGGGTGATTCTGCAAAGACACAGAAAGGTGCATGTGAAACCATGGCGGCGGCTTGCTTTCCGAGTGATGACAACCATAGACTAGAACACCCAGGAAAGTTTCAATCTATCCAGAACAAAAACAACGTCTGAAAGGTGAATTTGGCAAGTCATTGGTTTGTCGTGGGCCGAGAGAGACAAGAATCGAGCATCGGTTTAGTAACCGTGTCGGGCCACAGATCAAACGCGCCGGTCCTCTTAACCGATGCCGTGTCAAAAATTTAGAATAAGAAGATACAAAGGGGCGCTAATTTGATTTAGTAACGTTGAGTATGTTTAGCAACTTATTGATCACAGAAGACAAAGTATGACAGAGAAAACAGGACAGAAAACAAGCAAGATGCACACGCAAATCCAGAGATTAACCTTAGGGTTAATTTTAATTATTGTGGGCTTATGCCTTTAGACGTAGAATGATGTCGAAATCCTAAACAAGAGACTTAGGGAAATGTCAAGTTGTTTTGGCTTATAAGGTTACTCAATCGGGCGAGGAATACCGCGGAAAAAAGGGGGATGTTTGAGTCATTGTGTTAATTGTGAAGTGATTCTGACGTGTTGTGCAAAGTGAAACTAAGGTTAATTTCCTGTCAATACCGTGGATATCACCCCACGTGTACGACTTCACTACTTAATCTATGTTCACTAGAATTGAAAAACAACAGCAGAATGCAATGCATGTGTTTTAAAACCCAAATCGAAAGTGATATTCGATGAAGCAAAAGAGATGACTTTTACTAATGCAAGATGCAAAAACAAAGCAAGTTCTTTTACCGTAATAATAAAATACCCCGTGAATATCTCTAGAAGAAGAAAACAAAAAGTATGCTCCCTATAATAAAAGCAAGCAAGAAATAAAGAAAAACCCAAAATGGGTCCCACCTAAGCGTAAGCAAAATGTTTCACTGAAATGCTTCGCTCCTTATAGAAACAGATAAGGTTAGGGTTAGGAGGAATACCCGTAGAATGTCGAGATGATGTGCGCGTATCAGAGAGAAAGATCAGCCGATCGCGAAGAACTCCTTTTTGTCTCGGAAGGACTACCTGCAAATAAGAACACAAGACCACAAGATTTTGATTAGATAATAAATGAGGGAATCGCTTGGGCCTGTGAAGTATGAAACTTCCTTTCAAGGTGGTCAGCCTTCGCTAATATGAATTAACACAAAATACCGTAGAGTACCAATTAAATTGTTTCGTGGAACCGGGTAGGGAAAAGGTCAAGCTTCTTGGTTTTGATCAAAGGAACCGATGCCGGTTACCTATAACCGATGGCGGTCACCGATAACCGATACCGGTGGTTCTAGGATCTTCCGGGCTGGTCAGTGGTGTTTGTAATGGCTGGTTTTTGGATAGTATTGAGAAATGGGATGGTTAGAAGCTAAGGAATGATAGTTAGAGGCAATGGTACGTTAGATAATGGGTTCAGGAACGGATTTGGGAAGATTACAATTCCAAAAGCACAAGAAATGTTATAATGGAGGACATGCAAGATGTAACTTACTGGATTTGATGAAGGTGCCAGTTGATCTCCTTTGCTGCCAACTCTTCTGGTTTCTTTACTCGTCTCTGCTTGGTCAGGTGAAGTTCTGGACTCTGCCGATCGCTTTGGACTCTCCTTTGATTAAAAATCCTTCGACTGATCTCCAAAATGAAATTCCGATCCGTTGTTTTGGTTTGGGAAGCCCATTTACAGGGAACCGATGGCGGTTGCGTAACCGACGGCGGTCGAGTAGGAACCGGCATCGGTTAGGAAAAAGGAGGCTATTTTTAGTAAAATAGCCCACCTTCCCCGCTTTCTCCCGAGAGATCAGCCATGGGCTTGGTCAAGTGGCTAGAAGGTCGGCTTTGGGTGCGAGTAAGGAGGCATTAGTTATGGATGTGAGTCTGACCAAGTCATGGGTCTTAATTAGGTTAGTTTAGGTTAAAGGTGATGTGGATTTATCAATTACAAGGTAATTAATAAATAATTGTGTAAAGTTTAGGTAATGAGGTTAGGTTGCGAAATGGGATGCAAGACACGAATTTGGTGTCTGACTTCATCCATGGAAGTTGTTTTTAATGGCCTAGCTTCAACCCACTTGGTTAAATAACTGTGGCAACTACAATATACTTATTTTAGCGTGGGGTAGTTGGAAGTGGACTTACAATATTTATTCCCCACTTTTCAAAGGGACCAAGTGGAAGAATAGGGCATAATGGAGCCGATGAAGTCTTACGGTTACTTATGTGTTTGAAAATATCACATGTCTTACAATAATTATAACAATCTCTAAAAAGAGTGGGCCAGCGATAACCTGCATCCAAGATCCTTCTTGTTGTAAGTTGTTCAGAGAAGTGTCCTCCACATGTACCATTGTGGAATTCTTCTATCAGCGCCTTCCCTTGATCACGTCCAACTACCCTCTTATATTGTTTATCAGGTCCTATTCGAAATAATACTCCATGCGCAGAATAGAATATGGACGACCGGCTTGAGTAATCTTCCTCTTAGTCTTTGCATTGTCACCATCAAGAAACTTGAATTCATTCAGATAATTTCAAATATCTATGTATTCACTAGGGATTGTGTCAAGGGATAACAATGTTGCATCTAGAAATCATCATCATCACAAGATGAACCTAAACCATCATAGGCTCAAGAGAGTGCATCTGCATTGACATGCTTCTTTCTTGGCTTATCTATAATATCAAATTCAAATTCTTGTAGCAAAATTATCCATCTTACTATCCTCCCCGATGGGTTAGGATTATTTATAATATATTTTAGAGCCGATGGTCTATTACAACTATAAATTTCTGCCCTAGCAAGTAATTTTTAAACTTATTTACAAAGAAAATGATAAATAGAGCCTTTTTTTTCGATTCAGCATGATAATTTATCTCAAAGACTTTGCTCATTTGTCTCGCTCCCAAAGTAAACTGGATGATCATTCCCATTTTCATCTTTTTGGCTCGAGTACTTCTTAGTGCTGCATCCGAGGCATCAATATACACAAGAATGGCTTGCTCTAATCTGGATTCTTAAAAACAGTGAAGACACCAAAGCTTCATCCAGCTTGTTCAAAAGCTTCATGCGCCTTATTTCTCGGGTTCATAAGTAACATCCTTCTTAAAGAACTCGGGTTAGTGGTGTCTGCAATCTTTGAGAAATTATTGATGAACCTTCTATAGTAACCTCACATGGCCTAAAAATGATCTCAACTTATTTCTATTCATATGAAATGGTAACTCTTTGATTTTTGAAACTTTATTAGGACCAAGACTAATACCATCTCTAGATACAACATGCCCTAACAAAACACCTTTAGAACATCCAAAGACACACTTTGTAGGGTTTAGTGAGGCTTGTGCTTCATCTAACCGTTGAAATGTTGTCTCCATCTCAGTGCCGTAGTCCATCTTGCTCCCATAGATGTAAAAATCATCCGAAATACTCGATGAAGTTCCCAATGTAGGGTTCAAACACCCTATTCATCAAGCGCTGAACGTTGCGGAGCATTACACAACCCAAAAGGCATAACTCTATAAGCAAATGTTCTCCAAGGAGTGGTGAACGTGGTCTTCACCGATCTTTCTCTCGCTATATGAACTTGGTTGTATCCGCTCTATCCATCAAAGAAACTATAACACTCTGCCAACTACTTCGCCTAAGATCTGATATGAGAATGGAAGAGGGTAATGATCTTTCTTTGTTTCCTTGTTGAGCTTCCTATAATCAACACAAATGTGTAGTTTCCCATTATTTTTATTGAGATCACAATGGGAGAAACCCATTCTCGAATTCTCCACAAAGAAATATGAATCCCGCATCAAGCAACTTATCTATTTCTTCCTTTACAGCTCTTGGAAAAATTAGGATTCATTCTATATGGCATTTGCTTTATGGGCTTAGCACCATCTACCAACTTAATAGAATGTTCTACATGAATAGGAGTATGTAACTTCAAAGAGCCGGAGATAGGATTCCTTCTCATTCTCCATCACAAAGATCACCAATCTTTATTTGTTAGAGACGATCAACAATTTCTTCTTCAGATAATCTTATGGGTTCATGAGTCGGTGTGACTAGAAGGATATCCATGACTGAAACATCAACCTCACTTTCTTCATCTTATGTGTCCACTTCACTGGTATTAAAGTAATCAGAGGATGTCCAATCATCAGTTTCATCACTTGAATCCATAGGTTATGCCTTATGATGTCGAGGGATCACATTTATCTTCACCCTCTCTCTACCACATCCAAGTGTCATGAATCATTCATTCCAATAGTTTCTTGCATGAACTCTCCTTAGCCATGGCCTTCCCAACAACATTGGGTATGCAACAGTACCATTTTTCATCACTTGAAAGTCTACCACACATACAACACCCATAACAGATATTGCCACATTTGAAACAACACCTTCTGGTTTAGTTTTTCCTTATTTAATGACCTTAACATAAGTGTTGAGGGGCGATCAATTTTTAAACCCAACATATTCATTACAGACTCGGTCATTACATTAACTGCAACACCTCCATCAACTAAGACATCATGAATTGAAATACCATTACATAATACCTCAGCTTGGGAGCGTAAGGATTCGCCTCGCCTCAAAAATAGGTACCTCAACCTCCTTACTTTGTCGAGCATTGATTCCACTTCGCAGCTCCCGCCTCTTCTCGAAGACAACCGAGAAGTTGACCATTTGTAATATTTGCAAGCCTTTTGGACAGATCTTCTAAGATGGAGTATGGTCCTTGCCTCGTGAAATCGTAAAATCCCGCACACCCAACTTTCTTCTCCTATGTTTCTTACTAGTTTCTCCTTTCATCTTCTTAAGATCATTTGCCATTTTGGTTATCTTTTTCTTTCTTTCTTTTTATTACAAACACATCTCGCTTCATTATTTATGCTCCTATCTACTACATCAAAAGAATTCACAGTACTTTTCCTTTATCATTATCTCTTGTACTGTATGTAGAATCTCTATTTGGACAATTATACTTATAATGACCCTTTTATAACAACCATAACATATAACTTCAGTTATATTTATTTTTAGACCTCTATCTCCTCCATGAGAACTAAATTCCTCTCCTCAAGAAGATTAATAGTTAACTCGACCCATCTTCTTAAGCAGATCTTCATACTCATTAGATGTACTAGGAAAAGATTTGTGGTCACCAAGAGTGGTTGTGGATTCTGGACCAAAGGTGCTAGTGTGGGCTCTACCTTAGCAACAATTTATTTGGGCTCCTCTTCCATGCTTTCTTCTTGCCTTCTTGTAATCTCCTTTGCTTGTTCAATGGTAGGTTGGGCGGTTATACTTTACTCATTGTCGATCTCTAGCTTCATCCCAAGAATGAAGTGCTTATAGAGGAGATTATCCATGTCATTCATCAACCCATCCGCTAATCCTTCCTTCGGATCTAGGCATCGAGCTTCCTCCTTAGCTCTACAACACGAGCATGATAATCCCTTATCTTCTCCTTTTCTCCTTGGGATAACTTTGTGTTGATCATGAGATCTGCATATTTCAGTTGTTCACCAAATTCTTCAAGAAAACTTTCAGCTTAATAAATCCCATGAGTTTTTCACATTATCACCTAGTGTTTCAAACCACCTAAGGGCTGAACCATCTAAAAGGTAGGAAAAAATTTAATCCATTGTTCCTCTTCTTATAAGGCCATTACAAATACAAAATCATTTAAACTCTTAAATGAAAGAGGAAGCATCTTCATTATATTAGGCTGAAAAAATAAGAATCTTCCCCATTTTTAAATGTAACCACAGTGAAATACCAACTCACAAGTACAATCAGTAAGACTTATGTGCACAAATAATTGGACTCACTACAATAGAAAGTGACTTTACACCTTTCTACAGTAAAATAGGAATGACCACGGTAATCTTACATTTACTATGGTAAAACTTGACTTACTACGGTAAAAACTAACTTTACTATGGTAAACACTATTTACGGTAAAAATGAAGTTACTGGGGTAAATACTATTCACGGTAAAAAATGAAGTTACTTGAGGTAAATACTATTCATGGTAAAAAGTAAATTTATTGTGGTAAATACTATGCATGGTAAAAAGTGACTTTACCATGGTAACTACTAGGCACAATAAAAACAAGGTTACCCTCCTATTGATTTATGACTAAGTGGGAATATCTCTCTAGAAAATCCACCAACGAGGAATGGTCCTGCAACGAGCCAAAATGTGAACACGAATCCGACACTCTAATAATATTTCACCGGGAACTCCTCGTGCTATGATTATTTTAGTAATGCACAACTTTTGGTTTGGTGGTAGTAATCTGGAAACACAACAACAAACATAACACAAGAATACCACAGACTATGACAAAAAAAAGAATGATGACAAATCTGAAATACAACTATAGAATATATTATTAACATGGAATTATTACAATCTCACCCATGAATTACTCCAAGTGTTACAAATTCACTTGATTCCAACAATGGTTATATGAGAAACTTCACAATTACTCCTCTTGATGACTTCCTTTACACACCTTCACAAAGAATCCTTTATTCATAAAATAATTATTACAACTTTTCTCTATGATAAATGAGTAGGGATGGCCTCTCTATTTATAGGAATTGAGCTTATCCACCCTATCTCTAAGATAGGATAGGAAATCTCTTCCGACCAATCATATTCCATGCCTAAATTCTTTCCTTTACATGTAGGCTTATCTTCTAAGATAAAATAAACCTTATCATCTCACATGGGTTCCACCTTTATAGACTTTTCTACAAATAAAATACACAAAATATTTATGACATCACTCCTTGTCCTTATTACAAATATAATATTTCTAATTCCTAATCATGTAGACCCTACTTCTCTACTTACCCCAACTTTGACATTTTAACATTACCACTTACGACAAATATTTACTTTTACCACAACATTCCTTTTGTACTTTGACTTACCATACTTTACTTTATTGGCGGCACTCAATCTTGACGGCGCCCATCATCTTCTATTAGACGCCACTACTAATTATACTTAACAACATCTTATTCCTAATACATACATTAATAAAATAGAAATTACGGAGGAAAATTTTAATGTCGACAATTTGAAGAGAGCCCTCCTTTCTTTGATTAGCGATGGTCCTTCACACAAATGATTGGTAGTTCAAAAAGATCCACAATTTTATATAAAGATGATTAAGTGTTGCTTTTGTTTCTCAAGATCACACTAGGTGCAAGAGAAGAGCATACACAACAAGTAACCCAACTAGATGAAAAACTTTTAAATCAACTAACTACCATAAAACTTTGCAAAACAAGGTTTATTCCTAATTAATCCAAGTGCTTATTAATGAAAGACTAAAATTTCTTTTGGTTCCCAAGATCACACTAGGTGCAAGGGAAGAGCATACACAAATTTTAGCCTTGATTATTTATCAAGTGAAAAACTCTTAAACTAAAAGATCATGTACATGCCAAAATGAAAGTTTATTCCCTTAAGCATAGAAATGAATGATGATTTTTCCTACTTACTCTAAATTAGCAAAAATGAGGTTTAGGGGTGCTTTTGTTTCTCAAGATCACACAAAGTGCAAGAGAAGAGCATACACAACCCTATTCCAAACTCATACAAAACATAAAACAAAATCACTCATCAAACCCTAAGCCAATTTTAACAAAAATCACTTATCAAACCCTAAGTTAATTTTGTTAGAAATATTTCTCTAAAATCAGAAAATTGACAAAAACAACAACTAAAAACCCTTTTAAAAATGACAGAGACCCCAAAAATCAGAAGTTGAAATTTCAAACTTTGAAGCAATTTTACCTGAGTGCACTAGTGCACATCTGTGTGCAGGAGCACACACCTTAGAGCATGAGCGCACACTTTGATGCATAGCACACATAGTTGTTTACATGCACATGCACATGTCTGTCAAATTTACATAGTTAGCTTACACATGCATGGCCAGAGAGGCATGGGTGCACACTTTGAAGCACAAGCGCAAGCCACACTTAGAGACCAAAAATATAGTGATGCACAAGCGCACACAGTAGAGCACAGGTGCACACAATAGTGCACAAGCACACGCCACACTCAGAGACCAAAAATACAACGATGCACAAGTGCACACAATAGAGCACATGGGCAAACAGTAGTGCACAGCACACACCTTCTTGTAGGTGGTCAAAACACGAGTTTTGACAAGGAAATTTTCAAAAAGATCAAATATTTGGCCTTTTGAGGGAATTTCAACAGCACTTCGCCTCCTTGAATCCTACAAGGAACATGAAAACAAAGCAACTATGACTAATCTAATTGAAACAACTATCTAGCTTGAAAATTGAGCTACAAAACTTTGAAAATTACTCTAAAAACTTGAAATTAATCTAAAAGCTTGAGAAACTAATCTAAAAAGCTTGAAAGTAATCTAGAAAGCTTGAAATTAAACTAGAAAACTTGAAATTAATCTAGAAAACTTGAAACTAATCTAGAAAACTTGAAATGAAAAACTTTGAAACTAAGTTAAAAAGTCAAAAATAAATGCAATTGGGTTTGAAAACCATTAAGCATGCCAAATGATAACACCCTAAACTTAACAAAGTAATTAGTATGACTAACTAGGGAAGGCTAACACCATTTCCACCTATAGTCAAGCTCTAAGTCAAGGAACGTAACATCAATGATCACACTTAAAACTATGCTAAGAATGTAAACTAAATGGAACAAAACACTAATCTACAAAGCATCCTTGCTATATATTGAATTGCTAAACTAATAAAAACCTAAATAGATCTAAGGCAATCAAATTGAGATTGTTGCTCTTGTAAGAAAGGTGAAATGGTTTCTCCAAATGAATACAACATCATATTGGATACCCATCTACGAACCCCATTGAAGACTTTAGCTAAGAATTGACCTTGACTATAAATCATATTTCTTATATGAGATGCAAATCAAAACATGGTGTAAAGTTGGAAGGTAGTACTTTGTCTTATTTATAATTTTTCCTTTGAGGAAAACTTGCATCTTGATGCGGTGGGACTAAATATACAAAGAATATTAAGACTTGTTAATCAAGATTAATCTTTTCTAATCACAATTAGTGAATGAACAAGTGAATTAGATGTGATGAGCCCTAATCAACCACTTAAGTTCAATTAGAAGGCTAGGATAAGCTTTTGAAGCTTGTTGAGATGTTATGAAGGAAAGTGAGGTGATTTTGAGTGGTTGGAAGAGGGTTTTGAGCCAATAATAGGGTATATTGACCAAAAAAGGGCAAAATAGGTTTAATTAACTAATAATTATTAATTGTCTGTTTGGAAGAGAATTTTGACTTACGATTCGTCGTAAAGTGGCATCTTGAATGTAAAAGAAGATAGGTAATCAACAATGCATTGTTAATTGACCAAAATGGTAAGAAGCGTTAGTTAATTGCGAAATCATTGATTATAATGGAAATGGTAAGAATGAGAATTATTTGTGTGTGTTTGGCAATAAGATTGCAAAAATGGAATTTAGGTGTCTACAAATATCATTATAATGAGTACAAATTCTACTCACTTGTATATGTGGAAAGTGGCTTTACACTAACAATACATTATAAATAATCAAATTATATTACATTTAGATTTATGTACACAACTTATACCTAATTGCATAAAATAATATTTTTGAAATTTAGGAAAGTTAAATAATTAATCAAAATGACTTCTAAATTATTGGTTTTGTCACTTATAGAAACCAACCGTTGATATAAGTCCATATGTTAACACCGATTTTGGTAAAGGATTAGTTATTTACTTTGATGTTATTATACGCTTATGTCAATTAAGTTTAGCTCTTATTGGCATGTGTTCTTGTGTCTTTGAGTCTTTGACCTTATTCTTTTGTGCATTGTATGATTTGCAATATTCTTTGCTTTGTCTTATCCCTTTATAGTTTACGTTCTTTGTTTTTTCCCCATATTTTCACTTTGTATCTTTCTTCCATACTTCTCATCTCTTATTTTTCTCGTGGTCTTGAAGTGAATATTTAAATGTATTGTATGTAACTTTTCAATTCCATTATGGGCCCTTATATCGTGTCTTTCCTTTTTGCCCTTAATCTAGATTTTAATCTTTAATCTATATTAACCTTTAATCTTTCAAAGGGAACTCATTTACATAAATATGTTGATCAACAATCGTTGAATCTGCACCATTCTAAATATTATACAGATAAATTCAAATTATAAAACTATTTACATATAAGAAAAAAAGATGGTTGTTGTAAATTCGTGCTGTTAAAAGGACATATTTCCAAAGTTAGTGGGTGTCATTTGTTACTAATTGTAATATATTATGCAAGAACTCATTAGGTACAATCAGAACCAAGAAAAAAAGAAGATAGATAACAATCTAATCTTTGGTGTTTGTGCCCTTGGAAGCCATTTGAGGGAGCTTCATCTTTTATCTAGAAGAGATTACCATGACACACAACACAGAGACTAACCATGGCATTCAACACAGAGACAACATGATTTGAAATCTTCTGGACATCTGCTAATTAGATCTAATAGATCTAGGAATCCTTTGTTGTAAAAAAGTGCCCCTAATAAATAACATCATATTTAATTTTGATAGAGCTTCTTGAGGCAACACAAGAGTGGTCTCAGTGAGAGGCGAATGTCCAGGGATCACAAGAGGCAACCTCGTTTAATCTATAGAGTCTGTGGGGAAGAAAATTAATAATATGGATCAACGTTTGATATCACTAATTATAGAAAGTGACTCAAGTAGATAATTGAAGATATGGAAAGAATTTGTAGAGCTTG
Organism: Taxus wallichiana var. yunnanensis; assembly: GCA_018340775.1. Taxonomy (NCBI): domain Eukaryota; kingdom Viridiplantae; phylum Streptophyta; class Pinopsida; order Cupressales; family Taxaceae; genus Taxus; species Taxus wallichiana. The sequence goes on along the minus strand of CM031243.1, from coordinate 708,424,810 downwards.
GAAACTTATAAACAAAATCTTCATTGATTCAAACAATTTAGTGAAAGGGGCTCGTATATGTTCTGCAATATCACCTGTAAATACCCCACCAGTATGAAAAGTCCTTAATGTTAGTTGAGTTCCTGGTTCTCCAATTGATTGGCCTGTAACAATGCCACTTGTTTCTCCCGATTCGATCAATCATTCAAGACATTGTAGTCCTTAGAAGTAAATTCAATAAAATCAACTTGAACCCTATCCGTTGATCCAGGAATTTTCATAGTGGACCTATTCCAAGAGTATGGTTGAAAAAGTGTATACTCCTCCCCTACTAGGAATATGCAAACAATTGTAATCAAATATTGCAAGAGGGCTTGGGATTCTCCTGTTATTTCTCAAAGTAGAACCGCAAAAGGTTGTTTTCCCACACACACACACACACACACACACGCATGGATTAGTTCATTACTTAGATCCATTTGATTCACTATCTCCCCATCAGGGTTAACAACACGTTACGAACCCTAAAGAATTCCAAAGGATCAAGAGGAAGCACCCTTACAAGAATATATGTGTGTTATCGGAAGAAGATGACTATTTCAATGTTCACAATCCTAGATAGTGGAAACCTTTTGGCCCATTTCTGATAACAAGCTTGTAGGATAGTCTTCAAATTGGAGTTATATAGACTAGTGTCAGTATCGGAGTAAAAGATGTTAGTGCGAGTTTTAACTTCCCGAAAAAAGCCTGGATTTTCTTGGATGAGGCCCATTCTTGCGAAAAACAAGCTCAAGGCAAGGAAACATTACAGTGATAGGAATTTAGGTTAAACCTATCTTTTTAAAGCTAACATATCACAAATAACTGGATTCGTAACTGTAAGGCCTCTTAGACAACACTCATTTAGCTTTAGGGAAAATAAAATCTTGCTTAACGGACGAATCAGTGAAAATGCAATTCATTGTATACTATGTTACCAGATCCCTTTAAAAAATTAAACCTTCCCCCTACCCAAACCAATACGAACTTGATCCCGATCTTGAATGGGGGATGGAATCCCCTTGAAAATGTACCAGATACCTCCTAATTTCTAGACCCTTTCTTAAAAGGTATCATATCCTTTGATGACATTTCCAAGGGGACTCTCTATAATTTTTAAAAAAAATCTATTGATATTCTTAGTTTTATGCTCTGTTAAAAATGAAAACTCGATTTCAATATAGAAACTCCGAGTTAGAGAAAAATTCATTTCAATACATAAACTTGGGATATTGAGGAGTAGTCATGTCTATATTTTCCTATCATCCAAGTTCCCTAGCTGTCTGACCTAACAAGGACAATTCATCAACTTAGGGTTGAAGTGTTAAAATAGCACAAGAGCAAGAAAGAGAGTACTTTAAATACACACATCCATGGTACAAGAAGCAATTAAAAAAGATATATTATTCTGCTAGAATTGATGATTCAAAATGAAAAAGTAGGAATGCATTACCCAATAGTACCACCAAGAGAAGCCAAGGCTGAAACCCCTTGGTGATGAATAATTATGAACCTATTGTGCCCTCGAGAACCATCTCTACTGGATGAAAATGCATAAGAACTAATAAATGCATGGGAATTTTCCACAGTGAAATTCAGAATAAAATAATTTTTAAAAACATGGCTGAGAATTTCCAAAAGTAATTGTTAGGAAATAACAGATAAAATATGCGAAATAATCCCTTACAGTAATCCCAATGAAAAGAAATTAATATGCGTAAAATATTACGGATCTCAAATAAAAGTGCAAAATAAATAACACAACACAAAGAGACAAGATTTAACATGGTTCACCCAATTTGGGCTACGTCCACCACCAAGAATCACTTGCTCGATTTTATTACAAGCCTCCACTCTCTCAATACAATACCCGGATCCGTTTGGAGCTATGCTCAACAAACTCTATAGAATTCACACCGAATTCAAAACACATCTACAATACATTTGCTTGTACTCTATCATATGCATAAGACCATATAAATAGACAATCGCTTAACTACAGCATTTACAAAACCGTGGTATCAAAACAATGGGGAAAAACAAAAAATCGTCCCATAAACCTATGGGAAACCGAAGACAACCCAAAAATAGCCCATAACAATTTACCCATTACCCATGGGTTAATAAACCACCCATGAAAATTTGCTTGAGGCTTCGCCCGAACCCCTAACCCGCTCAAAGGCGAAAATGGACCGCCGTAAAATACCCGAGTGTAACACATAGAAGGTGTACCACACTCTAACATGAAAATAGGCTCCACAAACATAACAATAATGTTATGCAAAGGGAAGCTACAAGAAATAAAAAGGGCATGCACTCGAGGCATGAAGGATGACATAAACTCATAAGCATATATCTTTCAAGAGATAGATTTTATTTTCTTCATGACAATATAAATATCACACCATATACGTCTTACTTATACTAAAAATAATTCTCAACCTCTTAGGTTGTTTCTCAGTGGGTGCTCAGAGAAAATTAGGAGCCTTTTCCAATCAAGTAGTCCCATGAATTTCATAAAATTTGTAGCATGAGGTAACACAATTTAAAAAAATCTCTCGAATTTTCACCAAAATCCATTTCTTAATCCCACAAAGTTATAAAGAGATAATAAGAATCACAAGCCACTTTTTCCAACCCTCACAAGAACATTTTTTATAAAAGAATAACATGTAGATAGACATAAATTTCCCTCCAAATTTTCCATGCAAGGTTCTAAGCATTGGAAGGAATCCCATACAAGGTGATAAACATTGACAGGAATCCCATGCAAGGTAATAAGTGGACATAAAAATTTCCAAGTCTAATGGGGAATCTTTGAGCTCCCCTCCCGAGCAACCTTGAGGAAGAGATCAATTTATTAGGGTATCCATATTATTTCAACATGGAACTAGTCTTAGGAGCTTGAGCCCCTTCCATGGAACCATGTTATTGTTTTCTAAGAAATATATATAACACCCCAAGAATAATCTATTCTAAGGGACAAGACTTCCAACTACAAGGGATATGTTTGTGAATGTAACACATTAAAGGGATTCCAATTACAAGAAAAAAAAAGTATGCATCAATCAGGAAATCAATAAAGTGTACCTGCTTGAGGGGATTTCCACTGCAAACTCGGTGTAAAAAAGCACAGAAAGTAGGGCGGCAGAGATTCATGAAACAACATAGGACAATAAAATTCCAGGTCCAACAACCTGGTTGGCTTTCAATCATGTTAAAAAAAGACTCCAACACCAATCACAACACCAACACCAAACCAAATCAAGTCCCACCAGTTGAGAGTTTTCTTCATGTCATGTCCACTACAAGCCCTAACCTCATTCAGTTCCACCTCAACCGGAGACCTTGAAAACAACCTATCCCCAAATCTCTTTCTAGTATCTTTTAAAGCATTTACATAGTTTCCCCAGTTCTGAAAGGACTCTTCTGGTAGAAAGTGACCCTGCCCAAATCCACAACCCCTTCTTTTTGGCCATCCTCGCCCTACTCTAATCAATTGAAAATGGATTCTCAGGTGATTTTAGAATCGAATCATGAAGACCGAATAGCACAGAGAATCCTGTAAAATCTGGATTCAAAGGTGATTTTAGAGTCAAAGGCAGACCCAAGAACACGCAAAACCCTGTAAACTCTGCATGTAATGTGGTGTGAGATCAAGAAAACTCTTCTAATTGTATCAAAACAAACTTTGTAACTAACTGAAAGTTAATTCTAAATTTAGAAATCCAGTGACTCGGTTTGAATCAATCCAAGTCAATACTAAACAAAAAGAGTGGTGTGCATAATTCTATTAGAATTTGGGTGATGGAAAAACAATGGTTTATCTCAATACTGAAACCAAACAGAGAAAAGACTTCAGTATGCCAGAGCAAACTCTCCTTTGATTAAAGCTATCCATTCTTTTGAATTAGATAACTTTGATAATATCATTCCTTCATCATCCAAGATAATCAAAGTTGTTGTCTCAGGAGCTAATTCCATCAGCTTTACTATTGCTTCCATGATTCTTTCCTTTGGTTAAAACTTTGAGAAATTCCCTAGCAAAATGAAGTACATCAGCATGGCACTTGTTTCAAAGAAGTCTATAGATCTAAAGCTCTTTGAATTTTCAGCCCTTATTGGTGAATATACGAAATAAAAATAAGTTTCATTTTCCCCAGGGCTACCAAAAATCCATATTGGTTGATCCATGTCTCAAAGAATTATAAGCTCCAACATAAAATTGACATCCAACTATGAATTGAACAGGCGTACATAAAACCCATCTCAAGAGTTCTCCTATTGTTAGCATATTTACTATCCTTTCATCTAATTTGTCTTTGATTTTAGGAACATACATGAAGACCATGGAAAGAAAGAACACAGGCACACCAAATATATAGCTCCAAAGAAAGTATTGGCCATGTTGCTTAATTTCTTTGTTTCTCTTTCTCTGCTAGATCCAAAATTTTGATTTATTAAACTTTCTCTTAATTGGGTTGATTCATGCTTTTCCTGATCGACAGTTTCTATAAAACATTTGGGTCCTGTCAGGTCAGGGTCATAGCCCACTAGGACCTTATCTCCACTTGTATTTATTTCTACATTTTTACCCCTGTAAGGCTTGTAATAAAAGCTCAATGGTCTTCATTGCTCCAACAGAATTGACCCCCCTGAAGCTATAAAAAAACTTGGTCTCTGTCCTCTCCTGTAATTTTTAATTGAGCTTCAAAACCCATGTCCTCAACTAGCATCTATTAACTTTTTAGGATCAATCTATCTAATATCATAAGATATTTTAGCTTCCTATGTTTCCAGTGCCACGCAACATTTTTGACTCCTACCAACTTTTTCGTGAAGTTTAAATTGATGATGATCACGCCGTACATGTTATTCCTATTATTTTAAGACAACAAACTCTAGCAATAGACCGTGATGCCATTAGAATGTAGAAAAAGCAACACCCATATAAGAAGATTCCTCAAAATATATATATGTCATTGTTTTTAGAGCTAAAACAAATCCCCAAACCACAAAATCAAGGAAACAAAACAAGTAGCAAATATTAACAGCTTTATAAGCACTCAACACGAGGATGACATACTTTAATGTGAGCTTTCGCATCTAATTTGTGTAAAGAACTCCATTAAAGAGAATCCAAGTGCCAAAAATACCAATAATGATATTATAAATGCATCGATTACATGACCAAGAAAACAACAAAAGCCTGTGTAACAATGATGAGAAATACAGAGGAATTCACCTTGACGATCAATTCCCTACCTTCACAAAGATGTGTAGATAAAAGGCATCAGAAACGGATCCAAATAGCAAAACAACAACAAAGAGGGCTGCAAATATACTCATCTATGAGGCAGATCTCAGCGCCATTGGAGGACCCATTTGGCCCTAGGATTAATATCACAAACACCCAAGAATTCACCTAATTCTTCATCACCATGGAGGCCACTCTGTTGTAAGGAAATTCTCCCCACAAATTTGCGCTCATATACACCTCGGGAAAATGCATGGCTTTTTGTAGTGGAACCAAAACCTGCTTCCTCAGCAACAGTGATCATATAGGTGTAATGGTGATCATCTCACGCTTTGCGTAATCTTTACGAGGAAAACCCTTGCGTTCAATGTTCTCACAGAACATAGTAGAGAGATTGTACAAGGAATCAAGAGAAGGGCACCATTTCACCACCAAGGTTAAGCTAGGGTTTGTTTAAGACTTAATCGCCTCCAAGTCCTTGACTAGGAAATCGGCAAAATGTAGGGATATTTTATCATGTAATGATCTCAGAAGGAGTCTTGCGGTAGCGTTGCAACACTTTGCTCACATCTTCCAAATTGGCCGCTCTGTTCCCGACAACCCTTGCATTTTCTTTTCATGATTTCCTTTCAACAAATCCACTGCAATTCTCTCTTCCCCGGGCTTCGAGTTCCCGGCCGTGGCTTCTCTTGCAGCGGTGCCCTTACGGTCAAAGTGATACCCTAATTTTGTCTCGTATTTTGTGCTTGCAAACATTTTTTTGATCCTTGAGCACTCAAAAAAGTATCTTCGAGAGATCTTTGAGATAACCAAATTTGGTGAAACTAGCAAGATTAGTGGCGAGACATGCGAGGGTGTATCCGCCGTTGGATTTCAACGACACTGTGAGGAGGAATGTCATCCCTTTGATTTTTCAATGTTGTCGGTGGGGGTAGGTCTAATATCACTACTAAATGCCTTCAACATAAATATTGACTAGCAATCGTACGTGAAATGTACGATGGAAACATCGAAAGGGATCTTTCGAAGGAGCCTAATTTGAATTTGGATGGAGAGCCATGAATAACATCATACATAAAACAAATAAAAGGAACACCGCTCTAGTAGAATTGAATTTGAGCAATGTTTATGGTTTATATTACCCTTCCTAGAATGTCGCAGAGCTTTGACTTGTTTGTTCAAAATGGTAATGTGCTTGATACGGATGAAGGAATTGGTCTGACAATGGCAAGAGTTGTGCCTTTGGAGGCTATTATCAAACCTAGGCTTTCAACACCCTAAAGACGTACTTGGAGGATCTTTAAAGAAATAAATGTACCTATTCCTTCCCTCCCTATATCGTCAATATCAATTAGCTAGCCAAATAACTCTAATGCCACCTTGATTTCTTGCAAGGGAAGAATGTCCACCGTTGGAAAACATTATAAAAATTTAAAAACTATATAGTTGTGTGTTCGGCCTACAAGACCCCCACACAAAGAGAAAAATCATGCACTATATGGTTGCAAGTTGTGTTTTTGAGACCCTCTACATTCCATGAGTTGTAATTCATGAAGCACTTGCATCAAGAGAAATTTCAACTACTCCCAAAGTTTGATTTTCTCCTAAAAATAGTACCTTGCATGCAAAAAGATTGATAAAAAAATCTGGTGCTAAAAAATCCAGTGTTGGTCTTGGATGTCATACAACTATTAATAAATAATTGTGATACTACCCATCCTGTTATCATATCAAAAAACCTTCCAGCCTAAATGCTTGTGACCTTTAATGGGTAGTTAATATTCATGCATACCATAGTTATTAATATGATGAAAAAACACCGCAACGTGACATTCCTACTCTATGTCATTCTATAATTTTATAGAAAATGTATTTTGTTTAAGGAATTAGTATTGAAAATGGTATAATTTTTTTACATGAAAAAATATAATATGATGGTCATTTAATATGTTAGGAAAAACATTTCATGAACCTTCATTCCAATAATTTACTCAGTGAAGATGAATATTCATCTTCACTGAATTCATAGCTGTTGCTTCCATCATCTTCTTTACTTCCTGCACCATCAGCTTTGGCATATTTTGCACAGTACTCTAAAGCAAAAAACATATGCATAAAATGAGTTGTAAATACTTCAAATTATATATGAATCCCATCACATAAGACATTTTTACAACCAAGACCAATGGAAAATATTAAAGCACATGGCTGTTAGGATTTCAGGAGCAACAATACAATCTGATATTGCTATAAGAGAGAAATAAGGATCTGAACCAGAAAATATGATGCACCAATGATGTGTAGAATTGAACTACTGGAATTAAAAGGATATTGAAAACACAAGTAGCTGATAACAAATACCTTTAACTTTTTGCCCATAAATATTTGCATCACGCATCAACAGAGAAGCAGCCTCTCCATTCAAGGGATAGGATGGATTCGAGATATAATAGAAGTTGGGGAAGAAAAGACTCAAATACATTTGACAAATCTGCATAAAAGATGCCAAATTCAAAGACTTTAAATCGACATCTCATGCAAATGTATGCAATCTGCAACAAATAAGTACCGACTCAAATAGCCACAGTAAAAGAATAAAATCGGAAGACAATAACTTCTTACCATACATTGGACTCCAAGCCTAGTTGATCACATCCAAGCATACTGTGGACCTTGATTACGCACATTTTAAACATGGTCAATGCCATCAAATCCCTACCCATCATGGAGATGGGTATTGCGTATCTCTGCACAGATAGCGGCTAAACATATTATTTTAAAGCCGACTGGAAGATTAAAATTTTATCGAGAGCGGAGAGCGATGCGAAACGGAGACTCCGAAACACATCAGCTGCAACAAAATCTCTCGTCCGTCACTCTCTTTGAGTGTCCCTATGATGGAATTTCTCAGCTGGGGGACCAATAATCCCATTTTCGTTAAAATCCCATTTCTTTCTGACGCCTGGCGAAGCTGTCGTTGAATGAGAATGACTCGGAGGACATGGTTTTGTACGAGGTTCTGAAAGAGGCGACAAAGAAGATAGATTTTCCCAGCCTGCGTTTAGGTATGGGGATCGACAAAAAAACTAATCTTTATTCGTCTAAAGCAGGGACACAGGAAAAAAACTTTTAAAAATGTGAAAAACATCCAGATGACCGTCAAACCGTCAAATTTAACACAGTCACAGAAACGTTCGCAAGGGCCTTTCCCATAGGGGAACGCCATCGGCATAATAATCCATGAATATGGGAGGGGAATCCAAATTTTTTTAAAAATAAAAGAATAGTAATGGATTAAAATAGGGTGCAGGGAATAAATATCCACTTTACGACCAAGCGTGCACAAAGACGATACTTTTTTCTTATTTCATCACGCTACCAATAATTCATTAAAAAATAGTAACTACAGGTTAACTTCAACCCAACCCGATGGTTCGAATCTTGACGCAGTGTCTTAGTGGGTCAACTGACATTGACGCAAGCCTGCACGTCTGCCAACCTTTTACCCTTTTGAAAACCATTTCCACCCTGTAAATTTTCCCCTCTCGCTTACAAAACCCTGTGCTAAAATGTCATGAATATCTCAGTAAATTTCGAACCGTTGATTCTAAAAATATATTTTGGCTGTTGGGTGGTCTGAGTTTTGATTCTCTCGCCCTCTCTCTGCGAAGCGTTTTTGGCTTGCTTTGGCTTATTTGAAAATCTTAGTTTATCTATTTGGTGATAGTTTGAGGATGCGGTGGCCTTGTGCTTCAATGGACATTTACAAAACTGCAATTTCGTTGAATGTGTTTTGTTGAGTTATTATGTAAAAGAGGAGCATAAATATCCATTATTGTTTTTGTATGTGTTTAGAAGTTAGTTTTTCCATATGGTTGCCGAGTCATTTCATATCAACATGTTCGAAAAATGCGGAAGTTTGGTGGGTGCTCGCACACTGTGGCAAATTTCTAGTAAAACACGTGGACGACCGCAATCAGTGAGAGGTCGTCGATATGGCCTGCAAAGTGGATGGTCAAGATTACTACTCTCTAGTATGGACGTGAGATTCCCCCTCACCTTTCCCATTGTAATAAACATCTTTGGCATAAATATATATGTTTTTTACACTAATAAATTGTGGTAATGCATCACCCTGTAATTTTTTTCCCCTCTGGGTATAAAACCATGTGCTAAGATGTTGTGAGTATGTTGAGAATTTTGGAGCGTCGATTTTGAGCTTATATTTTGGTTGTTGGGTGGTCCGAGTTTTTATTCTCTTGCCATCTCTCTGTGAAGCTATTTTTGGCTCGCTTCATCTTATTTGAACATCTTAGTTTTTTTATTTAGTGTTGGTTTGAGGATGCGGTGGCCTTGTGCTTCAGTGGACATTTACAAAACTGCGGTTTTGTTGAATGTGTTATGTAGAGTTATTCTATAAAAGAGGAGGAGCATAAATATCCATTATTGTTTTTGTATGTGTTTAGAAGTTGGTTTTTCCATATGGATGCCAAGTTGTTTCATATCAACACATTTGGAAAATGTGGAAGTTTTGTGGATGCTCGCACATTGGCGAATTTATAGCGAAACACGTGGATGGCTGCAATCAACTAGAGGTCGTTGATACTACAAAGTGGATGGTCAAGATTACTGCTCTCCAGTATGGACGTGAGAGCCCCCCTCACCTTTCCCATTGTAAGAAACGACTTCGGTGTAAATATATATGTTTCTTACGCTACTAAATTGTGATAATGCAAGCAAAACACGTGGACGACCATGATCAACTAGAGGTCGTCGATACGACCTGCAAAGTGGGTGGTCAAGATTACTTCTCTCTAGTGCAGAATTGAGAGCCCCCTAGCCTTTCCCATTGTAAGAAACATCTTCAATGTAAATATATATGTTTCGTATGCTGCTAAATTGTGGTAATGCATGCTAGGTCATGCTTCGAGAATAGAATGAAGCTAACATGGAAAATTCTATACATTACCTATTAGATGTACGATGGTCGACCCATTTTAAAACCTAATGATTTAACATTTAAAAAAATATAAATATTATTGTTTACCTTTTTAAAAAAATTGACTTTGTGTACTTCTTTTCATATTTCACACCACATTTTAAGTTACGTACCACAAAATTATTGTGAACAACATTTTTTTTAGGAGATTAAAGTTTTCAAAAATTATGTAACACAAATTTGATATAAAATAAATTTGTTTTGCCTTTACCTTTACCTTTAAGCTTTCCCTTATTCTCATTGACGTGTTCACATCCTGCACTACTTTGTCTTTAACTAAATTAAGGCTGACAGAAGGAATTAAGTGAGCTTGTTTTTGGTGAGGACTGTCTCGGATTCTCAATCGTAGATTAAGTAAAAATAAGGCTGGCAGAAGGTATTTACTTAATACCCATTCGTTAAGGAGTGGCTACTGTCAACTATCTTGTTTATAAATTTGGGAATTGGGAAGGTATTTACTTAATACCCATTCGTTAAGCTTTAGGAGTGGCTATTGTCAACTATCTTGTTTATAAATTTGGGAATTGATGAAGTTTGCAATTTTTTTCTATTGGTAAAGAGCATTGTAAAAGAAAAAGGAACTAGTATAAGCAAAATACATGGCATTTAAATTGCTAACCGAGATTTTGCATGATATAGGGGCTTGCATGAGAAGCAAGAAGCGGTTGAATTAAATCAGAGACTTCACAGTGATGACTGAGGCACTGTTAATTTTGCTAGGTTGGCAATCCGTGTGGGGACGAAAAGTAGATGATGAATCGTCGATAGGGGAAATGAACCGAACGACGAGGATGTGTTAGGGGGATTACACAAAATTTGAAAAATGTGTATAAGAGGAAGAGCAGGAGTATAATTAATGGTGATCTCTAACTTAAAAGAGTCGCCACGTAGAGAAGAGAAGAGTGCAACTGTGTTTATAGAGTAGCTTGGATGTCTCGCGCGCAGTTATTCAAGATGTCGATGGGGAGGGGGGGGGAGGGAAGGATCCTTGCAAGCAGTGACAACGAAGGCCGCGAGGAAGGCGGCCCTTGCTACAGGTTCACGTTTGGTTCAGGAAGATCCATAAATACCAGAAGAGCACCGAGATCCTTCTCCAAAAACTTCCATTCTAGAACCTTATGGGGGAGATCACGTAGGAATTCAAGACCGATCTGCACTTTCAGAGTTCCGCTGTGTCCACACCGCTCTTTCGAGTACATTTTTTTGTACTACGATATTCAATTTTTTAAGCGGGCTATATATTTCTGTCACATGTACGTAGTGATTTTTGACCGTCAAGATGGACGTCGATGCAGAATTTGTGAACCATTAGATCTTGTCAGAGAGGCCGGGCTATTCCAATTGTAAGAAATGCCTTCGGCGTAAAAACTAGCAATCGCACGCGAGGTGTGCGATGTGAACGCCGAAATGGAAATGGGGAGTTGAAAATTAATTGCTAATGAAAAGCGTAAGAATTGCCACAACGTAAGAGAAAAAAAGAACCAGATAGTAGTACATAAAATAATGCGGAAAAAAACCAATTCAATTGCGAGAATGTAAAGAGCAATGAAGAGTGGGCTAGAAGATAATATTATTTAGTATAACAAACCAAAGATGTACATCGGAGCATGATGTAGAAGAAGAAGCGGAAAGGAAGGCCCACATAAGGTAAACAGAAATGGCAAGATTGTTATGCGCGGAGGATGTTTTGGGGGCGGGGAGTTTTAGACGAAGAAGATTATCGGGGATGGATTAGGAGGCGGGGGAGGATGGAAGGGAAAGGAGACGAAGCTCTTCTTTTTTTCGGAATTGCAGGAGGGAGGCAAAAGAAATTCTCGAGTAACGGTCAAAGGAGAAAGCTGGGGAGATACGAATGTTATCCAAGGAGGGAACTCACGAAAGAGCAGTAAAAGTAAGGCCAGGTCTCTCGGTGGATCCAATGTCTATGGTGGCACGAGCAAGGGTGAGTCCTTGGGATTTGTGAATTGATAATGCCCAGCCATTTTTAAAGGCAACTGTCTACGAGAACCTCTTGAAATGGGGGGAATGGGGATGTGGGAGGGATTTGATGGATTCCATGGAGGACCGGAATAGCGATCGAAGTCGACAATAACGAAAGAAGGCAAAGAAGGTGGAGCCGAGGAAGGGCAATAGACAATGTCAACGATAGTGCCAGATGCGCCATTAACAAGCCCGGTAGCAATCCATAAATTAGCAGTGAGCATGATTTTTTGGTCTTTGCAAAGGAGCACTATTTGTTCTAGTTGGTCGTCATCAGGATCATAGTAGTCACTTCTTCTTGTATTCAGAGCAATGGACAAGGCAATTGGAGAATTGAGTTCCTTCAGCATTTGTAAATTGTGGTTTTTAACAAGAATATTTGTTGAGAAAAGGTGGGGGGCATTGTGGAAGTATAAAAGTTCTTGTTGTGAGAGGCATGAATCGGTGCGGGACATCAAAGTCTCCCAATCTGGAAGGGTGGCCACACCATTCCGGATGTTGAGAAGCAAATTGCGAAAGGAAACTTGAGTCGGAGCAGAGCCTTGTTGTCTGAATATAGATCTCAACGAGATTGAATTAGGAAATTTGTGCCAAAGGGATCCACCGTAGGAATTGCTGGCATATAGTGGAATGTCCATAATGGGTGGAAGTTGACCAAGGTCCCCAACCAGAATCATTGATCTATTTCCGAAGGGGGAAGTACGGAAATGCGGGAAGGCCTCACGCAGGCGGAAGTCAATTTTTGCAAGAAGTTTAGGGCCAATGAAGCTCATTTCATCAATCAAAATGTATCTAACATGTTTTAAAGAGTCTTGAAAGGAGGCCAAAGCTTGGCCTTCAAGGGGTTTTAAATCTCTAATGGGAATTCGAGGCTGGAATGAATGGTCGACGCAGAAATGTTAAAAGCGGCCACGCCAGTAGGGGCAAGCAAAAGAAGGGGTGAAATGGCAGGGGCTAGCGAGGGAGGAGAAGGCAGACTAGAGAGAGTGGATAAGGAATGACTTGCCTGTTCCTGCAGTTCCTTGAATAATGAGAAGAAGGGGTGGTAGGCTGTGCGTCGAGGAAAAGTGGTGGAGAATTGTAGTGAAGGCTAGTTGCTGGCCATCGGAAAAAGTCGACGGAGAAGACAAGCTAGATGGATTTGTATGGTCAGGGACAAAAACTTCACCTTACAATTTTTGATAAAAGACGGGGCGATGTCGACCAGGTGAACCGGAACGTTGTTTGAGGACCAATCATAGCGGGAGTCAAATTCTCGGAGGCCAAGCATTTGTAGATGGTCAAGACCTTCAGAATGTCCTGATGGAGGCCCACCAAAAGTTGCCATTCATAGATTCTCTCGGTTGTTTGCATTGGGTCTGTGTCAGATTCAGACGATTCATCTAGATATGTATCGGTTCGTGTCTGTTCTTCTAACATGCCACGGTTTGTATGAGGTTTTGAACAGGCGCCAATTGGAAGAAACAATATCTGGTGAAGAACCAATATCTGAAGGAATGTTCCGGAAAGGCTTGTACAGTAGGAGCTCAGACCAACAGAAAAGGTGGAAAGCATCTGTATTAGTTGGTGGAATGATGGAAAACCTTGGGTACACACGGACAATTGCTGGTGTAGTGCGTTGTTTCCATTTCTCTTTTTTTGGTATTTGTTGTAACTCCAATCTCGAGCAATTTGGATAAGGGAAAGGGACTCCATTGATGGAGGGCGGACAAGGTACGCATCAAGAAGCTGTGATGTATCTTGTTCCTGAGTAGCCGATGCAGAAAGGCGCCTAAGTATTTTTTTGCCCACATTCAAATAGACGGTCTGCCGGCTGGACACAACAAGAGGAAGTTTGAGAAGCAAGTGACAAGCTTCTTGTGCACTTATGTCATGTTCAACAACACTTTCTGTGAGCATCTTCCGTATTGCAAAAGATGAAGGGAAATCGGGGTTAGCATGCGAACAAAGTCTAGACAACATTTGGTGGTATGTCTCAGAGCGTTGCTCTGCTTTAGAGGCATACTTTGCAATGTATTTAAGAACAGCGTGTCGGGACAATACAGGCTGACAGTCAATGTTGGCTCTCCATATAGCTAGCATGGCTTTATTGTGAATGTTTAATCTGTCATCATTCCTTAAAGGAAGGTATTTAACGCTTTTGTTGGCATCCATGGTCAAGGAAGAAAAAGCCTGTGTTTCCCAAGGCACACTGTAACGACATATAGTTCTGGAACCCTTTTTTTGGAGACATGTCTGTGTAGAACATTTGGTGTGGCGCTGAACCCGGTTTATAAGTTCCTCGAGGTCGTGCAGAGGGTTGGAAGCTAGAACCTCTGAAGAGGAAAGCAAGCAGGGATCATCCTCGAGAGATCTTTGTAAGAATGTCGGTCTATGTTCAGGAGCTCTAGGGTTCCATGCAGAAACGTATTGATCAAAGTACAGTCTTGTTGCTTTGATAGAAGCATTGTCATTCCAATCTATCGTGTCAACATCGGGGCGCCTTCGAGCCAAAGGAAACCGTGAACATGTGCAGACCCTCTATGTTGCCATTCGTACCTATAGGAAGAAGGTGGTTAGAAATAAAGAGAAGCAATAGAATGGCAAACGAACCATTTAATTTTGTTTACCTGTACCAGTAGTCCTTGGCTCCAAGGTGTTTCTGCAGGACCTCCTCGTGGAATATTGTGAACCTCAGTGCAAGTAAGTAGAAACACGATGGGGGTGGTTGATAATGTTGTGTGTTCTAAATCTTTGTGCGAACCGATGATCAGGAGGCGGAACACCCGGCATACAGTTATGCAAATCAGGCCATTTAGTATCTGCAGCACTAAGAGTGAAGAAGAATGTAGGTGCACCCAATTGTTCAACCATGTCTGATATCTCTCCTCTGTATTTGGACCAGAAGGAGCGTGTTCCTCGCAGGTTATTTCCAAACCACATCAAGGTATCCGGAAGCGAATATGCAGGGTCTTCAAGCAATTTTTTTCGGAGGTCTGCTATAGTTGGTGGTATGCCATTTTCTAGGTTTTTCTTTGCATGAAAACGGCTGCTGTAGATTGGCTCCTATGGCGCATGATGAGGTTAAGCAAAAGTAGCGAAACCGGGGTGGGAACCGAAGCGGTTATCATGGTAATGGATTAAATGGAGGGCGTATTCATGAAAAAGGACCTCTTTCATGCGAGGTTGCCTAAACATAGCCTTACCTTTAGGAAAAAAAGTTGGGAATGCCATGGAAAATAGACCCTCAGTGGTGTATTCATTTATGGGAGAAAGACTTATGTCTGGCCAAGGCATGGTGGAAGGCATGTTTTGATCATGGGAGAGAAGGAACTGCGAGATCTGCTCATCTTCGGTGCTGGAGTTGTGGGCAGAAGGGACAAAAGAAGAAGAATGGGCGTCAATTAAAGTGCAGAGTGAAGGATCATCGCTGGAATCAGGTGCGATAGTGTCTGAAGAGGTAGGGATGTCCATTGGTATGGAGTTGAGGGAGGAGGAAATATTTGTTTGTTGTATGGGAAGAGCGTTGAGGGCTTCATTGTCAATGAGAACATCTTTGTAGTAAGGGTCATGCAAAATTTTGTATTGAAGTGCTCATGCATACACGAGATCTACTAACGTAGAAATCATATTTTGTTTGTTGGGAGCCTACCTTTTGCACAAGAAGTAGATCCAAATCACCGAGACGTCGAGGGAGGTACTTTGCTATGGAAGAGATATTTTGGGGGAAGCTTATAGTGTGCCCAGAGTATTTGTATTGTCCACCACGTGCATGGGTTACTTGGAGAATTGGGTTAACTCTAGCAATCAACATTTCTTCAACTTGTGTCAAAGATTGTAGTACGGATGGCTGGACACCAGGGTCCATGTTGTTCCAAGAAGAAAATCGGTGTCCTTGTTTCTCAAGCCTGCACCTGGAGCAAAGGATAGATCCTGAACAACACCTAGTTTGAATGCCAGGGTAATTCTCCAAACAGATAGTGCATGTGCTTGCAGTGGAAAGGGAATCTATCCTTTTGCGGAAACGCCTTTGTGCATCTGCGAAGGAGGATGAAGAAGAGGCGGATGGCTCGGAAGGGAACATTGTGGCAGAACAACAACCCATCAAGATTTTGGCATGTATTGGTAGCTGGGGAAGGTAGCACAAATGAATGTGAAGAGGTCGACAGAGCATCGACAGGAAGGGAGAAAGAAGAGGACATTGGAGAGTACGTGGTTGATGGGGGGGAAGAGGAATGCGTCGATCGAGAAGGGAAGTGTTGTGTATCCAAGGGTGCACGGGCCTCATGTAGAAGGGAAGGGTGGAAGTGTTTTGTGAAAGGAATGGGTAAAGCGGAGCGGAAGGTGGAGACTGAAAAACATTTGCGGCATTGGACGAGGAGGCACTGTGAGAGGTGGAATGGGGTGAAGGAAGGGCAGGTGTCGGGGACCGGAACGGTGCGAGATGGGAAAAAAAAGATGTGCAAGGTGTGTTTTTTCTTGCATGGTAATGGCGGCGTTGATCCGCATTTATCTCGCTCTTTGTTTCTGGCGTAGATTTCTCTTCTTTGAGCTAATCGTTGCTCTGCAGACATGGGGAATGCTTGCAACGCTCTGCGGTAGGAGCAAAAGTATGAGACAAGTAAAGGAAAAAGTGTGTATCTAGCCATACATGGAGTAAAACAAAAGAATATGAAATTTGTAGTGTGCATGTATATTACAAGTAAAGGAACATAGCACTAGCAAAGCTCATTCAACGAAAGTTATGAATACAGTAAAGTGTTCGAAGGAAATAACATGTCCATACAATATAAAAGACCATCACTAGTATTTAATTTTTAAAGGAAATGGCTTAGGAATTCCAATTATTGATATTCAATAACATAGAGAGTGTGTTAAAAATACAAAACAAAAGGTATATATATCGATATTCATTGAACCCGAGTTTACATAAACAAAAGCAGAGCAAAAAGGAACAACTAAACATTCGTTTGTGCAAGAAAGAGTTCTTGGAAAGGGTGCTAGCATATCAAGAGACCAAGAGAGCTTTACAAGGGGGAACATGAATGTAGGGAAGCCTGTATATTGTTACATAAACATCATTCAGGGAAGGGAAGCCGCAACTTCAAGTTTGTGTGACTTTATAATGACACATTTAAACTACTTCTTCTCACGGTATGTTTCAATTTTGATGGAAAGCGTAAATTGATATTCGTGGCCTATAACCTGGTCTATAATTTTGGTTGTTGCACCATCATCTATGCTCAAAAACTGCAAGTCTTCAGCTTTGACGCCCATTATATTTTCAGCAGTCTCATCAAATGCAGTTACGGATTGAAGTTCTCCCATGTGTCATCTTTTAAAGTGACATGGAGTGCATACCTGTAGTCACATTTTTGGATAGGAACATTACATTTCCCACAAAACCAGGACCCATTTTCCAGTTCTTGCACTTTCTTGCGACACTGTGTACCATTTTTCACTAAAGGGCATGCCAAGTAATAAAAATTGTCCAATGCAATGTCTGTGATTTTTGTTGTAATTGTAGCCCATTCATTTTTTTTTGTGTTACCCATTTGCAGAACCTGAGCTATTGTTGCCGGAGAGGACAAGGCAGATGGAGGCCCTAGAACCCTGTTTGTGATAGATGGTGTGGGGACATTGAAAGCATCAGATGCAACCCATTCTTGTAGAGAGAGGCTTTCAGGGATCACTTGGATTGACAAACCATTTTGTAGTGGATATAGTATCAAGAGATGTTCCGTTGAAGCTGGAAACACGAGTAGTTTTAAGAGCAAGAACTGGTTTCTGTGGAATTGAAAGGAATTCTTCTAGCTCTTCTCCAAGTGCAATTGAATGTTGACCCCACAAAGTGATGGAAACACTAAATCGGACATGTCTTTAACTGCACTGTTCGCTTCACCGTTTCTGTCTGATCATGTCTGCGAATGGTGGATCATGGAGAAATAACAAGAACAACACCAAGAATGTCAACAAAAGATCCGACAGGTCTTCCAGGTATTTCTTTGATGGGGACAAAGTGGAAGTGGTGCAAAGGTATGATTTCATTGTTGACATGCAGAGGCCGAACAATGGATGGCCACACAGAAAATTTCGAGTGCGTTGTTCAGGTTGTTGAACTTTTCTTTTGCTTTTCCAATTCTTCCATTAGAGATGGTGTACGTTTTTCATTTTCTATCGTGTCATAGAACTTTTCTGCAATCTCATTGAAACAAGTGACACGGATTTCACCACCTCTTCTATCCACGAAATCGAATCCAAAGAAACAACCATTTCCGTTATCATTACTATATGTCCGCATGGAGTTTTTTGCCACCGCTCTACCCTCTATGGACCAAACCCGCATGGTCGTGTTCAAGTCGTTTATGAAGATGGCCTTCGATGTTGATTTTGAGGAAGCATAAATCTTTTGAGGCGGTGTTTGTGGAAACAAAGTTTTGGGCACACCCTCAGGCTGGTCAACACAGGCTTGTTTGCCCGAATAACATGGCTGGGGATCCGGGAAGGAGAACCAATCTGGATATGTTTCTTTCACTATATCCATATCGGTAATTAAAACGGTCCTGCAGCCAGGCAATGTAAGGAATGAAAATGTTAGAAAATATTGTGCGAGATAGAAAAGACGAAAGGGAAGTCAAAATATCGACTACTTACATTTCATGTTTGACCATCCTACAAACGGTTTTTGCAGCTGAATTATTGTGCCTTCTTTCAACGTTTTGTCCGCAACCAGTTTTGAAAACTTGGAGGGCAACAATGCCTTCTGGATGTGAATACCGTCAGAAAGGTCAACTCGATGTTGGGTTTCACTATTCAATAGAGAGCGCACAGGACAAATGTTGAGGAGCTGGAACGTGGAACTCGTATCTGAGCAACCGGACATTAGGCGCATAACACCTCCTTCTGTTAAAGTTGTGTCCATGTTTTCAATGCAAAAAGTAGAGGAGAATGGATGCACTGCATGAAAAATGCAACGATCAACCAAGAAGGTGAAAGAACACACCAAAACAAACAAGCCAAACCGAATGTTATGCCCCCACCTAGAAAATCGAACCCGATATTTCTTTTTACTAAAAGCAAATGCGGAAGGGAAGGTTGAAGCGGATCAAAAGATTGATGGCAGGGTAAAGGATAGTAGCTTAGAGTTTGCACAAAAAGGTAAAATCGAATGCAATGCCACCAATCACAAAAGGCCATTTTTTTGTTATTAAATTCCATTGTGGAAGGGAAGCTAGAAATGAATGTAAAGAACGATAACAGCAAATAGATAGTAGCGCGAGTTTGTATAAATAAGTTTTTAAAAAGGAGGAAGCAACAAATTAATGAACGGTGAAGCAAACATGTTATCATTGAACAAATCTAAAAACTGCAATGCACACGAAGCCATACCCAAGGAAAAAGAGTTTGAAATAACAGATAGTTGTGGAATTCTTTTTTCGAATAAGGACAAATTTAATAGAGATATGCATTATATAAGTGTATTCTATAAATGCCATTTTAGCACGGAAGAAGAGCTTGCATAAGAAAATGTGTCCAAAAATGATCAAGCGAAAAAAACTTACCATTTGTGAATGTACCTAAATATAAATATCTTTATTGAATTCCACTACATAATAATTAAGAGATACTTATTATATAAAAAACATAAATCATTATATTAAAAAACCTACCATAAGTCATTTTGAACTTTTGTTGAGATATTATTTTGTATTCATATCTTAGAATGGAAATGGGCCGTGATTCACAGAAACAGCTTTTTCAGTTTGATTTGTTTGCAAATGATTTGGGATTTACTTGGAATAATGGTTATTTTCTTTTTTTTATTCTGAACTTCATTCTAACTTCCATTCTTTCTAAATTGTGTGATTATGTTCTTCATTTTAACTGACATCTTACTCTGTTATTGATAATGAAATAGTTTAGCCTCTTTACATGGTTTGACCGTATACTTTTTGGTTGTGGCCTCATTGCTGACAAATAATTTGGTTACTTTAATGATGATGTGTCATAACAGGTGGTCGAATAGGCTTTCCTTTTTAAATGTATCTAGTTTGTATGTAGTGTTCCTCTTGTGCAGTATGATATACAATATATATTATAAGATGCATCTTTTTTAAAAGAACAAACTCAACAAACGAATCCTCTCTATGTATATTTCTTGGCACATTAAGGGCTGAAAGAAGCCCGCTCAACTTTTTTAGAGGCTGAGTTCAATCTTTTTAAAAAATTATAAGGCTTAAGCAAGCTGGGGTCAACCAAAACATTAAGACAGACCTTTATTAGTTTTTTTTGTAAATAAATGAAATCTTGTTTTTATCTTACTTATGCCACACTCAAGCATACGTGGATAATAGGTCCATGTCTATTCTTTGCCTCCACTCACTTGGTGGGTTTATTTTTTTGTCACGGCTAAACTCTTGAAACTAAGGTTTTTTCCTCAGAAGTTGCGAAAATTTGTGGGGGTAATGTCTATAGCCATCTCCACTCAGAAGTTGGAACAGATCAGCTAGAAAGAAATACCTGATCAGCAGGGCAGCAAACTTTTTGGGTGGGTCAATTCTTCATTCAATCAATAATGCAATACGTAGAGCTCAAGGAAACAGCTGGGTGTATTTTTATGGAAATCAAGCCATATGCATATATTTCAAAGATATTCATACTTTAGGACAACACATGTCTAAAAATAAAAGCCAACCATACTCATATTCATGATAAATCGAGCAGAGCACAAATGGAGCAAGTGCAGGGTTTACAATTTAAGCACAAAAGGAAAATTGTATCAATAGGATAGAGTGGGAGAGAAGGCACAAAAAGTTAAAAATGGAGAGAACATCAGCAGATGGATATGTCACTACGGATTGAACCCAACTCCAACTGCACCCAGCAAGAATTAAATTGTATGGGTTCTTTTGAACTCAACTTTATTCACAATCTGAACTCCTAGCCTATGGCAATGTATTGTGATCTTTCAAAAATTAATGCCAATTTAAGAAGAGGGCGCTGCAAAAATTACAAGTAAACCAACCTAATAGCAATTAATCAACAATTTCATAATATTTGCAATCTTGAATGCAATGTTTGTTGCTTCCAATTATTTGCTATTAATGGAGTATAAAACTTGAGGAAATGTGCTTTCAATTTTTGGGCCTCCTCAGTAATCTGCTACATTGTAACATTCTTAAGGCTGAAACATTTAACCACCATTAGAAATGTCCACCTCTGTTTCTAGCCGTTTCACAAATTATAAATGATTCCATGGAACTAGTGTTCGAGAGAGCAGAAGAAACCGGCACCCCAAATCTTATGGTGGATTGCCACGTTTTAGGACTTTGTCTACCCTTTCAGGTAGTGGGGTGAGAATGTCCTCGAATTTGTTGACTTTTTATTAAACTACACAAGAATCGATGTTGTTGTGCAGGGATTTCTCAACTACTTGCACATATTGCAGTCAAAGAGAACAACTCTCACCATCCTTCATGATGTAAGTGGCATCCTCAAGCCTTTACGGTAAGTGTACGTTACCATCTCTGAAATTTAAGATGTTGAAACTATATAAATCGAGGATTGAGGGGCTATTTTTAATCTTGTCAATAACCTATCATTGATGCATTCAGGATGACACTTGCTTCTTGGTCCACCTAGTGCTGGGAAAACTACATTGCTTACAACTCTGGCTGGAGAACCTGACCGCAATCTCGAGTAAGTTCAAGCTCTATTTATTTTATCTTACCTAGTGAGGGGATTTGTTGTTTAGAGAAGCTGGGATTGTTCATTTCTGTTAAAATATGTGGATGCATTTGTTGTCTGTATAGGTCTTGGTGAATAAATCAATTTATTCTTATGATCTATTTGAGATAGGGCAAAGACTAATGTGGTCACTTGCATTTGCAAAAAATTATGAATATTTGTTTCTTTTAACAGATTGCAAGAAATGTGACCTACAATGGACACTCGTTAACATAATTTGTGCCACAAAGAACATCTGCTTACATTAGCCAGCATGATTTGCACCATGCAGAAATGACTGTAAGGGAAACACTAGATTTCTCTGGCCAATGCCAAGGTGTTGGGTCAAGATACGGTGAGTGTTTGTTTACACATCGCTCACAATTTCATTGTTTTCTTTATTTTTGTGACCAGACTGAATATTTGTGTTGCTTACAGACCCACTGCAACACAAATCAAAGATAAGAACCGAGTTCTAACCCATATTACGGCTGTGAAAGTAGAAGACCAAGAAAAAATCGAGCTTAGCAGATTTAATACAAACACAAAGTTTTTTGGTAAAATTCATAGTTGAATGCAAAGAATGGAACAAACTAAGAATGCACAAAAGCAAAGTAACTCGACCACTCAGAAGCAATGGAGAGCTATGTCGAGTAGTCTTTTCATACAGAAGAAGGGCAGATAAAATGGCTGGTTACAAGTCAAAAATCCAATGCAGGCTTGATAGAATAGAAATTAAAATGGTGACTTGGATGAAGAAAATAAAAAAGCCTCTATTATTCAAGGCATAACCCAGATCTGGGTTCGATATATAAGTTTTTCGACATTGAAATCCAATGGTAAAAGATAAATAAAGGGAGGGTTTAGCTTAGTACAAACTCAAACCCCAGAGAGGCAAATCAAGCTCCCACGTTGAAGTATATAGAGCCCATGGCAGGAAATAATGGAGATCCAGAAGATTCAGAGAAAAACCAGCAGTAAAATAGAGTATAACGTATTTACTGCATATAAAATAAATATAAAAAAATACATATTATTTACAGAATGCCTATCACGTCAAATTGTAGCTTCTATTATATCTGAACTTGATGTGTGTGGAATATGCAAACTTCTCCCAAAAATCCAAACATTTCAAAAAATGATTCATCTTTCAATACATAACAAATCACTAAAGTTTGAAGTATACACATGTTCAAACAGACATTTTTCAAAATTCTGCTTGGTATTTCATTATGTGAAATTAACATTTTCATTTCATATTCTATCAAATACGGTAAGGTAAACAATTGCATTTACAACAAATATATTGCAAAAGTTTACACCCTGAAAAACCAAAGTACATGTTGTTAGATAAAACAAAGTAGTATATTCGGGTTAATATTTACAGATCCAAAATATGGCTCATTGTTTCACGTATACTTGCAAAAAAGCCTTACAAAAATCCTATAACTATATACAGTCTATAACTTTGTTTTCGTTTACAAGGTGTTTGGGGAGGAGGGTATCATTTTTTTTTTCTTTTTTTTTCTTGCTAGCACCAACAATTTTCTTTGCAGCTTTGTTTTTTTTTTTTCCACTTTCTTGTTTTTTGCAACAACAACACCCATTTTTCTTAATTTATAGGAAGGTTCACATGCCATTGCAGCCTCCTTAGAATCGTAGACCAGGCCAAATCCCCGGGAATGAGGCCCGACAGTATGAAAATTTGGACAAATACAAAGGGCTTTGTGGCAAAAGGTGAAGTCGCTCTCTAACCAAATCTGCTATAACCGGTTTAGGCGGTTTTGGTTGCCTGCAGTGTAAAACGTTCACAACAAACTGAGTCCTCTTAAACTGTTCTTCTCTTTGCAAGTGCGGCGTCGTAACAGTTACACCAACCGGGGGAGAGATAATTGTATTTCTAGTCCTCATTCTTTTAAACTAAAAGGAAAACATCCAAACATTAGGGAAAGTAGTAGCCGAAGCAAAATGTACGATGAGTCGAGAAAGAAGGTTTCTTTTCAGGCAGGCAGCTTTAAAAACCTTCCTGTTGAACATTTTAACGCTCCGCAAGGGTTGCTTGCGGAACGCTTCAAAGTGGCTTCCCAGGGAGATAACTCCCTCGGCACACTAGGAATCATGCTAACAAGAAAGGCACGTGCTCCTTTATGCCATTATTATTCAGGGCAAATATTGTTTGCATCTTTACAAAGCATAAGAAAAGAGGCACACAAAACAATTTCCGAAAGGTAAAGCCATCCAACCATAGAAACAAAAACACACATTGAAAGTTCCATGCAATATTATCACAAGCGAGCTAGATGTATACAACATCAAAATTGCAGTCAGAGATATGCAGCGTAAAAAAAAAAAAGCAATATATACGCAAACAAGACAAAAAAACCTAAGCTATTCATTCCAACAAACATGTTTACAATTTATTTTTAAAGTCCATGGCATGCTTAAATGAACAACAAACAAAGGGACAAAGCATTAGTAAAACAGAAGATGACTGCACCTTTTTTCCTCCCAACAACCTTTTTTTCCCGCCGCTGATGAAAACCTTCAGAGTAAGTTGTTTTGCATCCAAACAAGGGTAAAAGACAGCTTGTAATTCAGCACCAATTTTCCTGTTTCAAGCAGCAACAGAAATGCAAAATGTAAGAAACAAAAGAATATCCAATTGAATGAACATATAAGCCTATTGAAGAGGCAACCTCAGAATCTGCAGCTTTTGCAAGTGATTTGGGACATCTTAGAAGGAGATATTCAATATGATATATTTGGAAGCTACCTTAACCACTAAAAAGCCCACAAGGTTTAACAGAGACTCCCACATCACTTCCGATGACAGATAGGCATAACAAAACAGACGATTTCAGCATAAGAGAGACAAAATTTAAAGTATGCTACCCAACTTGACAAGGCAAATTATGATGGTCAACGCAAGCACATTGTTTCCTATAAATAACCAACTCGGGAAGGGTTGTTGAAGGATTATGGTGTGTATAAATATAAGTCTTGTTAGTTACATTTGAACATCACTACTTTTAAGTTTTTTGACTTAATTCTCTCTCCAGCAGCAAACCTATAGCAGCTACACAGTATTTTTTTCACAGCCTTATAACAAGTACATTTTATCCTACTTTTTGTTTGTCATGTATACTTCGAAATACACAAACTCCCTCTTGCGAAACATTCTTGGAATAGCATTGATTGAAGGTAGTTCCTAACCTTATATTGGTTGAGATTATGTTATTTTCCTATTCTTACCATGGCTGAAACAGAGCTAACTTCAGACTGATAATTTCTACAGTTTTGTTGTTTCCTCCAAGACATATATATAAAGAGAGAGGAGAGATTTCATGGCATTTGTCAATAATAATAGCAAAGAAAAATTAAAATAAGAATGTAGATTAGCAAAATATCTTAAAACGAGATCCGGTTCTTCAATAATCAGCAAGAAAGGCATTACTTAAGCACACACAAAGTTCTATCTTCCGAAAGAGTAATTTATAAGTAAAAGAAGGTGATGTTTTTTGGATGATAAGTTTAGCGATAAGAAGGAATAGGGCGCCTTTCCGGTAGAGTGTTAAAAAATAAACATGAAGAGATATACATGGACAATGGGGCATTTTCATGATTGAAGTTCGTAAATACACATAAAAAGTTGGCCTGGATAATCCAATTCTGCATCACCAACTTAGGTCGGTATTACCATGCAAGAACAATTGAAGAAAGAACAAAGAAAGTAGATAAAAAGAGAAACAAAAGAATATCTGATTGAATAGAGATATAAACCTATTGACGAAGGAACATCAAAATCTGCAGTTCCAAGTGGAACAAGAAATGCATGACCATGCATAAACAGTTGAAGAAGTGACCAAGAGAAAAGATAACTTGAGAAACAAAAGAATATCCAATTGAATGAACATATAAGCCTATTGAAGAGGCAACCTCAGAATCTGCAGCTTTTGCAAGTGAATTGGGACATCTTATAAGGAGATATTCAATATGATATATTTGGAAGCTACCTTAACCACTAAAAAGCCCACAAATATAAGTCTTGTTAGTCACATTTGAACATCACTACTTTTAAGTTTTTGACTTAATTCTCTCTCCAGTAGCAAACCTATAGCAGCTATAGAGTAATTTTTTCACAGCCTTATAACAGCTACATTTTATCCTACTTTTTGTTTGTCATGTATACTTCGAAATACAAGAAACTCCCTCTTGTGAAACATTCTTGGAATAACATTGATTGAAGGTAGTTCCTAACCTTATATTGGTTGAGATTCTGTTATTTTCCTATTCTTACCATGGCTGAAACAGAGCAAACTTCAGACCGATAATTTCTACAATTTTGTTGTTTCCTCCAAGACATATATATAAAGAGAGAGGAGAGATTTCATGGCATTTGTCAATTGTAATAGTAAAGAAAAATTAAAATAAGAATGTAGCTTAGCAAAATATCTTAAAATGAGATCCGGTTCTTCAATAATCAGTAAGAAAGGCATTACTTAAGCACACACAAAGTTCTATCTTCCGAAAGAGTAATTTATAAGTAAAAGAAGGTGATGTTTTTTGGATGATAAGTTTAGCGATAAGAAGGAATAGGGTGCCTTTCTGGAAGAGTGTTAAAAAATAAACATGAAGAGATAAATATAAGTCTTGTTAGTCACATTTGAACACCATTACTTTTAAGTTTTTGACTTAATTCTCTCTCCAGTAGCAAACCTATAGATTCTGTTATTTTCCTATTCTTACCATGGCTGAAACGCAGCTAACTTCAGACTGATAATTTCTACAGTTTTGTTGTTTCCTCCAAGACAGTCCTGCAGAAATGGCAGAAAAAGCAAATGTAAATAACAACAAGATTTTCAAAGCAAAAATCTATAATTTCACAAGAAAAAAATCCAGAATAAAACAAGGACATAAAGAAACCTAGAAACATACAGATACAATTCCATAATTACTTGTTAGCATACTATTAAAACTATCTTCTAACAACTGATAAAGACAAGTAGTATGTTGAGAACACATCCTGTCATAGACCACATACCTAACAACAAAAGATTGTCCAACCTTCAAAGCTTGTAAAAACTTCGAAGTTCCACTCTGAGCTATGGTTCCAAGACAATCAATTAGCTCTTGCTTGGTCATGCCAATGCCCGTATCCATGTGGATGAAAATAACAAGCTTGTGTCAACCAATTATCAGAAGGTACAAGCGAGAATTAATTTGTGATTCATCCATACAAGACTTACAAAATAGTAATGATCCCATTTTCAGGATCTGGTTTGATACAGGATTTCCAAGTTACCCCCTTCTGCAAGTAATTCTGGCTCCATTACACTCAAAAACCGCAGCTTATCAAGAGCATCACTTGCGTTACTGTCGAAGAACAGTCGAACCATCAATTATTTTATCAGCCTAATGATTAATGATTTCATTCACATAAAAATAATCAGCTTCAGACAAGACACCGGTGAAAAATTCTATATATTGGTGCTAGTTAATAACACCGGAACCTCTTAACTTTTGCATATTCTTAATACAACACGAACTACTTTAAAGACATACTAGATTACTAGATTTACTTATTTATGACCTCTAATACTTTCTGGATATCAATGATCTTGCAGTGGAAGCAAATTACCCAAATCGCTCTGGCTGCCTGCAATAAGTTGCTCAAAATTGAGACCCCGAGACGAATGTATATGCCCGCCACCGTCTTCACACAGGCCTCTGAAGCACGCAAACCCTAAACTTGCTAAAACCCATGACAGAAAAACAAACAACTGTGTTAGCCTATGTCATTTGTGAAGGGTTTTTTTCATTCACGAAGGCAATCAAAATTTGAAACCTACCCACGGAACAACCAGAGCAACGACGACACACTGGAAAAAGTAACAAAAGCCCCATAGACCCCGAGAGGAATGTATATGCCTGCCATCATCTTCACACAGGCCTCAGAAGCACGCAAACCCTAAACTTGCTAAAACCCACGACAGAAAAACAAACAAGTGTGTTAGCCTGTCATTTGTGAAGGGTTTTTTTCATTCACGAAGGCAATCAGAATTCAAACCTACCCACGGAACAACCAGAACAACGACGACACACTGGAAAAAGCAACAAAAGCTAGCCTTCACATAAATATTTATACCTAGTCTCATTTTTGGGATAACAACGTGTGTACCTCTTCCGCGTATAGTCCAACCAACGCCCCCTCCCCTTCGATGCAACCATGCCATGCTTGAGCGTACATTGCAAAAAAACACACCAAACCCTTAATGCCGTGTAACAGATATTTAACAAGCAACAGTTCCTTTGCGTAACAGGGTTTACGATCTCTGTGCAGGCATGGAGGTGTACAAAAACTACACCAAACCCTTACTGGCGTGTAGGAGAAATTTCACAATCAACAGTTCCTTCACCTAAGAGGGTTTATGATCTCTGTCCAGGCATGGAGGTGTACACCGCATGGAGGGTTAGATTGCATCCGCGGTGAAGGAATGCCTTTCGAGACAACAAATGGTGTACCTCTTCCACGTCTGATCCGACCGACACCCCTCCCCTTGATGCGGCCATGCTTCGGTGTACCTGCTATGCAAAAACACACCAAACCCTTAATGTCGTGCAATGATATTTAACAAGCAACAATTCCTTTCCGTAACAGGGTTTATGATCTCTGTGCAGGCATGGAGTTGTACAAAAACTACACTAAACCCTTCTTGGCGTGCGAGAGCAATTTCATAATCAACAATTCCTTCTCCTAAAAGGGTTTATGATCTCTGTCCAGGCATGGAGGTGTACACCGCATGGAGGGCTAGATTGCATTCGTGATCGACGTCGTACTTTGCGACTTCATCTCACCCATCTCCTCTCTGACATGCGTCAGAGCCCTCGCTTGAACCCGGTGAAGGAATGCCTTTCGGCATAATAAGAGAGATTTTATTCTAGTTTTTCTAGTAAATTTTATTTAAAAAAAGTTACAACTATGCCTCTCATGTTTTTACTTGTCACATAGTTGAGAGCTTTCAAATTTTAACAAATGTCACTAGGTGGGCACATCACTTTGTATGTCATTGTCAATTACCTTGAATGAAGTAAACCCGAACAAGATCTCAAATGTTTTAACCAATCAATGGTCCATAAAATCATTTTCTATATTTAATTTGTTAAAAAAGTGCAAATTTAAAATTTATAACATTATAGAGTTTAAAAATTCAAATATGCATTTTGATTTGCAACAAGCGAATATATTAATATTAAGATAAGAAAAATCAATTGTTTAAGTCTTCCAAAGTAGGGACTAATTGAAAAGAGATGTAAACCAAAAAGTCATGATACCTAAAATAAGAAGCTCACTCTTGAAAACTCTATTAATAAAGATAGAAAAAATATTAGATAATCCATTGTTTCATTCCTTGATTATAAAAATAAGTTGTATTTTTAGATCCCAAATCATTAAAGTATGATACTAAAAATAATGAATGCAAACTTGATGAGCCAAGATACCTAAAAAAATAAATTGAAATTTGAAGCAATTATGGAACACATGAAAAACTATAAGACAACACATTTACTATTTATTATAAGGAATTCACACATGATATTAAATTTATAAAAATAACTAATAATAATTTATCAAACGCAAGAAAAATAAATAAAACTAAATGACTCATATTTATAATTTAACAACTAATAAATACCAAGAGGTCATTTTTTAGTGTCTAGAGATGGGGATACTAATCCACATTATCATATATAATTTTTTTCCTTCAAAATTTGAATCCAACTCTATGTAAAGGTTTGTAAATTTTAAGAATTCTAATATGCAATACTAGTGAACAATGGTTTCTCTAATTCTTCTTCTGTGTTGTTACATTCACTTTTATCTTTGCCCTGATTCATAGAAAAATTCCTTCACTTAAAGCTCAAGATACAAACCCAAGATAGAAACTCAAAGTCTACATATGCAAATTCAAACTCGTTTCCACATTGGCCCTTTTTTGTGAGGAATAATGACATTTGAATCTTGTGTTAAGTTTTCTTGCATGCATTGACGATTTTCATTCTCCTCTGTCTCTCTTTAACAATTGCAAGTCAAACTATTGTAATGCCTTCTTGTCTTGGATTGCCCTATTTTGAGAAGATGCGCCAAATTACTACCACAAACCTTCTTTGTCTCTCCAATGGGTCAATACCTTCTCTTATGCCTTGAGCCTCTTCTTGAACATTTGAACACCTTCACACCCTTCACTCAACATCATCGATTGAAGGCAAGAGTTAGTTTACTTGGATAAGTCTCTTATATAGTCAAAAGGCCTTGTAGCCTTGTCAATATGGAAACTTTATTGTTGGGATTAATTGCTAAAGTTTCAAAAAAAACCAAAAACCTTTTTGAGTACCCTTTATGGGCTTCCTAATTGCTACCAAATTTCAAGTCTCAACTCCAAATGCAACCTTGACTCGTCTTGCTGTCCTTTTTCCAATTAGGTCTCCTATTTTGGGTTTTCCATTCTAAATCCTCACATGCATGTTTTATCCACAAAATATTTAGCTTTCAAGTATGCATTTGGCTTGATCAACTATTGGTAAACTATCTTATGTGGGTTCTTTAGAGAATTTGCATAGTTCACTTCTAAGGGTTTCAATTTAGCTCATCTAGGTTCAAAATAGGGTTAAAAGAAGATTATCAACGATTGCAACATTCATACACACTCTTTCCACACCAAACCTTGAAAATATATTCAATAACCATACTCAAATTCTATGTATGAAATTACATTAAGTTTAATTTCTGCGGAAACACTATTTATAACATTTTTGTACCAAAGCCCCAATCTAGGGTTTTACCAAATTCGAGAAAAGAAAGAACTCACAATTTTCATAGATAAGAGTGTCAAGACCTAAAACTAATCTCATAAGCTATGTATTTACCTTCTTAATGTTTCTTCTTCAGATTGACCTTTCATATAGCTTAGAATCATCTCAACAATAAAACTTAGGCTCAAATTTATCTAAGAAACCCTGTCTTTTCATGACAATCTTGACTTTTAAATGAAAAATTGATTCTCAAAGCCTTTAACCAAGTTCATAACGTTTTTTTTACCATAATTCACTCTGAGGAACACCCTTTAACCTTAAATTCCAAGTGCAAATGCTTGTGGATTATGAGATAATAGTCAATAAGAGGAGTTTCTATGCATGCACATCAAACACAATCTTTGTTTTTACTTTATCATTAATCTTTAGTGATTTTTGTCCATTCAAAAGACTATTTTTACAATGTATATCAACCCTTCATGCTCTGGTATCCACAATATATGTGAGGACTTAACATTTATTGAGATACATAATGCATAAACTATGACAGGGTTTTGTTACTAGTTTTCTTCACACAAAAAGTCCTTCTTCACCTAGAGGTCCCTTCAAAGCTTCATTTTTATTTCTTCCACACATTCTAACACTTATACAACAAGCTTCAATGGCTCCACCATACTCCATTAGATGAGAATGTTTCTTGAATTCGTTCACAACCTATACAATTAACCAAATCATACCAAAAACACACATTTTTGCCCTATTTCAAAGGACTTCCAACATAATCACTAGAAAATCATCCAAAAAGATGAACACTTCCATCATATAGAACTACCATAAATATATTAACCTTATTCACCTAACCACACAAACTCAAACATTCATATCATGCTTTGTTCATTCTTCACAATTACAAAGAACCCAATGCTTTATTCAAAGATAGTCTCTTTAACAAGATGAATCATGCACTCCTACATATTACTTAGCCTTTCTTGGCTCGTTCACACGTATTTAAACTCTATAACTTCCTTCTCTTACCTCTCCATTCTCTTTTCCATTCGAATACCTTTCTTTTTATCAAAACAAGGAGATAGTTACATATTGATTTAGAAACTTAATCATAATAAAACTAACTATACTTTGGTCACCTAATTTAAATGAGTGACATTACCTTTCATACATCATATGAGGCCCATTAGGACCTTCTCACATCCTTATTTGCTTTCACACTTTGCTTTAAACCTCCCAATCTAGAACTAAGAATTCAAATTTTCAAAGAAGGTGTTTTGGAGGGAAAACTTAAATCAACCTCTTTTTGCTCATGAAGGATCCTATGAAGGTGAAGAAGCTTTCAAAACACCTAAAGATGTCCCTTAAGACCATAATCAACCCAAAATTGTATGAAATCCAAATTTTTGTTGTTTTGCATGGTGATGCTCTTGTATCAGTTAGCATTTTCTCACAATTACGTGGAACAACTTTGCATTGTCCATTTTATCTCATGGCACAACCTTGCTTGGAATCATACCATAGATGCATGCGAGGACATGAAACCCCAATTATTTTTAGGACAAAAACCCCCTTCCATAAACTATAGTGTGTTGCCCCAGGTGTCAAATGTTTTTACATTTTTGTTCGAAAAGGGTGTTCTTTTTATAAGCGAGGGAGCAACGATGGTAGAGGCAATTGATGTTAAATGCAATCATCAATGGATATTTTAGAACAAAACTATGGACAAATTTTTTTACAAGTATGATAAAGTAAAATAACACACTTAGTTCGAGACGACTTTGTAATTACAAGCCATAACGCAAGCGCGTTATGTGAAAAAAATCACCAAAATAGATTTTTGTTGCTTTTTGTTGCCCCATTTTCATGCACATACCCCAATACTTGATCATATAGTACTATTTTTGTTTGAGAGAATGATTGTGTATTATGAATTCACGTGTTATGAAAGTCACTATTCCATATAGTATTCCAAAGCATGATATGTGATCTATTGTCATATTTCATTTGTTGTATATCATTGTTGAAATCAACAACAATCCTCTAATGGTAAGCCTTTTTCGAGTTTTTTCTATTGTCAAATTACCTTTCTTTCTATGTTTTCTCTTTAAAGTTACCCAAAAACTTGCATGAGGTTTTTAATTTGATTTTATATTCATAATTTTAATTCAAGTCCTTAGAAATCAATTTGTTACAATTTAGTTTTCATCAAAATTTGGATCAAAACCAATGAACGATTCTAAGGGGAGCACAAATGATGGTCTCATTGGTTTAGTGCAAGGTATTAAGGGGGTATATGTTCTCTAAAAATTACCTAGCATAACCCAATCTTATCCATTTAATCAAGGTATTATAATAGGTATGTATTTTCTCGCAATTGCATGGAACAACTATGGGTTGTCCATTTTATCTCGTAGCATAACCTTGTTTGGTATCGGACCATAGATGCATGTGCATGGTACATTGAAACCCCCATTATTTGTTCGGGATGGAAAACACCCCCTTACGTAAACTATAATGTGATGCCCCAAGGCGTCTAATTTGTATTTTTTTGTTTTTACAATTTTGTTCGAAAAGGGTGTTGTTCTTAAAGGCAAGGGAGCGGTGGTGGTAAAGGAAGGAAAAGTTAAATGCGAGACATCAATGGGTATTTTAGAACAAAACCATAGACACATTGTTTACAATATGTTAAAAAAACAGCACACCTACTTTGGGCTCCTAGTTGTTGCTCCTAGAATCGCTTGGTGTCATCTGCGTGGATCTTCTTCTCGTGGCAATAACTTTGTTTGATAATGACATTAAACATGGGAATGAAACCTGAATAAATAAATAAATAAACCAAAAAAATATGTTCAAATAAATTAACAAAAATCACCTTCCTTAGACTCCTGACAAGTCTTTGTGTCACACTTCGGAAAGGTGCAACTCAATGTACTTTGTCAATAGCTTCATAGTGATTTTAGGCAGGTGGGGTTCCGATTTCACAACTACCTATTTGAGTGGTTTTTTAAATAATGCATTAATAATTTCCATCGCTCTATTTTCATTAGTGATTTACAACTCCTTATACATCATAATGTGGTTGAGTAGTGTCCAATGCCACACACATTGCCATGAGATCCAATTCACCTATGGCTAAAAGCTTGGACAATAATGTTGGATCTGATCTTTCTCAACGAAGAGAATACGCTAGACGCGAAGACCCGAGTTCTGTTATCTGGGAGTAATTATTTTTATTTCTCGTCTTATTTTTCCTTTCCATTATTGTCTGTCGAGGAATCGTGTTAATGGCTACTTCTTATTTGACTGTTATGCAACAAAGGGGAAATGGTTTTATCTACATGTGAATGTAGATCGTCACTGTTGTGACTTTTCCCAATGTTTGATTTTTTTTTGTCATATTTTAAATTTACCTTCTATGTTATTAATGTTCAACAAGATCTCACTGTCCTTTGTTGTAAATAAACAATGGAAAAATTCTAAGACCGAGTCTTGTGGAGGCGTTGAAGATGCTGGAGGGAGACGAGACACTGACATTCCCAAATACCTCTCACACAGATCATAAATATATATATCATTGATGAATATTACACTTCTTATTTCTTTCGATTCAATTAACATCATGGTCACCTGTTTTTTTCAGCATTTTCATTGAAGTTCTATAATTTCTATCTCCATGTTTCATAGAATAGTGGAATATAGTTTATCTCTAACCAATAATTTTATGGCAACTTATGTTCTCCGTGGATTTCACATGAGACAAATGGCCTTCTACTTGTCACAGATAACAGATGTAAATTATTGCATGCAAAACAATTTTAATTAACATTTTGGTTCCCTGAAATTTGTCGCTGGAAAATAAATTTTATAAATATAACTCGGGAGATTAACCGAATCTATAATACGTTACCAATACGGAATGTTAGAAATTATCAAATGGAGAATAATTCAACATTGTAAAAATGTGGAATAAAGTAACTAAAAACTATCAAATAGGTAATATTCTTTTCTTTAAAGAGAGTTCTTGGAAAACTGTATGACAAAGTAAAAAAATTACATTAAATAGTATTGTCTAATGATAAAAGCATAAAATTGTTTTTTTATTAAAAGAATATTGATGTTTTTGAAAGTCTCATTGGAAATAAATGGGATTAGTTAATGATATTTGATATAATCATAATCACTTGTATAGAAAGTAATTGTTGGTTATTGCATTAGATATAGTGGATGTTGATTTGGTGGTTAATTTTTTTGGGTGTTGAGACTTATGTTGACATGAGGCTAGTGGGGAACATGAAGGGTATAGGTTTTATTGTCACAAGGAGGGTAACAATTCAAATATTTTGCATGGGGAGGCATGTTGCACGGCTTATGACATCTATGAAATGTAGTATAGGTAGGAGCCATTTCACATGACCACTTGGCACCAATACAATTTGGCTATGTTTTTCTTTTAGCTTATACAACATTGTGCGACCCAAGGGTCGGGTCACTTGTACGAGACTTGAACTTGGTTAAACTTGGTCCATGTAATAACAATCATGACTTTGGTATCCTAAGGAGAGATATTCAATAAAGCACCAACTCACATTAATTTAGTTTATTATGTGGCGATATATTTTAAATATTCCCATTTAAACATAATGAATAATAAAACATTAAAATAATTAATCTTTATTAATTTACAAATTTCAAGTACATTATGTATATTTATATGGTTTGTATATACATCTATCTACAAAATCAAGGACATATTTTAAATATTCAAGTCATACGTGATTGTTATTTCAAAAATTTATAAGTAGTTAAAATTTACAATTATTTAAATTTTAAAATCATGAAAAATGTGTATATGGCCGTCAAATTTAACATTTGATGGGGATAAATTTAGGATTTACCTAAACCCCATAATGTTTGGTTTATTTTTTAATATGTTATATGAACAAGTCAACTTTTCTATTTAAGATGGCACCATGTGGGGATTCAACTTATGTTCCTTTGTCTTCCAGAATCCTACCTCCAGTCTCTTTTCACCTCTCCTTTAACCACCATAGCCACCCGTCCTCCTTCCCCTTTTCCTTCACATTTTGCATTCCATTCCATCCATCCCTTCAAAGCTAACAAAATCATATTTAGCATGGAAACCAAATTGTTTCCTTCAATTGGATGTAGATTATTAACTTCTCTTCACTCTTGACCATTGGCTCTTTATCAAACCATGCCTATTGAATCGCTTACAAATCTTGATTTATAGGTGATGGGGATTGAAAAGGCGGGTTTCAAAATTCAATTCAAAGTTATTTTATGTTATTACATTTTTTATTACACCAAAGCCGCAAGTATTTACTTCCCACCTTTTTATTTTTAACTTTCCATTCATGTCTTTATCTTATGTAACAAATTAAATGTCGTCTAATCGACAACCTTGATTTCATAAAGATAGATCGGCATATAACATCTACATGTCTCTCATATGACAAGTTGTTATACTGGGGCTCAATTACCCTGTAAGTACTCAAACTTAAAATTGAAAAGGGTTCCCATATGAAATGTTATGAGAAGAACGAAGTGTGATTGGGTTCATCTATTGTCTATCCATTCATTTGAAGTCTATCTCATCATGTTTTTCATCATTGTTGTATTTTCACGACCTCGATTTTTGTGTTTCCTCTCTGCGGGGGCATGTTTAGAGTAAATACGTTAGATCTTAAATTTAAGAAACCAAGGAATCTCTTTCAAACCTAAACATTACATCTGCACTTTTATGATTTTATTCGTAAACATGCAATCCTCTGGTGAAACTTCATACTAGATTCCACCTCACAAAATTCAATCCCTGTTCACCTCTCATTTCTCCAAGCACCGTAGCTAACCATCCTCCTTCCCTTCTTCCTTCTTGGTTTTCATTCCCTCCTCCTTAAAGATAAGAAAAATAGATTAAGAACATAAACCAATTTATTCAATTCAACACAGTTCAATAACTTCCATTCAATCTTCACCATCGACTCTTTTTCAAATCTTGACCATCGAATCTTTCACAAACCTTGATTGTTAGCTCTTTATAAGGAATTAGGGATTGATTATATGGGTTTGACTTGTGATTCACAATTATTTGCATTTTTTCATTTATTTTATTATGTTGAAACCAGAAGTATTTACCTTCCACATTTTAAATTTCATCTTCTCATTCATTTATTCATCTTATTTAACAAAATAAATGTCATCCAATAAAAACCTTGATGTTGTAAACCTCAATTGGTATATAAAATCTATTTCTCACTCATATGATCGACCAATGTAAGGGTTGAATTATTGATGATTGTTCGTGCATCAAAAATTTCACTCTTTCCAATTTTACTTATTCAATCCATCACCTTCGACGTTTTCCTCGTACATTATAGTACGATTGCTAGTTCTACATGCTTTTATTCCTAATTATCACGACTATTCGGTTATGTGATATTATTAGTGTAGTTTGTCGATTATCGATTAAACATTGTTTATATGTTTTGTTAACTTTCAATAATTTTTTAGCCTTTGCTTATTCCTTTTCAATTATTATTTTCTCATCTAAACGTTTTTGGTATGCGTTTTCGCTTCTTTGGTTTAAAGTTACTCAATATATCACTTATTGCTTTTCAATTATTATTTTCTCATCTAAACACTTTTGGTATGCGTTTTACGCTTCTTTGGTTTAACGTTACTCAAAAACGCATACCAAAAGTGTTTAGATGAAAAATAATAATTGAAAAACTCAAAAATTATTGAAAGTTAACAAAACATATAAACAATGTTTAATCGATAATCGACAAACTACACTAATTATATCACATAACCGAATAGTCGTGATAATTAGTACTAGCTTAGACCCCACACACACACACACACACACACACACACATATTCTTCTTCATAATATTAGTACTAGCTTAGACCATGCAAATAACAAAAAATAATAACTACTATCTTATTTATGTCAACACATCTCATGTATCAATTTAAGATGCATCAACATAAATAACGAAATTGAATTATTATCAAACCCAATAAAAACTTCCATGATAATCTTGATGATGATGTATGTGACAATAAAAATCATAGATTCATATCCAAAAGAACTATCCATGCAATCGTTTGTAATATCTCTCAAAATGTAACAACTTCCCAACCAATACGAGGACCATTTTAACCATATCTTCTACAATCACCAACCTATAGCTAAAGAACAACTCAAAACTTATTATCGTACAAAATTGATCTCCCAATAATACTTTTTGGTTCCATGCAAATTGGTGTCACTCTTACAAAGATTTATCCCTTATAAATATTGTATAGTCCTCTATTCTTGGCCATAATTTCAATCATGATGTTATACCTAAAGAAAGATAACGTGACTTCCTTAATACTTCAAAACAAAATGAAAATCACAAAAAATGTGACTGAATTCATCAAGCCAATGTCTATCAAAATATATTTAATCAAAATATATTTACTTAAAATAACCCAAAACTTAAAAACCTTCAACTACTAATACAACACTAGCCAAATAACTAATATAATCTAAACTAGTATCAATCTCAATACCCCAACCAATGAGGAAAATTAGTCTATATACATTATATAAAACACGTTATAGCATGCATCTTTTCAGGTTACAAAACCCCAAACCTCCCCACAACCAGTCACAACAATTACAGGACTTCCCAAGCCTATCTTACAGGTCAGAAACCTTTTGAAAACCTATCAAAACATAACCATTGAAGAGACATATTACGTGGCAAGCAGAGTGTGAGGTGGCAAAAGAACGAAACTGTGGCTAAATAAAGTTAACACGATTCTGAAGCATAAATTCACTAAATTTTACTTGTCATAGGTAAAGAATATCCAGAGCAATACCCTGGCTAGACAAATGACCTATGTTTGTCAACAAATATTCTCTCCGCTTCAATAGCTAACTCAGAACACTCGACAATTATGGCTGCAATCATTCTATGGAGTTTTGTTGCAGTGATGGCGCCCGTTTAATCCCACATTGTCAATACAATATATTTTAAAATGAACAAATACTACAACTTTAGAGTATAAATTAAATGTAAGAGGACGGTGAGGAACTGTGGCTGTCAAGGAAGATTTAAATTCGTTCTAAATGTCTGATTCCTGTAATGACGAGATAGAGCATCTGAGTCCCTGCTACGAAACCATTTCCTTAAATGTTTTCTATTATTAAAAAATTAATTTGCAATACGATAATTTAATTATAGATAGTATAACGTATCGACAGTTTGGCCGAGTGGTCTAAGGCGCCAGATTTAGGCTCTGGTCCGAAAGGGCGTGGGTTCAAATCCCACAGCTGTCATTGTATTGTGCGATTTAGGTCATACTTTTGTTCATTCATGCGATAATCTATTACTCTTTCATATCATTGTTATTTGCGTGTTTTATAAGTTTTTAGTACCTTTAGGATACTCTTGTATTCGCCTCATGCTATTACTTCTTCATATCATTGTTATTTGCGTGTTTTATAAGTTTTTAGTACTGCATGCTACTCTTGTATTCGCCTCATGCTATTACTTTGCTTTGGACTGCGTGTTAAACATGTAAAAGCTAATGTTTGTGTAAATTTTTTTGGAAATAATTGGTAGTGCATATGCAAATATTTAATTTGATTGGTTGAATGTTAATTCCTTATTGCCGGAACTCCTTCCTTCCCCCTGCACAGATACGACCGCTTTTATTAAAGTTTTATTTGCCCCTTTATATTTGGACATCTGGTTCAGGGATTTTCTGTCACAACTGTTGTTGTGTACATGGCGGTGTCCAAGGGCAGACTGGTGTTCGTATTTGGGTAGACATTTGTTTCCTGCAACTTTTGCTCTTGATGTTTCTTCTGCTTTTGTCTCTCTTATCTCTTAAAAGAGCTTAAGACACAAAGACACAACTGTTCTTAGTAATCCATTGCTAGTGTATCGGCATCTTGAACTCAAAGAAACTCTTGACAAGTTCAGTTTTAGTTTGGCTAAGATGTGATCCGGGGAAATTCTATAAGGACCAGATGAAAAGGGAGAGATGAATTTGGCATATCAATTCCAAACTCCTCCGCAGCAGAGGCTGATAATTCAAATAGGAGACACTGCTCTATTCAGAGGTACATTTATTTGCAGGTACATAAGGTCTGATTACCAATTTTTTTCAACTATAAATTTTGATGTGCCAAGTTTGTTATAAGCTTGTTTTGCGGGTTCACCGTTTTGAGGCTTATCAAATCAAGGAAATGAATGCAACATAACTTCAATAGGGAATTATATTATAAATCTTCAAATAAACCAACAAATCAAAATAGTATGCTCCTTTTTCATTGTAAAACTTCAAATTATAATAACATAAACCAACAAATTATACATCTAACAAACCATTAGGCAGTCCTTGATACCATATCTAAAAAACATATTTAAATGTATATCAATTATTGCAGATACGAAGACATGGTTGTCCTCACAACAGTCACACTGTTTCACCATATGCAACAAACAGGTCTTCAACCCAATCAGTTTACATTTGCCAACATACTCCCAGCCTGTGCCAAAATCGGAGCTTTGGAACAGGGCACGACATCCATCAAAGCATAAAGGATAGAGGAATTTTATCAGATGTGGTTGCAAATGTTCTTGTAGACATGTATGCAAAATGTGGAACCATAGACAAGGCACATGAAATGTTCGACAGAATGCCTCAAAAAAATGTGGTATCGTGGACAGTAATGATTGCAGGATATGACCAAAATGGATTTGTTGAAAATGCGTTATAATTACTTCGAAACATTCATGCACCGCAATTGCGATGTAAAGCCAAATTCCACAACCTTTGTCAGCATCCTCCCTGCCTGTGCCAAAATGGGAGCTTTGGAACAGGGTATGGACATCCATCAAAACATAATGGATAGAGGAATTTTGACTGATGTAGTTGCAACTGCCTGGTAGACATGTATGCAAAATGTGGAAGCATAGACAAGGCATGTGAACTGTTTGATAAAATGCCTCAAAGAAATGTGGGCTCATGGAATGCCATGATTGCAGGATATGCACAATATGAATTTGTTGAAAATGCACGTGAACTGTTTGATAGAATACCTCGAAGAGATGTGATCTCAAGGAGTGCCATGATACCAGCAGTGTTCTATGTTACATGTTAAAGGGTTGCTGGAGTTTCTTTATGGTGATATTTCTGCTAGGACAGGCTGGAAATTAGGTTTCAAAGAATTCATGCACTTGGAGAATTTGTAAGTTCGTAAGGTACAGATCTTGAAAAATTTGATCATATATTTATGTATGTAGGACAATCCTGGAGACTGTTTTTCATCTTATTTTAGATGTCCTACCGACCCAGGTGGCTGCAAATCCATGTAAGCTGGGAAATCTAAGATATATTCTTTGTTTTCTCTTATTTATTTTTTCTGCCTTCTTGGGTGGTTTAGGATTTGTACACCTTCCTATCTTGCTGGTATTTCATATGTATATTCTTCCCAGGGTGTATTAGAAGAAGTCCATCTTGCATTATTTCTATGAAGGTCATGTGAGTTTGTTATGACATATATATGAATTTGTTCTGATTTATATCATTATAAGAGTTTCATATTTTAGATGTCTTAACTTTTGAGGGTGTTTTAAAAATTGTCTATCTTCCAGCTTTTCGGGGCATTTTATTAGTTGTCCATCTTCCAGCTTTTCAGGGTGTTTTAGTAGTTGTCCATCTCCCAGTTTGGTTATGGAGGTGATGAAAACATGTTCTGATTTATATCATCATTTATATCTCTTGCATTGATATATGTCAATGAACGTTTCACTCTGCAATCTTATATATATAGCGGTGTTCTATTGCACTGTTAGCCCTATTATCTAAATAATTGCCAAGCTGTTGTTTTCAATTACTATATTTCTTTGAAATGGAGAAGGTTTAAGTTTATCTTGATAGTGTTTTGAGAACTTGACCTTGATAAAAATTTCTGATTTATGTTTTCATTCACATTGTAATGACAGAGTTGGGAGAAGACTGTAGATTGTTACAACCCAGGACGGGGTAGATGCCAGCTAGTTTCAAGGTTAGGACGGTGCCTCTTGATGGCAACAATGAAGCAGTCGAGGAAGTCTTGGATCCTGACTTTGGAGAGTCAGCAATTGGTCGTGTTGCTCCTGTTGACTCTGGTAAGGATTAATTGGTTTCTGATGAAAAATCATTGTAAGATACAGTGAAACCAAATTCCTAGTAAATAAAATTTACAGACAAACATAAGAATGTTTCTCATCCTTTTACTTTGTACATGCACATTATTGCCAAAAGAGAACATTTCAAATAGCACTATGTTGCTTTGACAGGGCTCTGGTGGATTATCTTATTGAGAGCATATGGAAGAATAACAGGAGATTTTGCCCTGCAAGAAAGGGTAGATGTTCAAACAGGCATTAAATTGATATTAAAGCTATGCTTAGCCGATGGATTTGATATGTTTCCAACTTTATTAGTAACAGATGGTTCTTGTATGATTGATCGACGAATGGGCATTCATGGACACCCTCTTGAAATTCAGGTACTTATATTAGTGCAAGGTTTCTGAAACTCTATTATTGCGGCACTTTTCTATTCAGTGTTTGGGACTTCATGTTATAGTGATCCTTAAAGTGGAGCAACGTCCTTTCTTTCTGCATGTGCTTTTTAATTTGATGTTATTTACAATAATACTCGAAATATGGAAGAAATTGTTTGTCTATCTCTCTCAACCCTTTTCTCCTTGATGAGAAGTTTCATGGTCATTCTGGACTTTTTGTATTAAATCATGATTTTTTTTTAATA
The DNA here is from genome assembly GCA_018340775.1 of Taxus wallichiana var. yunnanensis. Taxonomy (NCBI): domain Eukaryota; kingdom Viridiplantae; phylum Streptophyta; class Pinopsida; order Cupressales; family Taxaceae; genus Taxus; species Taxus wallichiana. The sequence continues at coordinate 708,382,190 of CM031243.1, read as the reverse complement.
TGTACCATTTCCTTTATTTCTTTCACCATGTTTAATATTGGTTTCAATTCCAAGCTTAATATATTTGTTGTTTTAGACACCTTAGTTTCGGGGGAATTTTAGTTTGTCAAAAGTGAGCGGTCCTATTTTGTTTCCAATATCCAAACTGACATCATTCACTTTTTAGCTGACCGTGAGCATGAAGAATATTGTATGGGAGAAATTGTTTGTCACTCTCTCAACCTTTTTCTACTTGATGAGAAATTTCATGGTCATTCTGGACTTTTTGTAAAACCATTTTTTCTAATATGCACCGTTGTGTTTATTTCTTTCACCATGATGTTTATTGGTTTCAATTCCAAGCTTAATATGTTTGCTATTTTAGACACCTTAGATTCGGTGAATTTGAGTTTGTCAGAAGTGACTGGTCCTATTTTGTTTCCAATGTACAAACCGACATTGTTCACTTTTTTGTTGATCGCGAGCATGGAGAGTATTGCCATTGATTAAGATTTCAATTTTACTTTTTCCATCAAGACAATTAAATAGTAATTGAAGCATAGCATTATCATCGCATCACTATTTGGGTTCACTTTTTGAGTCCCACCGACCTTGTTTGATCAATTCTTGGATATTATTAGAATTTATTTCCTCCTTTCTTCCCTTCATTCACACTCGCCTCCCTTTCGGCACACGGCCACCAACCCTCCCTTCACCCCCTCCAGCCCTCCCCCCATCCCTATGTTCTCCATCCCTCCCCCTCCTCCTTTCCCTCTCTCCTTTGCCACTTCCTCTGTGTTACTTTCTTCGTTCCCTCCTTTCTTTCTTACTCTCTCACAAATAGTATACATAGCAAGAGTTTGAAAGTAAATAGAAGGTCCTTTATTACTTTCTTTCCTAAATGGATAGCGCTACAGTGGAAAACCTTGAAGATGGTGCCTTTTCCATATAGAATATATAGCAGAAGCCAAATTGGATTTAAGAGTCATCAAACAAAATTTAATATAGAGCTTGCTCATATTGATCTGATGTGGGATCTGAGATAAACAGGTTAAATATTACATCATTCACAATTTAACAGTTATATTCATTGAATCTTTTCATTCAAATTCTGCTTGTTATAGGACAACACTATACTATATATTTATGAACCATACTTAAATCGGAGTCTCAAAATACTTGAGTCAAATAGGAGGGATTTGCACAATATATACATGCATTATTTCAAGTTTCGATAATCTTATAGCACTGGTATGTTGGCATGTAAGGTCAATAGAGATTATGGTTTTCATCCAATTAAATGCTGTACACATACATGGACACATGCTTTTAAATATATATATTACATGATGTCATGCAATGTTAATACTTACCTAAATTTTAATTCATTCATTTCATTCTCGACTATTCGTCATAGATAACACTAAATTATATTCATGATCGCTATGTAAATATCGAAACAACAAACCTAAATAGGGGATTTGCACACTTTGTATTTAATCAAGTTTCAATAGTCAACCTACATTCTCGAACCTACCGGATTGGTGATGCAGATTGATTTGTTCGTGAGCTTACATGGATGAGGGTATGGCTAGGTTGGTTTCTTTTTCTTTAAACCCCACATTCTTCTCCTTTAATGGGGTCATTTATGATCATTCAATAGTAAAGGAAATGGGGTCACCTTTATCACCAGTGTTGGCTATTCTCTTCACAGAGCATTTTGGGGAGCGGGCTCTATACTCCATTCCTTTGAAACCTAAATGGTGCGAGATGTTTGTTGATGACACCAACCTTCATTGGGAGCATGGTAGGGACAATCTCAAGGACTTACACTCCCACATTAGTAGTTCGGTGGATGGTATCAAATTGATTAAGGAGATTGAGAAGGGGAGCTTACTCGTTTTGGAGTCCTATTCTCCCATAACATCAATGGCTTTCTGGTTTGTCAGGGGCACAAGAAAGATTCCCACACCTCTACTCCACTTGCATGCATACTCTCACCATCAACCATCTCAAAAAGTAGGTGCATTGTTTAAAAAGAATGGCTATAGAGGGAAGCAAGTGGCAAGGGCTATCAAACAAGCTAGAGAGGTGCCTGACAGACTTTGTAAGGAGATTTAATGGTCTGGTGTCGATACTGCCATATATTGAAGGTATTTCCAATAAGATTTTATAATCTTGAGATGCAACAGCATAAAAAGCACTTTTATTCTCAAAACCAAATTGAAGAATGATATTAAATCAGCTGAATATAACTTGCAACCCAGTGTGAGGATCTTCGTCTAATTTGGCAACTCGAAAATCTATCTTACTCAATAGAGGGATAAAGTAAGAAGACATCAATTATTCGTATTTGTGTAAATGCAGTTATGAGCGATATAAGTCATTCTTCTTGTTCTGACAATGTCATGCCCAATGAAAATCGATTGTTTTAGTTATATTTGTTCAAGTGACACAAACTGTGGCATTTTTGTTTTGCACTCCTTGATTACAAGATCTACATACCTACTGCACAGATATGACCGATTTAATTAAATATTTATTTTCCTCTTATACTTTTCCATCTATTGCAGGTGTTTTCTATCCACCTCACCCTGTTGCTGGATCCTAGAGACATGTGGCTTGTTGTCAGAGAAGTAGCTTTACCCTCGAAACACAACAACTATCATTTTTGCTCCAAAGTGACTCTAGCTCTACTCGTGGCCCTTTAATTAACGCTTTTGACCATTACCACCGCTTCCCACTCAACTGCGCAACTTCTTGAATGGATGGTCAAGACACAATTTCCTTCTATTTTTCATAGTTTTGCAATATTTTAAATATTGCAATTGTGATTCAAACTTTGTTGAAATTATCTTGCAGCCCAAGCTCTGGCCGTTGTAAAACAAAAATTTAATATTACGAATTGGATTTCGAATCCTTGCTTCATTCTGCCATCGGAGGGAATCCAGTGTACTAAAACATCTCCTCAGTTGTAAGGGTTTCAGAAATGTAAGCTGAATTAAAAAATATAATGTACAGTTCCCTTTTTTTCAAAGTAAAATTTAGAGAAAACTTGCTTGTGTTCAGCAACTTGTCCGGAAGGAGTAACAGATATTTACGTTCACTGCATAATCTTAACGAGAGAGTCATTGGTTCAAATCCAATAGTAGAAAAACTTATTAGTTGTGCCTTAAAACTGTAATGTAAACAATATTTATCAGCTCATTTGTGATAAACATTTACGTAGGCATTCATATATATTTACGTAAAGTCTAAACATTTTTATATCATCCTAACCCTTCTATTTACAGAGAAAACAAAGTCTAAGGTTCCATTATTTTGTTTACACGGGAAATCTTAAGGAAACCAAGGTCCAATTGGTCTCCTATCAACAATGAAAATAATATACAATAAACAATTTGCCATGTTTGGACTGGCCAATGCACGGCTTCCATACACTTTCATCTATATTTGCCAGAAGTTTAAGCATTTCTTTATTTCACTAACCCTACCACATGAGTATCTAAAAACCATAATGATCTCATGCGCATTTTAATTTTGGAATATAGTTTCTATTTCTCGTATTGCATTCTTCCTACTCTACTTTCCTCTTGCTTGTTTCCTATTAAAAAAACACATTAACCAGATAAAGAAAATGATTTTTAAACTCAAGAATTTTCAGAACACTCATATCTCGTGAAATCCACTCTATGAATTATTTGTGAATATCTTATCACTCTTAAACTACGTTCACTAATTCTAATGCAACTAACATCATTGCATTTATTTAGATTTCCTTTCAACTCCTCTTACCCACTACCTGGCACATGGCATTCGCCTATAACATTTTGCAGACCAAATCTTATCTTTCATTGAACTGGTTAATAATAAAACATTGAAACACGTGTACATTGATATCGTGTGTTCAAAAATAAGGCTACAAATTCACAACAAAAACAAACATTTACTGAACTCCCACAATAGTGCTCCATCATTTGCCTATTGCTTACACGGTAGGTACTACTGCTGCAACGCAATCCTTGTTTTGGTATAGTTCTTGGTCTTCGCTTATTCCTTTTCAATTATTATGTTTGCTCTCTTGAGTTCCCTTTTCAACTCTTTTGTTTGAAAGTGTTCATACATTCTCAAGGCATGTCTAGTGCATCCAATATGGGGTTTGTTTTCCTAGCTCCATTTGATTAAAGTTACTCGATTTTTATTTCATTTTTATTATTATTTTAGACCATTAGAAGTTGGTTTGGGTGCTAATTTGGCCTTGCTTAGACCTCAATTTGTCTATAAATACACATATAATATTGTATGTTATTTATTAAGAAGCAATCATTATCACACCATATATTTTGAAAAATAATAATTGAATTTTTTAAAGAATTATATAGATCAAAGCATTTATTGTCTAGCATCTATTGAAACATACAAATTTATATTAAAAAGGGGTTTTTGGATAAATTATATGTAAAAAAATATCGACATTTTAGATCACATCACATGATCCATCATCAAGATAAAAAAAACTTAAATTTGTAACTTGACCTATGATATTTATGATAAAAATCAAGCATGTTTCGTTGCGCCCGGTGACAATGGACAAAGGAGATCGGTTCACCTTGAAATGATGATCATGAGAATTATTTGGTTTGTTCTTATTTTTCAATTGATTAATGTTCCCATAAACTATTTTCAGCTTTGTACACAACCATTCACCACCACTCACATTTGGATTGTTCTCATTTGTATCCCAAACACATTTTTGTTGATACTATTGAATACAATACACAATAAAAAAAAGTATATGAAATGTAATCCTATTTGCAAGAGGGGTTGATCTTGGATCTTAATGGATAGTACTTCATTATAGTTCCTTTTTCATCTATTTTCCGATATTGCTTTGTTTAATTCTAATTGCCTTACAAATTTTTTTATAATATGGCTCTTTTTCTTAAATCTTTGTATATTGTCTATTACACAATTGAAAACTTAGTTATAGTTCCATCCTATGTCTTAATCTAGACTACAACTTGTTGCAAGTTCTGATGTCGTAATCCAGGAACCTCTGCTAACAATGGTTCCATTGTCGGGACCCAAAATGCTAAGATGGCTACCAAGACAAAGAGATGTAGAAAGATGGCTACATGAGAAGACAAAATAAATTACGGAAGATGAAGAGACGGTGATAGGAATCTCAATTGAAAGAATATGTTTGGAACATATCTATGGATACACTCATGATATTTTTTGGTGCGAGCTTTCAGAGTAGTTAGACGCCTAGTTATCTCTGTTTGAATTATATTGCTTTAGATACAAATCAAAGAAGGAATACAAATGGACATAGGAAAAAGAGGAAATGTTGCACAATTTGAATGTTTTGTGGACTGTGTTATTGATCATTGGATGAAGACTACTATTGACGGGTACATACAAAAGATTGTTGTTCAAAATTATTATTCATTTGATTATGCTAAAGCACACTTTCTATTTGAACTAAGAGGAAAATTTGTTAGACAATTACCATTTTTGGTCAAAATGTTGGTTGTGGAAAAGGCCATGGTGTCGATTCCGTGCAGTATGTAGTAGTTAGGTAGGCGTCAAAGGGATCTAATCTTAGAGGATGAAGATGAAGACAAATGGGTCGAAGCTAAAGAGAAATATGGAAGGGCCCGAGAAGGTGTGCAACGAGGTGTGGACCCTAATGAGGAAACTTGAAGCGAAACCGAGGAACTAGAAACAGAATCCGAAGGAGAAATCGAGGAAAAAGAAAAGGAACCCGAGGATAGTTGATTAGAAATAGTTAGAAGTAGAATTAGTAAGCGATGGGTGTTAAACCTAGAGAACTCGTCGTAGAAAACATGGTATTGCGAGAATCAAGAAAGCATAACATATGAGGAAAGAATACAACATGATCCTCAGAGGTCAGTAGAAGATGATAGTACCCCTATTCTAGGACATATATCCTTGGAGCCAAATAGAGAATTGATTACTTGGGATTGTCTAAACAACATAGAATAATTCAAAATTTTACAAGAATTGTGAAGAAGGTTAAAACACAATTATGAAACACAGTCAATATTAAAAATCAAGAGTAGAAGAAATTGGAGTAGGAGAAATCACAAGAGAATTAATTTTCATTACACGGTCCTTCATTACAGAGAATTGTGTTAAGAATAAATTGCAAACGAAGTGGAGAGGATAATAATCATAGTTCCATCAGCCCAAAGTACAAGGTCATTTTCCCAAAATCGGAATAAGAAAACCTTGAATCTAGCGCGACTAATAAGTATTGGAGTAAAAATTTACAACTGAAGCACACTTGATTTCAACACATAATTTGAGCTTTCCAACTACGTAAATTCAACCGGATTTCAATTGGGAATATGAAGCATAATGGTTCATTATTCTAATCCATATACAAGCTTACAACCATATGATGGGACTACAGACCCTAAACATTACTTGTTGACTTGTGACATGTGATGGGGTGCAAAAGGAGTTACTTGGTGACAATATCAAGAACTCACAACTAATATTCACATTGCGGGAAGAGCCTTGAAATCATCTACTCAAAAGTTGAGTTTAGAGACTTTGCAGGATGTCCGCAAAGCTTTAACTCAAGAATTCAAAAGAAACAAGTGTGTCGGGGAGACAATTCAGGATTTGAAAGAAATAAAACAAATACCAGGAGAAATAGTCACAGAATATGACCTGAGATTCTTAGATGTCATGAATAAAGAAAATTTCAATTTTGATGAGTCAAATAAAGCTACTTGGTTAGTAGAAAGATTGCACATAATTTTTTCTCAACTAAAACAAAATCCATTAAAGCATCTATTAGAGTGGGAAAAAATGAGGACTATGGAGATAGTAGTAATCTTGGTTTCAAAGCAAAAGCAAAGCTCAATGCAGTAATGCGAAGACTGGAGGAACTACAAGAAGGAAAGAATCCTAGACTCAGTATATGGTGTGTAGATTGCAAGGAAGAAGGACATCATAAAAGTGACTACTACAACATGAAATATGGAGGGCGAAGAAAATTTTGTGATGTCTATAAAATATTTTGACATTCAATTAACAATTGTAATTTTTGTAACACTATGTGAGGCACCCTCAAAATGTGGTATGTTCTTTTTGCAAGGCCACGACCCCGAAACTAAAGACTGTCGAGCATTGATGGATTTAAAGGAGGAAATTACTAGGAATGTTTTTGCAATACAATCTCAAATGGCACCTAAGACACAAAATGTTGTAGCAGAAATAGAAATGAATTCATCACCAAAAATAATTGTGCAATGGGTTCTAACCTCATCACAAATGAATCCATAGTGGATCCCGCAATCTCTTTAAGCCATTTTGAGTTGGGCACCGCCATCTGCGTAAAATAATATGGGGTGGGTACCTCCTTTACCTCAGTAATCACCTGTGTGGAATATGCCTTCACTACAAGAACAATATGGAGGATATCAAGGCCACACTCAAAATTGGAGTGAACCATTAGGACCATACGGATCATAGTAAGGAGGCTACCAAGGTGGGTACCAACAAAGGAAGATAAGGCCCAGACCCTAACGAGAAGGATTGATTTTCTACCTTTGCGGAGAGCCAAACCACATTGCATGAAATTTCCCTTCAAATCTTGAGTGGGACTTTTACTGCACTTACTTTGTAGGGTGCAAGCACAATACAATACAAAATATTTTATTGTATTGGAGAAACAAATAAAATAAAAACAATTGTACAATGTCAAGATGATCAATGAAGTACCTAGATGGTAAATGGAGTTATCAACCATCATCCTCATAGTCCGACTATGACCCTTTCGATTTGGTGATTTTTTTAAAAAACATAAAGCAAATAGCAAATTGGAATTTGGCTGTTATAACTAGTGGTATTTAGACACTTCCATTAACATAGGTTTTCTCTCTATTTCTAAATATTCCTCTTCTATGGAAATCTTTTGGTAAGGAAGGATTTGATGGTCACGAAAGGTATAGATCAAGTTTCAAATAATGACCGAGAGGCACAAAGTTTTGCACAACTAATAAATCAAGAGGACAGTCAAAAAGGATTCAAACTAGACATGTTTTAAGTAAAAGAAAAAGTGGAAAATGCTAACACTTTCTTATGTATGAAAACGTTAGTAGGGAGATGTGATCAAAATATTAGAGGGGAAAACAATCGGTAAGAATAATTTTCCAACATATTTTCAACATGTGCCTAAGTAAAAGTGTTGTAATATAGTAATATAGTAATATAGTAACCATGCTCAATCAATTCTAGAAGCTGTCGAATGAGGTCGGACCATGGAGCCTGGAATGGGGCAAGGGCATGTATGCACCGAGACCACCGCTAGGTGCATGTGATCCTTACGAGCTCGAAACTTGGTTTTTCGGAGTCACACAAGTGTCATCGGCGAGTCATTGTTGGTCGCATGTATGTCGCTTTAGATGATCGTTGAATTCACATGTAACTTGCAAAGAGAAGAAAACCTACCAAAACCCTCAAACTCCCAAAAAAAGAAAAGATGCAATATGGGGAGTAAGACTGACCTCGACGGTTACCTGACTAAGTGAACTTATGACCGAGCCTTGCACTACATCTCAAACTCCATGTAGTTCTTGTGCATGTGTGAGAGAATAGTGCCTTAAGAATCCCTTGTAAGTGTAATTGATAACGGGCAATAGCTAGATGAACCAATGTAAATAAATGTGTGGATGGAAAAATGATCTTCTCCTTCCTATGAAGTTTATGCATAAAACATAGTCCCTTGTCCCTTGAATGGATGTTGGATGGATGTCTTTAGTGCTCTTAGATGCTCTTGAATGCAATATTAGGTGATGATAATAGATGTTTAGAGCTTGATCATTTATTTTGGTCACATAGCATTGTATTTATATGATTCCCTTGGTTGAATTTCATAATTAACAACTAGAAGGCTGACCCATAAGAAAATAAGATTCCCAAAATATAAAAGAGGCCCAAAATAGGTCAATAAGATAGAAAGAAGAGGACATGGGCTCCCGGAGAGGGACGAGGCGCCTAGGTGTTGGCATCCTAGTTGGGCGTTGGTGTCCAGAGTCATAAAAGATAAAGCGGTAAGAAAGTAACGATGGGTTGAAGTGTGTGAAAGACCATAAAGAAAGCAAAGAGGCCAAAGATAGTTGTCAATTACTAGTTTTCTCACTTAGGAATCATATGAATGCAAGTATGTGCTTAGGACCTAGAAATGTACCCAAGTGCGTGATTTTGTGTTTATAGGGATGTGCATGGTAGAAACCAAGGCACATGCAAACAAAGTGGCAATAAATATGTGTTAGTGCAAGCAAAGCATATAATAGAAAGACAATGTAATAAGCAAGTGTGCAAACAATGTGGACCGCGAAAAGTGGGTTTCAAACATGGGACATCGCTCACAATGTCACAAGACAATCGAGCTAAAGCGGCCAAAAGCATACAAACAGTGATCAAGCATGACATAGAGCATAGCCTGCAAACAATGGCATACAATAGAAAACAACAACAAGAAAAAACGGTATCAAACAATCATGGTGGCGAATAGTCGGCAAGGTAAATGTTGCACATGAAGCACTGTTAGCATGTTAGAAAGATAAAAAAGTATGTCAAGGCATATATGTATTAGTGGAAAGTAATGTGCTAATAAGAAGAAGTAGTATACGATGAAATGATAGCACTTTGTAATGTGTGAGAAAGTAGATGCCCCTAGGAGCCTTAGTGGGACTAGTAAGAGGTACAATGCCAAACATCATTGCAGCGTGTAAGGACACTGTAAGAGATATGCATTCACTCCAAAATACCAAGTGAATGCACATGTGTATATAGAAAATATATTGACATACTAAGTATTCATCTAGCATGGGAAACAAAGTGTACATGTAAGTATAAGCAAACAAGAATAAGTGCAATAAAGATATGCAAGTTCAATGTATGAGTGTAATGGTATGGAATGCAAAGTGTTGAGATGGTGGGAGCAGCATGCCCCCAACGAATGTGTATGAGATGAGGTTCATTTATAAATGACCCCTCAACATTCAAGAATGAACCATAGAACAAGAGTGTGTCATCAAGAAATGGTTTAAGAGTGTGTGCTATAAAGATAGATCTTGAAGCATACATTGTGAAAAGAGAATGTGGTGAGGTTCATTTTAGATTTAGAGTCTCGGCGAGTCAAGTATGAACCATGGAACTAGAGTGCGTCATTGGGTAATGATGATACATTATGTGTATCAAAGGGGATGAGAATGTGTAAATAGGTGAATAATGAGGCGCGAGTGTAAAGTGTGGTAATAGAATTTAAAGAGAATTGACAATGATGCGAAGGGGGCAAGAGCTTTAATGCCTCCCAGTGTATGTGTGATGGAGATCTATGTGATTATGCTAGAGAGATATTGCGGTGGTGATAGAGTTTGAAATGTGTCCCGACCATCAATGTAAGGATTAGCTTATTTGACAAAGAGAATTGGACGCAGAAGTGGAGTAGGGTGGGGAGGGATCTTGAATGGTGGTAGCTTATTTGGGATTGATAACATTGTAGAAGACTTGAGATGAGGAGGGGATAGACTAATTTTTAGAGGTGGTTTCTTAGTTGGAATGTGTTGAATATGCGGCTCTTGTCGACCGAAGGAGGAACATTAGTAACGATGGAATTTTGCTCATTAGATATGGAAGGACCAGATTTAGGAGCCCAATGGGGCTGAGAAATTGGGTATGTAGCAGGGGGTTGTGAAGTAAATGAAATAAAATCTTTATAAGCAAGATTCTTAATCCTTCGTTGTAAAGCATAGCAATCGTTGTCATTATTTCCATTGATTCGATGATAATTGAAAAATGGGTGGCCTTGGTATTTTGCAAGCCAATAAGGAGGGTAGAAACGAGTAAGTGGCAAGTTGATCAACTGGTGAGTGAGGAGTTGAGGAAGAATATCATGTTACTTAGCATTGTGATCAAACTTGAGAGGTGTCGATAATGGTAAGACTTGAGGTTCACCAACATGAGCGATAGAAGACATAGAAGTACGATGAGATGTAGAAGAAGAACAAGCATGGGCTTGAGAAGCATCCTTGAGACCTTGGATTTCAACTTTAAGAGATATAATCGTTGTTTCCATAGCTTGAATTTTATCTTGAAATAAACAATGTAAAGCTTGAATGGACGCTAAGATGGGTTGATTGGAAGTAGGATTAGGACCGATAGAATCATCAAATAGACAATCGAAAATGGCACTTAATTGAGCATATGACATATTCTATGGAGTTACATATTGTCAGGGATTTTTGGATAACATCTTTGCAAGGTGGGTGTATTTGAGGCAATTGATGTAAGGAGACTAAAGGGTTTTTAGGAGCCATGAAAGAAGGAGGAGGAGAATCCAAGTGTATGATCACGAGTAGGGTTCACTAAATGATTTACCAAAAGCTGAATTATTAAACCATATTGCAAAGTAATCAATGTAAACTATGATATACAATTGGTAAGTACAATATGACACAAGCAAATAAGCAAGTAAGTATGAAACCCTAAGCAAGAGATGGAGAAAGAAGACTTAGCTAATTTACGCTTGGCACGGGACCGATCTAAATCGGGAAAAGTGATGTACATCTTTGGGAAGATCGTCGTTACTACACACATTAAATTTTGACAGGAAAGGATGCAATTAGACACGGGTGCAGGATAGAGGCAAGGGCTCATGGGTGTTGGAGACCTCTTCTAGGCGTCGGTGACTATGCGGAGATTAGGATTTGATTTCTGAAGTGTCACAAGGTTGTCACAATTACTTCTTTTTGATCACCTGATATAGTCATGAAAATGATTGTCGAGTTTACCTATAACTGCAAAAATATATATCACCTACAAAATCCCACAAACCACATTAAATCCAAAGAAAGAAAGATGCGAGAATGAGAATCCAAATTAGCCCGATTGTTCACCCCGAGAGTGAACATACAACCGAGCGTTGCACTACATCTCATACTCCATCTAGTTCTAGTGAATGGGTGTGATAATGATGCCCTAGGATGCCCTTGTGCAAGTTGTACTTGATAGCGGGCTTGATCTATAATGTAGAAATCTATATCATGTGTGGATGGAATAGAATGAACTTCTCCTTCTTATGCAGTGTATGCAGCCCTTGTCCCTTGAATGGATGTTAGATGGATGAGAGTGCTTTAGGTGCCTTTTGGATGCAAGTTTAGGTGGTGATAGTAATGCTTAGTGCTTAGTCTTTGATTTTGAACACATAACTAGGTATTTATATGATTCCCTTGTTTGAATTTCATAATTGACAACTAGAAGGCCGACACATAAGTGAAAAATATGCCTAAAAGATAAAAGAGACCCAAAATGAGCGAGTAAGGTGAGAAAGGATCGGAGAGGTGCCTGGAGGGGACAAGGGCACCTAGGCGCTCTGTCTTGTCCAGGTCTTCTTCTGCAGAGCCAAAGAAGATAAATAAGTAAAATACTAAGCTGGGTTGTAGGGTATGTAAGACAAAATAGAAAACAAGAAACACCGAAAAGAGGCTAAGGACAATCTATGTACCTTGGGATATATTATAATGTATATGGGTTGATGGAGATGTCGACATGTGGCACACATCCCCTTATCTTATTATATCATTCATTTATGATTTATTATGCTTAGGAGGTCGGCCTCAGTATTGGCCATAGGTTATAATGGTATATATAGGGGTTAGAAGGTTGTAGTTAATCATCATATTGAGTATTGGAGTGTTATTGTATGGTTTGGAGGTTACCCCCTTGAAGTGGTATTGGAGGTTGCCCCCTCGAAGTGGCAAGGCTATTATATGAGCATATTGTCATAATTTATCTATATTTTGGTGTTCTCTCATGTTATTCTGTTGTATATGTTCTGATTTATACAAGTAATATCCTTACAAGTGGTATCAGAGCAGCGATTTCGGCCAAAATTAGGGTAAAAACCCTAATTTTTTGTTTCGAATATATCTTGAAGAGGGTATTGATTTTTTCCCAATTTTTCATCATAGTTTGGAAACACTTTAATTCAGAATATCTGAAAATTTCAGCTCCATTGGATCTGTTTTGCGGATGTTATTGGTGTTTTAGGTTTTTTCATAAATTCACTTTTCAGGAAGCAAATTGTGGTATTTTTTAGCAAAATTTATATTTTCGGAAAGATCTTGAAATTTCAGTTAGGGTTTGTTCTTTGTGTTTTTATCCATCGGCCAAAGTATTTTCAGAATTCCAAAAACCCTAGTTTTGTGGATCATGGGGATGGTAGCTTTTTTTAGAGATGGCAGGATTGATGCTAGAGAATGGTGGAACAAATTCAGGGATAAATTCTCTAAACCATCAGATATTTGGTTATTCAAGTTGTGGATTAGTGGCCCTACACAGATTTTCTTTTCTAAGTTAGAAAAGGAAAAGTCTAATTGGTCTTTGCAGGAACTGGAAGAAGTTTTCATGGACAGATGGGCAACAAAAGAAGAAGAAGACGAAGCAGAAAAAAAAGAAAAAGAAAAAGAAGAAGAAGAAGAAGAATCAGAAGCAGAAGCAACATCAGAAGAAGAAGAAGAAGAAGATGTTGATGATGAAGCTGCTACACAGGATAGGATTTCATATGGTGGTTGGATGATCGAGCTTGGCGACAAGTGTGCAATAATTTAAAGCACACTCATTATATGGCTTCTTCTTATGTTTCGGGGATGAAACATGTCAAAGAGGGAGGCAATGCTATGTACCTTGGGATATATTATAATGTATATGGGTTGATGGAGATCTTTGACATGTGGCACACATCCCCTTATCTTATTATATCATTCATTTATGATTTATTATGCTTAGGAGGTCGGCCTCGTATTGGCCATAGGTTAGAATGGTATATATAGGGGGGTTAGAGGGTTGTAGTTAATCATCATATTGAGTATTGGAGTGTTATTGTATGGTTTGGAGGTTACCCCTCGAAGTGGTATTGGAGGTTGCCTCCTCGAAGTGGCAAGGCTATTATATGAGCATATTGTCATCATTTATCTATATTTGTTGGAAATATGATGTGCCACAGGGACATCTCCATGATTTTTTTCTCTCATGTTGATGTGGATTTCCATATCTTTGCAGTTGTAGTATCCTCAACCTTATGAACTGTTTACAAATTTCTTTTCTTCTTCCACCTTTGCATTTGATATTTTCTTTTTCTCTTGAGTAGATGAATCATCATTTCCTTCTTTTTCTTCATGTTCCTCTTTTGAATCATCCTTATTCCCTTCTTCTCCATATTCTAAATCATCCTCATGGTCTATATTGACTTTTCTTTGATTTCCATTAAGCCTGATATCCTGTAAAGTGACCTTCTTCTTTTTGTACCAAATCTTCATAAACTTATTTGTCATATTAATATTAATTGTCCCCAATGTCTCTAACCAAGGATACCCAAGAACAATATCCAAACCATCCATATATAAGGCAAAAAAATCTGAATGTAAAGTATATTTGTCCATAGTAAGTTTTAAATCTTCAAAAACTTGAATTTTCTTACCATTCACTTGAGCTTCTTTGATATTACTTTCTTGAATATGTAGATGTCAAGCCATATCCTTGTTGATGAAGTTATACTTGCTTTGTTAGGGTTTATGGAAACAATTATCTTATTCCTTTGAATGCATCCATGAAACTGAAATATGGTATCTTCCTTCTTGGGAGCTATAATATCTTCTTCTGCATCAATATCTTGTTTTTCTTCCTCTTCTTCATAGTCTTCTTCAACTTCTTCACTGCGTTAGATTCTTCAATATATGTTTGCCATCATCTTCTCTTGAATATTCTTCACCTTCCTCTTCATCTTCTTTCTCTCTTGATTCTTCAATATATTCTTCCCCATCATCTTTCTTTGACTCTTGTTCCTCTTTGTGGTCCCATCTATCCAAAAAGTTGTTCCATTTCCTCCCAAGACCAATTCTTCCTGTCATTTTTAATCTCGAAAAACCAAATCCATGCGGGACCACCAAGATAATGTGAAAACCTATTCCTTGTCATGAAATATGAGAAATATATATTCTTAAATTTTATCCACCATTCTTTAGCATCCATCTCACCATTTCCATAAAAATTTCTATCCCCGTCACCATGATTAGGGTTTAGGAATCATATCCCGTGACAATCATCAATAACTAGTTTTCTTGCTTATGAATCATATGAATGCTAGTATGTGTTTAGGACCTAGAAATGTACGCAAGTGCGTGATTTTGTGTCGACATTATCCTTCCAAACTTGAATTTGTAAATCACAACATTGAGGAAAGATGTTAGTTTTTTTCGTGGTTGGGGACATGTCTTAGTCGATCCTATCCTTTTTAAGGTTGATAAAAGAACATGTAAGACATGCAATGATAAATGAAATGTTATACATGGTCGAGATGAATAGCTTGCACAAGAAAATAAATTCATTCTCCTCCCGCATGCATCCGATTCAAATTGTTTTTACAACCGAAAGAGGATTGCGAATAGTTTTTGAAAAGTGATCACAATAAGGAATCTGAGTAGTATTAAGGAAGAGATGGCGATCATAAGTTGACCATGCCTTAGTCAAATCCCTAGCCTTTTGAAGGTTGATAAAAACATGTAAGACATGCAATGATAATTGAAATGTTATACATGTTCATAGGTGAATACCTTACACAAATTCAATCTCCTCCCGCATGTGCATCCGATTCAAACTATTTTTACATCCGAGAAAAGAAGAGCTGCGAGAGTTTTCCAAAAAGTGATCACAATAAGGATTATGAGTAGTATTAAGGAAGATATGGCGATCATAAGTTGATTATGCCTTAGTCAAATCCCTAGCCTTTTTGAGGTTGATAAAAGAACATGCAAGACATGCAATGATAAATGAAATGTTATACATGTTCAGAGGTGAATAGCTTGCACAAATTCATTCTCCTCCCGCATGCATTTGATTCAAACTATTTTTTCACATCCAGAAAGAGGATTGCGAGATTTTTCTGAAAAGTGATCACAATAAGGATTTTGAGTAGTATTAAAGAAGATATGGCGATCGAGAAGTTGACCATGTAAGCTTGGACCTACATTTCGAAATTTGTCTTTGCCTTTGGAAAATTTATAAACAATGCATATGCAAGCAACGCCAAAATGTGTGTAAACAACCAAGAGGGATGAAAGAAGGGGGCAAGTCTTATTTTATGGGTTTGAGGTGCATAGAGAATTGTGATGGATATGGTTACAAAGTGCGGTGAGAGTTGAGATGATAAGGGTCCAATGTGCATTAAAGATGCAAATAAATAGGTGGAGTGTATAGAGGGCAGTGATAAGATTGAATGTGAGTGGGTGAAGATAATTAAATAGATGACATGTCTTTAATCAACCTTATTTTTTATTTTTAGTCATTTTGTGGGAATATTTGATTTTTAGAGATTATTGTGTTTTATATTATTTTTGTATTTTTGGTTTAAGAGACCTTATCCGCATGGTGCATTTTTACGATGTCTACGATAATTATTCTTTAACAAAACTTTTGGGAAGAAAACATTCCCCACATTATTTTTATAAAGAAAAACCACAATTTAGACACAAACGCTAAAGAGAACCTAGTGGCCCCGTGGAAGGAGGCTATTGGAAGTTTCTTAGTAAATGTTATTGATAGAATTTAATGGAAGAAGCTATTTTGTCAACAAGTTCATGAATTTATATGAAGTGGGGTGTGTCTTTAGTTTAAGTGTGTTTTTTAAGAGTAGTCGGTTAGGCATATCCGAAATTGGGAGGTTGTAGATTCAATCCTTTAGGCAATTTGTACCGGCAACTTAGTCTCTTATGCATAAAATTGATCGCATGAATTTGGACTACCACATGACTAAAGGGTTGTTTTAATCGAGAGGGTGCTAAGATCTCAAACGTTAGTGAATGCATGTCTTCCACTTACCAAAGACTCAAATACCTTGAGTGTCATGATAATAGACTCAAATACAATAATCAAACTAACAAGTGTGCCTCACGTTCAATGTGGTCTTTGAGTCCACCTAAAAATAGGTCGTCCAAGTTCTTAGCACTCCACTCTTAAGGATAAGGATTGAAATTGCTAAATATCCTTGACAAGATTCATTTGTCACAATGTGATTGATCGGATGAAATAGTTCTCCATTTGATTGTCATTATAGTGTGCCTATAACTCTTCCATAAAGACCAACCATGTGACTCTTAGAGCCCTCTTTTTCTTTTAATCACAAAGCCAACAACACAAAATGAATTACTCCTATTCCAAATAAAATGATGTTAATGTAATTATTTGCGATCTAATGCAAATCTAATGGGTGATGTGGTTTTGTAATGGAATTACTCCTATTTGCATTAGAATTACTCTATTCCAAATCTAATGCAAATATTTTGAAAACTCCATTTGGTTGATTTGATTGAGGTCCCTCTCATCAAATTTACGATCTCTAGCTTTGGTAAAGTTTCAAGACCGATTAATATTATTAATGGGTGATGTGGTTTTGTAATGGAATTGGGATCAATGCATCCCATAGATTTTTCAAGTGGGGCCGAACTAAGTAAAATTTGGGGTCACAAATCAATTTCTTATGATATGGTCAACTTATTGATGTTGTCATCCAATTTTTGTAGACGTGATTTAAATATAATGTTGTGGTCATGGCAAGCTCCACCACTACAAACTCTTTTCAAGTTTGAGCTCTCTAAACTCCAAACTCCAAACTCCAAACCAAGTGACCCCATATTGAAAGCCCCACTTGATCCCATCTCCAAATCAATCTCTTGTTTGTTAAGAGTTTTCCTGTGTACAAATTTTGCCCCTACTTTTAGTTCAAAGCCTTACCATGCAATGGTTTGTCTAGTCTGAGAATTTGATATTCACCTTTGATTTGATAATTTCAAAAATATGTCAACTCAAATCCAAAAATTCAAATAACTTATACCCCTAAAAAAATTACAAGTTTTTAAAGATATAAGAAAAAAATTTAAAATATAATTATTACAATAAATAAAACAAATTTATGAAAATATAATAATGCAATAACTCACTCAAAAATGATCAACTAATTTATAATTTATACCAAATGATATAAACATTTAACCAAAGTACAATAAATGACACCAACACCCTTACGAATATACCACCTCTAGAATACTAGATAATGTAAGGCCCACAACTCATAATTAAATGACAGACAAACTTTACAATCTAATAGGATCCTCTAAAAACATTTTTAATGAGATTTTAGTGCACCTAACACAATATCCAACACACAAAAGAATACAACTCCATTGTTATACATTGTCATTAGCAAGCTCAATCCATTATCTATGAGAATTAGAACATTTCAAAAGCTCGGTGAAAGCCAACACCACTTCCCTTAAACTTGACAACTATAGAATAAATATGGTAACTTCCCTATTCATCAAGTCTAGGCTTTACATGCACTTGAAATTCTCATATTTCGTACTTTTTGTGCTAATTTATATTAAATTGTCAAAGTCAACAAAAACATGGTGTTTTGTTCCCCAACTTGTCAAGTACTTAAGCTCAAGCACTTGCTCGAGCCTACAATAGTACCTTTATATATAAACACTAGCATCATAGTAGAAAGTCATTTACAAACACTGGAATTCAAAGATTGTGTTAATATGTATAGGAACTACACACACAAAAGCTTTGCCAATGGGGAAAGAGACTAGAGGGTAAGAAGCCTAGTTGATGGATTATATTCAACCATTCTTCCCCCGAACAAATGCTTATGATGTTTGTGTGCTAAGGGGGTCCCCTTGTTTGGTGATTATCATATAAAAAAATACATGAACAATGTCACTATGTTAGTGACTACTCATGGTGGTCATCATGAGATAACTTACACACTAAGTAAAAATCTCACTAAAAATTAATAATCTAAGTTTCAAATGATTTTTGGGCTTGTATCTATAGTTGGAGCCTCTTACATTTACTAGATAGCTGATTTAAACAAGTTTAAACTCCACCCTATTTGTAGTTTATTCAAAAGCATCAACATATAATAATCGGCATTGTCATGGTTTTCATTGTTCAACATAAAGAACACCATGAATACATAAAAGGAAGAGCTTGCATGTACACCATAAAACCCATCTAGTTAAGAGTCACTACATATCCAAAAATCAGTAGATACATCTTTGCTAGAGATGTTAACAAAACATAATGCCTTGCTATCATAGTTACCAACACGGCCGGATCTACACAAAACCTCATTGGATCTGGATTTTCAGCTGTCCAGAGTGCCCTGTTTTTAAATTGCCAAAAAAGACGCCCAACAATCTTATATATCATTTAATATTAAATATATTAAAAAGTTACATTTTTTTTAATTTTTCATTATATAGGTCAATTCCACATATTTATAAAATTAAGCTCGTATACACACATATGTGTGTGTGGGAACTTATTCAAGAATTCCAGATTTTTAATCTCCCAAACAGATCTGGATTTTCAGACTTGATAACTATGTTTAATACAGCCTTTTCGTAAAAGAACTAGTCACCTAAAAGCAAACACCATTGCTAACAAATTCTTTGATCCAATCAAAAGAAAAAAATAATTTCATCCCATCAAATAACTAGAATCAAGTATATAAAATTCCCCACACTACTTGCTTAGACAAGTCTTTACTATATAGGACCTATTACACTATTGCCAATTTTTTTACATAAAGATGAAAGCATTTCTTCAAGCCAGCAAACACCCTTTCTCCATCTCTAAAAGGTAAACTTATTCGAAAAGTCTCAAGCGCCAAAGAAAACATTTGGTACCCATTAAATTCTTCTTCCAATAATGGTGTCAACTTGTGTCTCTCTGATCATCTGACAGTGACAAAGAACCAGATGGTGGAACAACCTATGTTGTTTCCTTCGCAAGATCTTCAATACTCTTTTCCAGATCATCAATTCGCACCCCCATATCATCAAGTGAAACATGGTCAAGATAAACACGGATATAAAATCTTCATATTGGAAAAGTAACAGAAGTAAAAGGAAAGATGCGACAATGATACCAAAGATCCAAAGAAAAAGAAAGGTAAAGACAAAGCATTTGCAAAGCCAGCTTTTCCTAGAGATATCATAAAACTGAGAAAGTAAAACAAAAGGAAATTTGTAGACCTTCACAACTTTACAGACATCCCATCTTATATATACATGTATAGAGAAAGGAATGCAACTGAGGAAAAAGGATATTTTTTTGGGTGATGGATTCAGACATGGTCTGGAACCTTGATTGCTGCAAAAGAAGTTAACAGAAATAAGTCTAATTTCACAATTTCCCGGTCATAGAAACAAATTATTGCAGCAGACCTTACCACCGATAATCCTTTATCATTAATTTATTGAAATCTTACCTGACTTGCAGCACACAATCTAAATTCATATAGAAGACACATTTCTTCTTTATGTTGACACATCAATACTTATAATATTGGCAAATACGAATTTACATTAGATAACTAGCAAGTGCAGACCTAGAAGACCTTATCACTTGTAATCTGTTCTCTTTACTTTATCCTAATCTTACCTGCCATACAGCATACAATCCGCATTCATAAAGAAGGGAGCACATTTCTTTTTTATGTTGATACATCAGTACTTACAATATCGACAAACATGAATTTGCGTCATATAACTAGTATGTCTATTTTGAAACAAAATAATAGCAACACCAAAAGGAAGCGATAAACTTCAAGGATGCAGAACCTTACCATTTGCTCAAGAAGATTTTTAACCTGACAATAACAAGAAATAAAAAACTTTCAATAATAGATCAAGCAAAATTACCAATCTCGGGGCATTAATAGTAAGCTTTATAAACTACATGTACATTGTACAATTAGCAAAGAAGAAACAGACATTCAGACCAAATGCCAATTGTAGCATAAAAACTATAAAAAGAATAGCCATTAAATTACCAGATGGTTAACAAATATACAGTTGAGCTAGAAATACTAAGGAAAAATATTCATTCAGGGGACCAAAAAGTAGAATGCCCAATCATCCCGTCATGTGCCCTGCATCTTAGTCTTAGCATTAATCTTAAATACCTATAAACCAATGGTTTACATACAAAATGGCTTACAGTTTGCCCATTGCTTGGAATGTTCAAAATTTTGCTAAAATATTGGATAGCCGGTCTTATAGTCACAATTTGGACTTAATAAGCAGCAAACGCGCAACTGCAATCCTTTGTAAATATAGCATTCTTGAGGAATGATTTTGTGTAAAAGAGACCGCAGAAGAAAAAGGCCTTCTCGCTGCAGTAACATTTGAAAATTCTAACATAGCATAATTCAGTTGATTGTCTTGTCAAGTTCTTGAAATTTTCATAGGCATACATTTTTATACATCTAGCTGGAAACAAATAGGTTATATCCTTTTATATTTCTGTGTTTCATGTCTAACTTCGAGACCCCTCCTTAGGCAATTGAATCTTTTGAATTAAAGGGATCCAGAAGTTAGACCCAGAGCGTCGGAAGTAAAAGATAATTGTCATATAATTGTCATGTTTATAATTCAAGCTAAAAATTCATTAAATTCCATAGAACTGTTGCATCTTAATCCCTCCGAGAAAATAAGAAGAGAACAAGCAGAACCAATTAAGAGCATTCAAGAGAAATATTAAACATTGCAAAAATTAATCCATGAAAATTTGCACCTATCCAATTATTCCAAGACCATAGACAGAATGTGGAGGTACAATTTGGTACTTTAAATCTAGATTTTAAACCTAGCTCAAAGGGTCAAATTCAACAATCATTTTATTCATGCTACCTCACCATGTAAATTGTCAACAAACAAATTACATGATACATGTAGCACATGACATGGTTATTTCTTCTGATAAAGTTCTATGTTTGGTTTCACTGACAAAGTTTACCTACTACCTCTTTTTGTAGGGATTATGATCTGTAGCCCAATCATTCCCTTCTGTAATCAGCCTGGATCTGTGATGGTTGACAGTCAGTCTTCTAGTGCTCAACCTTGAGATGGGACATCCTTGATCGAAATATACACGTTATTGGCTTGTTAAAGGCCAAAATTTCTATTTGTTTTTCAAATATATATACAAATCTCCTGGCATGCGTCACTATTGTTTGCAGAATATGTGAGGTAGGGGATGTGGATACAGACCAGTAGCAAGTCAATGCACGGTCTCCTAAAGCACCAGAAAAGTATATCGCATTAGACCTGTAGCAAATGATACTTATAGAAGATATAGAAAAGCTCCTAAAGACAACACATGACTGAAAATTCTACTTTCTACAGATCCCTGTGGCAAATCAAACAGCTTGTTTCCAATACCAGTACCTATTTGGTAATAGACCCATCCAGACTTTGAGCTAAATCAGCAGTAATGAACCAAACATTGCAGAGGAAGACTTCTCCAAAACCCATCTCTAAATTGTGGCTTCTGTGAGACTCAAATCTAAATCATCCTCTCATTTCCTGAAAGCTGAGATATAAAAAGATGAATGCTACTGTTGTTCATCCTCTTCCTGGTGGGGAAAATGAAATTACAATGAGGGTCCGACGAGTTTTTACTCTCAGCGATACAGATGTGATTGAGGCTGATGAAGGGGTTATTGACAAGCCTTCTTAAAGTAATGTGATTGGACTTGAAGGCATACACAGCCAACTGCCAAAACCAGTTTACACGGAAATACCTGACAGCACACTGCATGGAGGAATTCGAGATTGAGCTAAGAGAAAAAGGGATTTCAGAGACAAGTCTAAAATCTTAAAATTGTTTTCTAAAATAGATGTACAATTTTTTGTTAAACAGGGAGAATCACGTTCCATTCACTTTCATAGAAGTATTCCAACTAGTATAGATATCTTAAATACATCTATCTAAAATACGCCAAGAGATATCAATCTCGAGGCACCTATCTAGTTATGATAAATATTACTATTTTTTATTGACTTCTCCAAAAAAAAATATTCAAGTGACAATCCAATAGAAGTAAAATTTATGAATGAACTATCACATGACAGTCAAATGAATATCAAATTTAATATCAAGAATAAAATTGAACAACGCACTCCATTACAGCCTTGCCTGCCATTATAGAACGCCTCTCGGCATAAATAAAGCTCAAGGCGTTATAGCCTTTGATGTTGTTCAACCAGGCAAAAGCTATGTCACAAGGCATGCCATTTTTATGGAAAATGTTCGAACTTTGCCGAACTTTACACTCATCGAACATGAACTCAAATTTTATCGATTATTTTTACCAGGGAGGATTTTGACATGCTTTTGCACTATTTTATAAATGTGTATATATATAGGTATACATATACCAAGTGAAAACAGAGAACGGAAAGTTCTCTCTACTCTGTTCCTCTAAAATATTTAAGCATTTTTTAGAAAACTAAAATGATAAAAAAGAAATTGTTCAAACATAAAGATTTTTTTGCGAACTTAATCCATTGGCAAATTTGAATTGAAATTAATCCTCGTTAAACATGAAATCGAACTCGAACCTTGTG
This sequence comes from Taxus wallichiana var. yunnanensis, assembly GCA_018340775.1. NCBI lineage: Eukaryota > Viridiplantae > Streptophyta > Pinopsida > Cupressales > Taxaceae > Taxus > Taxus wallichiana. The sequence continues at coordinate 708,358,695 of CM031243.1, read as the reverse complement.
ACTTAGGGAAAACATATCAAGAAAAACTAGAAATAAAGGTCAGAAGAATGTTGTAGACCAACCCTGAACATGGAAAATGCGGATGTCTCAAGATCCAGTACTTCAAGACAAGTTAGCACAACCTTCATAATGCGTGTTAATAGATTGGTAGAAAACTGATCTTTCAAGGACACCATAAAGCCTTGATTAAGAAAAATCAGAAACAAAGGCCAGAAGAATGTTGTAGAGACCCTTAATGCAGAAACTGCAGACCCCTCAAGATCTAGTACTTCAAGAAAAGCCAGCATTAGCAACGAGGCCACAAGTTTCATAATGCAGTTGTTTATAAATAGGTAGAAAACAGGTCTTTTAAGGGCACCGTTAAGCCCATCTGTTCAATCAAGTCGTCCAAAGGTGCTGCCAAACCAGAGGCCTTGCAATAGATAAACTCTATTGGAGAAAAAATTCAGAATCCTGAATCAGCTGAGGGGGTCTTCGTCATGGTGTCTGACATATTGATAGTACCACCAATGAAGTACCAAAAAGAAAATATGCATCAACAAAGACAATTATTAATTTGACAAATATCACTGAAGCAGCAGGAAACTTTGACAGTTTGACTCCTTGGCAAATATCGAAATTATTAAAATCATGTCATGGAATGTAGGAGGTACATCTCACATTAAAAGGTAATTTTAGGTGAGAGCCAAGCCAGATACCAATTTGGCATGTGAGACTCGCTTACGAAACCCCACAAGGGGATTTCTTTCTATTCACCTTATATATAATTCAAATTTGGTACCCTAGGGTTTTGACCTTGTCACCAAGCTCAATAGTAAACCAAACCATACCGATCCACCTAAGACTGGAGTGTAAAATAGAATACATTTGCTGGTGTGGGGTGCCAACAAAAATCTGGAGTGATGTTTCTTCAGAAAGTACAAAATACAATTCTTGGATAAATGGTATTTTCTGCACTTGTGTAAATAGGTATCGATCCCTAGTTAGTAGTTTCAAGATTTGATACAAACAAGCGAGATAAAGATGCCAGGTGCTTGTAGCATACAATCATTGTGGCTGATCATACATTTAATTTTTGTTCTGTACCAACCTTAATCCAAATGATAATGTAATTCATAAAATGAATGGCCGACAATCACCCTCCACCAGATTAGGCAGTCAGAGGTAAATTCAGTATGCTGGAATTACCAAGAGATAAAGAGGGGACTTTTAACCAGCGTTTCTAAGATTGAAAGATCAGACAAGTGTTACGCACACTTAAATGTGAAAAAGAACATAAAGGAGTTATGTGGTTTACATACTAAGATGAGAGACTGGAAAACTTAAAAAATTCCTGCCAATTGGATAGATTTTATCGCTGCTCACTTCTCTTTCAGAACTTTAGTTCCTTAAATAGAAGAGTTTAATTTCGCGCAGAGGCTACTTGCACTGATCAACTTCCAAGAGTTGCATGCCATAATTTAACTGTTTGCAATAGCTAACTAAAGCTCAATGTTGCAATAGATAATCCGGTGATAGATACAGCATGCTCAGCAATTGAAGACGTACAGGTGCCAATGACATCCACCTTGCTTACAGTGATAAGACCAACCTTTTGAATGAGAATCCCACAGGTCACGTAGGGCATGGAGGTGTAATGGCTATATAAACCCACCCCTACTAGTGTTCGATATAGAATAGAGATAATCTATGTTGCAGGAAACAACATAAACAGGGGGTGTTTTCTAAGGAAACATTTCGGAAACGAAACAAGGAATTGAAACATTCCAGAGGCAGAAACACCCTCGAAACCACATCATAGTCCAGCTACGTTCTGGAAACAGAATAGTCATTTCAGGCACGAGCCCAGATGTTTTCGGGTTCATTTTTAATCAGAAAAAGAAATTTAAACGAAAACATTCAAACATTTTTAAAAAAACTAACCTTACCTATCGTTAACCCGATCCAAAATCACAGTTGAGCATGTCAAACACAAAACAAAAGCTAAAAACCTATAGCAAAAACATTTCAAAGAAGTTAACAAACATGGCAGTTCATTCTTTTTGTATTTCAACCTTTAAGCAGAAATTGCAAGGTTCAGGGGAGCAAGAACAATGAATTTAGGAACAAGAAGAAGAAGTTGAGAGTTTAGAAGCAGCAGCAACAAAGATTTATTCATGGTGCTACTGATTTTGAGGAGAATCTAGATGATTTATTCTAGATTATAATCATTTGCATTTACATTTTGAAGTTTGAACCTATAAATATGATGTCACATGAACATGTGAAATTTTAAGCAAGTTGAATGTTTTGAATTTTCAAGTATGCTATTAATTTTAAGTGTTTATTCTTTCATGGACTAAATTGAGTATTATGCATTTATGTATATTATAATTTATTGTACGGACATTTCCATGCAGTTTCGTTTCCAAGGGTTCTTGGATTTCCATTTCCATTTCCAGGCTACTTAGGAGGGAATATAATAGGAAAACACAGCCAAAAGAAGGCCGAACAATCTTATGTATATTTCATATGATATGATGATGAAGCTAATGAAGAAATGCAGTCTTATGATGGAATTTGTGAACACAATGCCTTGTGTATGATGCCATTTGCTTAGATTGTATGGCTATACTATTAGATCTGTGATGCTTTGTTATGCTAGTAAATTTGTGATGCTTTGTTATACATTGTGATGTTTGGGACTATGGGGTTTATAGATGAAATACCCATTAGGATTTCCATTTGTCTTACTGTAGCATGGGATTGGTGATCTCTCTCTATGCCTCGGTTGAGCGCCTACATGTTGCACTTAGGTGATATACTGACGTGAGAGTGTCTTATTGTTGAGCATCCGCAGTTAAAGCAAAAGTGGTAGGAGATGCATAATATAGCCCAACACTGTCAACCCTCAAGACCTTAATAAGCCCTCTACGATATTTGGATTTTCTTCTTCTAATCTTCACCCACCAACAACATAGATATCTAATGCCATGAATAAAGCCACGTCTCCTCCTCAATTCAGCCCTATATCTACTTTACTCAATCCAACTCTCATTACATTTGTAGATTGTCAGTCAGGAGCAATTAGGATGTTTAAAATCCTCGCCTACATCCGCTGACTGCTACTAAGATCAGCTACACAGATTCCTGCATGCTACATTTATTAACTTCATGAACAGAGTCGAGCCAATATTACAAGATACCTCAAATAAAATATTTGACTCAGCGTCACTCAGATTGCATCTTGAGGCATGGGATTTTCTGTAAACCTCCGCAAAGGGACTCATGTTATGCTCAAAGAAGTTAACATAGCAAATAATATTGGTATATGTAGTTGTATATTAAGTACAGAAGTCAATAGTTAGTAGTCATATAAGTAGTAGAAGTTGGATGGTTATGTACTTTGTTCAAGTTTTTGTGACTTTGAGCAGTGCGTACAAGAAAAATGATATATTCTAGCTCTTGAGCATTTTTCATCCTTCGATCTGAATTTTATGGGCAATGGTCTTCTCTTTGTACTTACTTTTCATTGATATAAATTATATTTGACCTTTTATTTTTAGGGAAAAAAAAGTATATGCGCATATATCTAAATAGATAGATACACACTTACATGTAGCTACATACATATATGTCATATATGAATGTATGTCCATGTTCCAATATACTGAGTTATATAAGGTATAACAGCCTTGCAGTCTTTTTGGCAGCAAGTATCAACAAGTAACCCAGGATTCACGACATCCATGTCACACACAATTTCACCGTTTTGCAGCAGTTCAAGTTAAACCAGTGGAATACCAAACATGTGAGGTGCTTTAAGACCATTAGAAGTCTGACTGAATAGTGGAATTTTGCAACAAGTGCCTCATCATTTTAAGATCATATAGTATTAGCCTAATGGCAAGAATTAGCCTATCAATGCTAAAAAGTTAGAAACTCTTGCACGTGACCAGATCCAATAAAATTATCAAGTTTGAACCCAAAATATAGTCTTATACTCTTTCAAAATTGCATAATGTTGTCCTAGAGAATGATTATCACTTGGATGGTCAGCATGAATCAATGTTTTATATAATCTCTCTTAGCAATACCGAGAAGATGCAACTAATGTTTGGCTTACTCAATAGAGCATTAGCAATCAGATGAAGTTCAATGGTCTTATGGATGCAGTATGCTCGGCATACAGTGCCTTTTGTTGCAACTTCATAAAAAGTGTACTCCCATTGTCAGCAGACACATATATGTTAGTCTTGGTTATCTCAAGAACAAAGCTTTGTTTAAAGTATAGAAATTAGAATAGTTGGTGACTCTTTCCATTTTATAAGATAAGAAATATAATATAATAGTTATTACAGGCTTGATCAACCCAGTTTACTCCTGAGTTTGGTCATGAGATCTAAACCCAAGGGGTATCAGATTGGCTTCTTGGCTGGGCAGTGGCTTAAAAGATCACCATAAGAAAAATGTAGATTTACAATTAATATTTCTAATTTTTGGTTAATCTCTTTTCATGTACATTTTATATAAAAAACATGTGGTCTATTTATTGAAGAGGAAGCCAATTGTCGAAAGATGCAGCCAATTCATCTTCTCACACGACTAAAAGTGTGGCCAATGCATTTGGGGCAAGCTATGAGGAATGATAAATTACACACCATGAGTCCAGGTTTTGTTCCTACAGGATCTTATATATCTTGCAGGTTGTTATGGGGACACTATTGAGTTTTGATCCAATAAACAAATAAATGAGAAGCTATACTTAACAGAATATTCAAGATAAACAGAAACAAAAATGGCATACACAAGATAACACAAGATTTATCCTGGGAAACCCTTTTGGGAAAAAAACCAGCACAATAACTTTTCTCTCTTATTGCATTAACTTAACCGTTTACAATACAATAATGTACTTCCAAGTTCTGCTCTACCCTATTGCATGTCCAGCTATATGTAAGCACATCAATAGGTAACCGTCAAAGCGGTTTTACAATACAATGGTACCAAAACCATGGGCTAAGAAAACAACCCATAACGGTTCCCCATAAATCATGGGTTTTGACACCACCCATATACACGTATAGATAAAAAACTACATATCTATACTCCCGGAAAAATAGGGATCCCAAAACCCCCAGCCGAGGCCAGCCCCAGACCCCGCTAACATGCATAGCAGAAGTGTACAGTACTCCTAGGTGTACAGTATGCAAAATATACAACATATTCTAACATACACTTAGAGGGGGATCACATGTAGCAATGCATGAACCTAAACCTGCCCCCATATTTCAAGGCCTTTGTTTAGTGTAACCTTATCAAAGACCCAAGCCTACCACAACTCCCCTATGGACTCTGCCCAGACAGTTTACCCTAACATTTTATGCAAGGATTCCCGTGACCCAAATTCAAATCCTCCCACTCCAATAAGACAGCCCACAACTCCAGCAGACGTGGCGAGAATGTGGTGTGACATTCATTGGGTGCACTCAGGCATAACCCATGTTTATAAATCTTAAGAATGAGCGTAGCCCGTTTTAAGAATGTGGTTCAAATATACCCCATACTGTGTAAAGATGACATATGACCATGAATAAGAAAAAGCCTGTGAACATAAACCAGCCCAATAGGTATAGCTAGGGCAATCTTATTTTGACATAATACAAACCCAAGTTTTCCTGTAAAAGAAAAATAAATTCTAACGGCTCTAAATCGGGATGAAGCTAATTTCCCACCCTTCTAAGAGCTACTCGGCACATATTATTTAGATTTTAAAAATAAAGAACCTGATGAGAGTATTCAGAATCCGGATTCTTTAAGTGGGTATTGAGGGGATACAGAAACCATATAATTTTGCGAAACATTAAAGAAAATGCACTTTCCTCTTGAGAAAAATCACCCAATAGAATGAAATGTTGGCTGTTTCCCCTCTTTTTAAAAATACATAAACTACGGTGCCTTTATTTTTTCCTTTGAATTCACATAACCTATTACAGAGATTTCTGGCCTAATTTTTAATGGGTGTCAAGCCCAGTTCAATTTAAATTCAAGAAACTTACAAAAGCAGTTAGATCATCGTTGTTCTGCACTGGCTCCTTGTGCTCCTGACTTTGGATGAGCCCCTGACGATCCTGTATTAAGAAAACACGAAAAATAAACAATAATGCATATGGAAATTGGAAGAAATGGGCGTAAAAATAATTAAAATTGTGTTCAGGATGCATTACAGGTTTACCATTATAAGACAAATATCCTGGTCTGGGCACAAAGAGAAATGGATCGTGTATAATTCTGAGAATATAGCACAAATGAATATGTATATATGGCTGATTGAAACTCGGGTTTCCAATTATTTACTCAATGCAAAGCCATCTCGCCGGCTTAAAAAAAGTCCGATCGTCCAAGTTAGAAATTCTTCCCTCCGCTGGTTTTTTTTTTGAATTAAATTTGAAAAGAGATACCCACAATAAATGATTTTGATGGTGGTGGGGATGAGGAAACTTTTATACCTACGCACGAATATGTGGGTTTTTACAGAAATAATAATAATATAGGTTACAAATCATATTTTAAAGGTAATTACAAGTGTTTTTTTAGTTTTTGAACTCTTAAGGTTGGTATGAAATATATCTTTCTTAGTAAGTACCTAAGCTTCAAAATTCAATAGGCATCTTGTTGTATGGAATATTTTTTTAGGTCTAGTTAATGGTGGGTATCTTAGCTCCTTTTACAAGTCCATTAATTATAATTAAGTATTTTGTGAGATTTAAACTTGGATTGGAAAGTAATTAGTGCTTTTAATTAATTCATTTGTAGTTTTTTTTTTATTGTTGGTAAATAGTTTTGAAGGGACTATATCCTGTTACAAAAAAGGCTCATAAGCTAAATAATGCAAATAAAAATAATAAAATCGGATCACAAGTCAAATCACAACTATAGTTTTTTGAAAAACTATAAATAAAATAAAAATAAAATTCAGAACAATATTGTGATAAAGTAGCAAAATAAAATAGCAATTGAACGGCAACATAAGCAGTAACCTTGAGCAAAAACAACCTTCACTTGAAAGTTTTGTCAATCTTTGCCTTCACTTGCGCGCCCAATATCAAGAGTGCCAAAGCTGTGATATGAGAGGGGTCATGTTTGTCCATGGGAAAGACAAGGTCTCGTGTTGGTCCCTCCTCCCAAATGGTCGTAGGAATGTCACTGAGCATGCAAACACTCTTCACATGTTGCTCCATAAAATTGTAGATGTCTTTGATAGCGAGATATATGGTACATACATGTCTCGCTTTTAGCATTTCCTATCATGTTATCAAGAGAATTAAGTTTTTTGTAAATTTCCTTAATTTGGCCTTCATCAAGCCCTTAGACTCTTCTTCCAATTTCCTTTTTCCTTCTTTCTTAGACACCTATTTGAGCTCTCTTTTTAATGCATCTATCTCCTTTTCCATATTTTCAATCCTTTTAGTTAAATCCTCCTTCTTCTTCTTCCAATTAGAGACACTTTCAAGGTTGCATGATATTGCAGAGATTCTTCGCAGATTCAATATCCTTGTGTCTGCTAAAGAGTTGATTTCTTTGAGAGGGAAAAGGGTGATTAAGAGGGTACAAAGGGTTTTTGGATTTGAATTTCCTTTGGCCCGAAGGAATGGTGGGGATAGTGGTAGGGCTAGGGTTAGGAGAGAGGTAGGGATAAAGAGAATCTCAACTCATCACTACAAAATATGGAATGGGAGGGTGTTGAGAGAGGCAAAGAAGAATTTTCCGGCGCATGAGAAGATATTAAATTAGAGAAGGAGAATGAGGTCTTGATGGAGGGGGTGGCACGAGAATGGTTCTAGACCTCTAGTATGGAGCGTTCTAGAGAGTTAAGAATGTAGTGGGGAAACAAATTTGCAGGTTTATCCTAAAATGGTTTAAAAAGACAAGATGCTTGATAGGAACCGTAATGTATCTTCCTTCCAGACTAACATATCTAACAATCATCTTTACTATCTCATCAAATGGCGCTGAGAATGGAAGCTACTTTAATGCTAGTTGCAGAATTGAAACTCAAGGTCTTTGCCCTCATCTAGAAACTTCTTAGCCTCTGTGTTTTTATCAATTCTCTTGCTGAAAAATCTAGTACCCTCCAGTGCTCGGACTGTGACTTTTGCAATAATCTCCTCAAGCAATCTTAATGGTATGCTCTCCATATCTTTCACAATCCTTTTCTTCCAACTGAATTTTTTTTTGTAAACCTGTATAGGTGGCAAATAAGAGAGATGTTTTGGTCATGGCCTTGAATCTTTTCTATGAGGCTAGAAACCCCACCCATCTGCAAATAATTCTAGAGCACCCCATTTTCCTTCTAGACATGGTCGTAGTTGGGTTCAATTTGGCACGGAGCTCCTCCCATTTTAATGTGCTTCTACTAGACTTCTTTTTTCGATGCTAAGAGAGGATTCGAAGGGAAAGAGCCAAAATTAAATGGTCCTATCAGAACCGTCGGGGTTAAAAAGAATAGAAGAAACATGGCACTTTGCGGCAGACATTCAAATGGCAAACTCTCTCTCCCAATACCGCCTCTTAACTGCACCTTTGCACACCAAGAAAGTGTGTGAAGGCTTATGATTATTGAGATTGGTATTAATTCTACGTGGGAGAGTTATCACCCCCAAGAAAGTGGAGGACATCTTATTGATTATTTTGGATATCGAGCATATTTCCATACTTATCATTAATAATGGCATTTTGTACCTTGCTAGGAAGGATGTCATCACTAAACCATATTTGCATATTGTTGCTAACCCCATGATTAGCAAGAGTGTCCACCACTTTGTTACCTTCTCTATAGGAGTGAATAATTTGACAATTTGTGAAAGATTTGCAAATGTCTATGGATTCATTAATGAAATCCTTTATAGTCCAACTAGGGGGTTGAGTTTGATTTAGAAGATTTACAATATTCATAGAGTCCCCCTCAATTATAATATTTGAAATATTGCAATCCTTTGCTAGCCTAATACCCCATAATGCATGTTTGTCCATGAATAAAATAGGTCTAAAGTGGAAATTGCGCTAAGGCTTCAACATAGTGATTTGTTTGATGACCCATTTTATTTGCAAAAGCAATAACTAAATAGCCTCTTTGATCCTTTATTATACCTCCTCCTCCAGTAGACACTGCTCCCAGGTTACCCTTGGAAGCCCCATCAAAATTTAGCTTGTACCATAAATTAGGAGGTGGAATCCAATGAACTAAAGATCTGTCAATACTAGTCTGATCTTTCCTATGTAAATTTCCAATATCAATCTTCCAAGTTGTTAGGATAGATTCTTCTTCCTTGGGGTATTGCTTATTTTTTGGAGGTCTAAATCTCTCTAAATTGTCTTTGACAACAATAACAATTCCTTAAAGACCTTTTGACACACTTGTCTTCTATCCTTGAATATTATTCCATTCTTGGTTTTCCACAGTTTCCAAATGGCATGAGATACAGATCAATTTCCATAATCTTCTTACCATGCAGTGTTTATATGGGGGATCCCATTGTTCCTAGGTCTGCAAGAAATTATTAGGAAGAGTCAAGTACAAATTAAAACTAGAGAATATTATACTCGAATTAAAGGTTAGGAGTGCCCTAAGCAATAATTGAAGTGGACGCCATTCTTACAATTTTAATTAATAGTTTATTCGCATCAAATGAATAAATAAAAGCTATGTACATTATCATATTTTAGAATTTGCATAAGGATTATAATAAATCACTAATTTAGAGAAATTGGTATACAAAAAGAATAAAAATATCCTATTAAATTATCAAATAAGGACAAGTACTAATCTATGGATGGAGAGAATTAATCACATGAAGTGCTTAGAATGCAACAAAGACAATTTTTTACAAAGCACATTTTTTTTTTTTACAAAGCAATATAAATTCTTAGGTGGCTCCCATCATGTGAAGAGTGGTATTTGGATCAAGCCTACTAATTCCTCCTTAAAAAGAGACATTTCCCCAAAACATTAGGAATATAGAATTAAATAATTCTTTCTTTCAATTATACTTGCCTCTACTAGCTACACTAGTGACATTATAAAAATACATGAACCTTTGAGAAAAAATTACACACTTAAATTATCTAGAGACACATTAGACAATGGGTAACAATACCAACAAAATTGGATGAGCTTAAAAATATGTATATTTATTTTTACTTGCAAAAATATTATAGTACATTTTTATGTGTATGCATGAAATTTATATTACTTTATAATAATATCAATAAAAGGGTCAATTAATATTGACTTCAGGTTAAAAAATTAATATTAAGTTCTAATAATAGCCAAAAATAATGAAAATCTTTAAATTTAGGCGCCCGAGTGTTGGCACTGGGTAGTTGCCTAGTTTGCCTAGGGCTTAATCCCCCTCGTATGGAATGTTGATAATGTGTTAGTTTATGAGCATATTGACTAATTGATTGGTTAAGGTGGGTGTCTTTAGATGAAATGTTTGGTTTTAAATATTAACGAGAATTATGGAAAAATAAATTGATATGTACCATAGATCTTAATAGATATGAATTTGTAGGTGTCTTATGAAAAAGTTGTTTTGCATCAAAATGCAATACATATACACATTATCATGTAATTAAATCTCCTCATACTTAAAAATGGTAAAATCAAACTTAATCACTAAACTATTTTTAGCCTAATAATTGATAAGAGGAGTGAAGAAAAATATTTGATTTTGTGTAAATATGGAAGCGTTTGTTAGAAAAAACCAGTAGAATCGTGTTTTAAGGACTAGGTAATGAGAGCCCAAAAAAACATAGTAATAGGAGCACCTCGATATAACCGCCATGTCACTCTCTCGAAACCATTAATGCACTCACTTGTATTGTTTATGCACTCTTATGAGACTATCAAGTAATGATTTTAGAAATTTTTACACTTGCATAATCTAACTTGACAACTCTTTTTGTTGGGTCTAGAGCTCCAAAACTTCACTCGTATTTCTAAAAATCAAAACCCTAATAGGACAATTAGGCCTTTAAAATGATAAAGAAGAGGATTTTCTTTGAGCTTGTGTTATACCAATACCAAAGAATATCATCACTTCCTCGGCATTTTCATGCTCCTATAAAAACAATACACCAAGTATAGTACAATGCTTAAGCCCACCAACCCAATGTAATACAAGTGTGTATTTTATATGAATTTTCCTGCTAGAATGAATGTTTGATTGAAAAAAAATGCTTCAAATCGGCTTAGATCTATGCCATAAATGTTTTACTCAATCACTTTGGCATGGTTGCATGTATAACATTAATGATGATCTTTTATCGCTTTCTAAATGCATTAATGCACCTATGTATTTATAAACCTCCTAAATTCAAATTAGGACCTTATTAAGATGTAAACGACACAAAATATGTAGCAATCCCTCTTCTAATTCCTACAAATACTTCCAATTGTTTGAAATTCACTAATTTTCTCGTAATAATCCAATGGAGGAAGGGTGTCACTTGATTAATCTCATAGTTAACAACACCAAATAACTTCGATATAGGTTTGTGTTACTTAACTTTTTTTAGTACTAGAGAATTGATTCACTTAACTACCCGTCATTAGTCTCTACTTCACGGGATGTCCCGTGGGTTTGGTCCACCTCATTTTTTTGTGCATCTTTGAGTCGTGGCGTAACTCCTAGTTGTTGCTAAGAAGTCACATGCATGATTGCACGATACCACATTAAAATATGTTTACAAAACATCTAGGCCCTTTTTCCACTAGGCTTCCCTCTCATGGATTATTAGAATTACTTATAATTATGTGGCTATCAAACATGTGTAAGAAATCGCACTCCAACTCAAATATCTATTCGAGACCTTGGGCGGTTCTTGTGTTACCCTCGCAACATATTCATTGTTTTCTTTTCCATACATAAAAATGTCTTAAATGCACTAGTAAACATTCACATATCCAATTAGTCATAATGATAAAAGGTTCTCTCATGATCTAAGAACACTATCAACATCCTTCACAATTGTTAAAGATGAAGTACATGTTTAATTCTTGTTAACATCAAGAAGGTCATTTATATATTACTTGATCATCGAAAGAATGATTATCAATTATTATAAGGAAAACCATCTACACTTGCATGTTGCTTGACTTTCAGCAAGTTTCTACATACCTCATATTATTTTTACGCCGAAGGCGTTACATAGTGAAATAGGCCCTGTTAATTCTGACAAAAGTCAGAAATCGAATGGATGACATTCCTTTTTCAGCTTCGTTGAAATCCAACATTGGTACATGGGTGTTCGCATTCAGTTTTGGTGAATTTCTGTCATCTTCCGAAATTAGAAGGCCCTGGGGACGACTGTAGCGAATACGCAATTCAGGAGCAAAAATTTGACTGGCGCAGCTCACCATTCCGCGGTTGCCCATGGATTGAATTTCTGTCATCTTCGCAGAACAGAAAAAGCAAAAGCGTATACCGACGATACACTGCAAAACACCACCTGCACCATGAGGCTCCCGGAAAAATCCCCATACATGGCCTTCAGCAGGGGGATTCCCATCACCAACGTGTCCCGCAGCATGGACAGGGAAAAGATGGTGATCATCCACTCCAGGCTGCCGCTCCTGCTAAATGTGGTCCAAATCCCCAACATGAACATCATTATTACCTTCTGCAAAGTGTCCGCAGCACTGAACTTGAAATTCATGGTGTACGGGTCATTTGTGGAAATGAAATGGAAAGACATCAACGACACCGCAAACACGGCCACGAAATGATTTATTCCGAGCGTGAATATCTTCCACCATTTCACAGAGCCGTAGGCCAAAATCATCGCCACGTACAGTGGCACCACTACCGTGAGCAGGCTGTAAAGATCCTTTGCAGTTCTCATTCTGCCTTCTACAAAGATAAACTCAAATTAATATAAAAAAAAAAAAAAAACCGTTCTGTATTCTACTCTGTGCAGGACTCCATTTTCATTAGTATTGAAACGCAGTAACCAGGCCACTTCATATTCCTGCTCTTTATCTTTTATTTCGAGTACTTGTTGTGTTGATTAAAACATTGAAAGTTCCTGTTCCCGCTATTCCACTTATGTCTCTGCAAGATTTGTCTATCACTCTTCCTCTGCGTGAAACACTCAGATTGTCCATTCTCTGCCAACGCGTGAAAGAGTGAAGGGGTAAAAAGAGGCTCAGACGTTTTTCCTGAGGAACAACAGATTTGTATGGCGTTTTGTACCACAGGGGTGCGTGAAAGGAGCAGAGGTAGTGTCCACAGCCTTTTCCAGCGTCCCACTTGTCTGCATCTCCATGGAGGCCCATTTTGGGGCAAGTCAAAGGACCCTGTGTGGTTAGTTTTGCGCCTTCAAGATTTTTTTAAATTATGAATCCACCATAGAAGAGAAGCAAGATGTGAGCTGTGGATTTATTGCTCTTATAAATTTTATTGATCATTTATTGCTCTTATAAATAGACCACCAGTAATTAGAGCAAGAAGCAAAATTTTCCCAAACAGCGGTGGATGACGACTTATCACACCAGACAAGATGTGTTGTCTATATCCCATAGATGCCAACAAAACTTTCAGTTTATATCCAATTATTAAAAACATAGATGCTTCCGCTCTATGATAGTATGCCAGGTGGAATTTGTAGATCAACAATTTTCATTAGAAGGATAAAACAAATATAGTATCAGTTCTCTGGTTTCGTAAGTGGTTACAGATTAGTAACAGTGATGCATGACACCACTTTCACTCAGAATAATAATAAGCTAAACGGTCTAGCACCAAACCCAACACTATTCACCTGCAGTACAACATTACCCCAAGATTCCATTTAATTGATAGTGTTTAGAACAAAACAAGAGCAAATCTGGAATCAAAACAATCATTTTTGTAGGATCACAGTGGAAAAAGAGTCTAGGTTTTGCATGCAAATGACCGAATCTTAACCATGAATACCTCAAATAGAAGGAACAATCAAATATAAGCATGAGATAGTTGAGAGTTCTGATAATTATGGGGAGCAAAACGAATCTTACTCCATACCTAGCCCAATTTATCAAACTTGGTCTCCAATGTGAGAAAATATTTGTAAATGGAAAGAATTATACATTCCACATTCACCACTGCCCAGTAGCAGACCAACATAAATGACTTCACAGATCTACATTCATCAACACATAAATCTGTTGGGTAATGGATTCCTCTTGAATAAATGAATTGAATTTGCATATCGTAGCGAGCAAAACTTGTCCTCCAAAAACTACCCTTCAATGGTAATCAGAAAGAGCATATTTACCATTGTTAGTTCCTTCCCGAGACCGAAATACTTGTTAGTTTCCTTCTATACATGTTAAACCATTGTTATTAACAGTGCCATCTCAATACAGCCTACCCAGATTGGGAATGTTTCAGTCTAAGACGCTTCATCATATATTTCCTTGCCTCCGCCGCAACCACAACCTTGATGTTTCCTCCCCTGCAACCACAACCTTGATGGTTGCCTCTTCGAACCCCTTTGTTGATGATGGTCTCCATTAATTTTTTGTTACATACAATGGACATATTATCATATAAATCTTCAACATCTTCAGCAGGGATATTTAAATCCGGAAGAGCAAAAACACGTATGGAGGACTTTGTGGGAACAAATGAATCATGTCTTAGAGATTTACCCACACAATGCAATGGATGACAATCAAAAATCCTTTCAGCACTGCTTGAATTTCAATTCATTACTTGTGCCTGAAGTTGAATTTTCAGCAAGATTCTCAGAAGACTCTAATACATCATGTATAATTGACATTTTAATGGTGCTACATTTGAGGAAATGGTTGGAGACTAAGTAGGAAGCTGGTCTTGTCCCTTTTCAGTAACTTCAATGCTAACAACAAAAAAATTAATCTCTCTTAGTCCATTAATTAGGATGCATTTTTCAAGAGGAATACACAAAACATAAAAACAAAAGTCAAAACAATATAAACAATTTGGAGAAACCCTTACTACTGTGTCATAAAATGTTCCATCAACAAGATTATTTTAATCTAACCAAAAGCAAATGAAATTTTCAAGTATGCC
Organism: Taxus wallichiana var. yunnanensis; assembly: GCA_018340775.1. Taxonomy (NCBI): domain Eukaryota; kingdom Viridiplantae; phylum Streptophyta; class Pinopsida; order Cupressales; family Taxaceae; genus Taxus; species Taxus wallichiana. The sequence continues at coordinate 708,343,618 of CM031243.1, read as the reverse complement.
ATGGTTTTAATTGCAAATACAAAAAAATCCTTTATGAAAATGTTTGTAGTAGTGAGTGATCTTAATCTTTCATAGTATAATGCTTCAATGACTTGTACACTACATCATGTATCTCTATCAAATGATTCAAGGGTTAGGGTTAAGTTTCACATTTGTCCACCTTGTACATGCATCATAATCATAATGATGGATGATGTTGATGGGAAGTCCACCCATGCGTGAATGGAAGAAATAGGTTTTATCTTTTATTTTCCTAAGTCCATAGTTTCAACATTGGTTCCTTATTATTTTATGTGCCTTTTTTCTTTCCATTATTCTACCTTGAATTTGTGTTTCCAGATTTGCGAAAGAGATATGGAACATACCGATGGATATCGAATCCCTGTTAGAAGACAATGATGTGTTGGTGAAAAGACAGGGGTTAGAGAAATTTGTTTGAGCACTAATGATAGGGCATCAAGGGAGTGAACCGAGAAAGAATGTGTTGAAGCTTAAGGAAGATGTAGCTAAGATGGTGATGCCAAACGGTTCTTCATAAACACAATTGGATAAATTTACATAAGATATGACCGCAGTAGCTAATTCATCAAACATATAACAAAATTTTATATTACTCTCGGTCTCACATTGTCTCTGTCGCGTGCAAACCACTTGGATTTTTTGTTTTTGTCCTTCTCGTCTTCCTCCTTCACTGAGGCATTGCTTACATTGCTAGATTTTGTGTATCTGATCCTCCCCTCCTCCACACAAAAAAGAAAAAACACACGCAACCAAAACGGCCAAAGCCGTGCTCAAAATCATCAAATTCTTCAAATTATCCGTCAAAATCAAATTCGAGTCGATCATGGCTCCCAAATCTCCTCCAAAGTTGTTCAACAACAACACTAAAAAATGGTCCAATCGAGATATCTCCAGGACACTCTTACCTTTGGAGCCACCTTCCACCGTGTTGGAACTAGCCTACATTTAAAGTGGAAGAGACTGAGGTTCCCCTCCTCCTTAACCTAGTAGGTGATTTAGACTTGGTTTTTATATATGTATGGCCATCATTGAACTCACCAAGTTCCTTTAGCTTTTCCATCAATTTATGGCCGTACAGAGCTGTAATATATATAATGTGGGTGTTTTTCTACCCAGGTTGAGGAAGCCAAGTACATATTCGAATCTCGCATGATTCAGAGAATGGAGTTCCTTGTGCTCAACTCCCTCCAATGGCGGATGACTTCCATCACAATTCTTTCCTTCATTGAGATTCCCACTCGAATGATTGGCTTTGAGACTCCCCACAACTAGATTTTCACAATTTAATTTTTGGAATGGTGCCTCAATTTCTTGGCTCCTTGCCCTACTTATGACTTGTTCAACTGTCATTCAATAATTTCATGACCTGATATCGATTTTGATAGGTCTGAGAAGTTTGATGGTGTTTTTCTATTAAATAACAAGCTCACGAGCAACATACCAGAGATATTTGCAGAGCTCGAGTACATGGATTATCTTGATTTGTCAAACAACGAGCTTGATGATAGGTTTCCTCAAAACCCTTCCTTGTATAATTTGGCCAGTCTTAATCTCTCTTGAAATTGGTTGACTGGTGGTGTTTGTCCCTTTATCATATGGGGAAAAATCAAAATAATAATAAAGTATCATTGTGTCTCTTATATCACATGAAGAAAACTCAAAATAATAATAAAGTATCATTGTGTCTCTTATATCACCTAGAGAAAAATCAAAATAGATAATAATAATGTCCTTCCCCCCATATCATATGGAGAAAAATCAAAATGATAATAATATTTCTAGTACATTACTGAGATAGGAATCGGTTAGAACCTATGGAGGCCGTTGAAGTCAATTAAATCCTTTTTCAAAACATAGTGTAATGGTTAAGAATTAGTTTAATGGTTTTCAGAATTAGTGTTCTTAATACAAAGGTGTAGAATTTAGATTGTTAGCTTTCCGTTTTCAATGTGCAATCAATTTGCATATCAAATTTGTATTTACTAGACATCAATCTTTATTAGAATATCTTTGAAAGTTTTTGTCTAGAATTTAATCCAAATGAACCATTCCAATTGTAATTCATGCCCTTTCCTTCGAATGAGTTGTTGATTTTCCTATTTTTTTACATTTTCATTTTCATTCATTTAAACGCAAATTGCACTCGTGTGGATAATGCTCTTCAATTCATGTGTTTTTCTTCCTTGAACATCCCTTTTACACGTCCTTTCCACTTGATCCGAAGGGTTGCAATATCAACAAACTTCTTCTCGATTGCAAACATCTTCGTGGCCAAAAACACATTGCACCATCCTTCACATTTCCATGTGTACTTCACCTACATCTTCCACAACGGGAAAAATTATGTGCCTATCGGGTCGAACCCAACCTTGTTCATACCCCTAATAGGTACAAAAAACCCTAATTGTAATTGTGTATATAAACCCTACCCTGAGGACTTTAGGTCCACACAACATATCCTTATTTCTAAATTAACCCTTAAAACAAATAAGTAAATTCACCTTCTTTTTATTTGTTGACTGTAAAGTGCAAGAGCTGAAATTCCCCTTACATTTACATTTTTCCTAACTACCCAATAAATTCTTTCACTTCTTCTCTTGATCCCTTTCGGCGTTCACATCGTACATTTCACGTACGATTGCTAGTCTAGACTTATCATTCTAAATGTTTACAAGTCATTCTCTTAAACATTAGGATTCTTTTTCCTTTTAGGTTAAGCATAAATAGATTCCAAATATCTAATAGTTTCCAAAAGGGCATTGTCCACTAAGTCTCAGATAATGTCCCTAATTGAATGGAATCCCTAAGAACTCCAACAAGAGAGTCATAATCTGCTAATTCATTGTTCAAGTTGGTCATATCTCTTCAATATCAAACTACAATATCAAACTAGAGAATATAACATATGATAGAAGTGGGGTTTACTAACCTCGATCTTTGATAAAGATGAGGTCGACCTTGTCATAATTTTAGTGATTATAAAATTAACATTTTGGGTTTGCACAACCACCCCAAAATATTATTACTAATAGTATCACAATCCCCATAAGTAAACTATTAACAAACAATAAATCATTTAACATTATCGCCTACAACAAGCGGTTCTTTGCTTTATCTATGTCTTTCTCCATGTCAATTAGCTCATTTCAAACTAAAAAAACTTGAGTTATTTAACAAAGCCATGAGAAATTTGTAGTTTATATCTCAACATAGCTTAACCAAACATAATTTGGGTTCAAATACATATTAGACATCTAGTAATATATCTTTCGGAGTATAAACTCTCATTTTTAAGTTACTCCATTAAGCCATAAGTCAAATATAATATTGTACTAGTGTTTCTAATTTAGTTTGTATAGTATCTCTCTTGATTATATCAAGTCAACAAGATGAACTAGTTTTACAAGGCACTTACACTTAGTTTACATTGCATGTAATCCTTATATTGATTTTATAGAATATAAGGTTTTGAATTATTCTGTAAAATTAATATAATCCGAAAATAAATCCTAATCAGAAAACGTTGATAATACAATTTCTATACATTCATGTGTGTAGTAGGACATGTCTCAACAGGGTTCCAAACATCTTCCATTTTGGTTCTATGTGCACCTGTTCATTAATCTAGAAGGTGGTCACTTCAGGTATTTGGCATTTCCATAATAAAATTATGACTACACTATTATTAAGTGGCGAATAAAACCTAAAACACATTTCAAAAATGTTAGAACATAAAGGCAATTATGACAGATCAAGATGTTTTGCGAATTGCAATTCCATTCATGATGTAACACATCCAAATGGACACTATTCAGGGTGTAGCAGATTTACAGTGTATTAGCACCACATTCAACGACTTGATATAATAATATAACAATTTTAACTCAAGTGTTGGTCCATCCTAGGGCTCTTATCTCCAATAGTGGATCTTCTAATTTTACAAAGTACTTAGCACCATTCACTCTGATAGTATCAAAAGTCTGGCATTAAGAGATTCACATTTCTTTATGCATCCATTAGAATAATCATATCTTAATGGTAGTGGTGGGTTGAATAAAAAATACACAATTACAAAATTCTTGCATTGATAAACTACTTAGAAACGTAATCCATTTCCAAGTAAATTGGGTAGTGAGCGATCATTTATGTTTTTAATTGTACAGTCGTGGAATGGGATATAATAACAATTAGTGTATTCTCAATGTATGTGTGTCCTACTTAGTACAAGATTCACATTTACCTACAAGAATACAAAAAGTTTAGCAGTCAAAACAAATCCAACAATACATACCCATACTCGGTCCATATTTTATTTCATATTTAATCATCTTAATATAACACTCATCCCATTCATTTTCAGGAGAATGTTGTTTTTAGCTAAAGAGAATGCAACCTACCTTAAATGAAAAACATTACATATTTCTAAACCTCAAATCTTCACAATAATTTTTACGGAATGGAAATACAATTTTTTTAGGTAGGAATTTGAGTATTTTTTTTTCCATGTGAATCAAATTATTTCCAATTTTAATAATGATAGAAAACACTACATTCAACCCTTCTCATTACAAGTGTAGAAACTAAAATTTGGTAACTTGTCCTTTTGCAATACCAAGTTTGGCTATGATCTCTTGGTAAGAAAAATACTCGCATTCATAATCCAATCAGTACATCTCCCTAGCTCTTTTGTGACTTGTTTATCTTTGCATGCTACTTTGTCTTAATTTTGGAAATATTATATGATCATAAAAATAAAAAAATATTTGTACTTCATGTTCAAACTTTTTGTTTTACTTTTCATCTTCTTTGTTCAAGACTGCATAAATGGGTCAAGATATGAGGTCGATCTTGGCCAACCTATACGGTCCTCGGATCCTCAAGTTTTTTGACTTTGTTTTCAATTTCAATCTATTCTTTGGGTCATTTCATCTTCCTAGGTCATCCTTATTAGAATATTTAACATACAAAAGACTATATAAGTAGGTTAATGTTGTAGGATATTATTTTCCTTGTATTTATTTATTTACTTCAAATATTTACTACTCATGGTGACTTGTCGTGCTTAGGTGTCATTTGTGTCATAGGAGTTACATTTGATCGACTATTTCGGGAATGTAACTCCTCCTCCTTGGAGTCTTGATCATTATTCTTATGAGGGAGTTACTTATCATTCTCCTATTTCACTACAAGATAATGGGTCATGTATCCACAAATTTTCCACAATTTTGTTGTGGATATCTTATTCCAAATTGTGAATCCAAATTTGTGGACTCCACCCACAATATTTTTGTGAAAACATCAAATGTGAAAAACATTGTGAATATTCTACAATTTTATAATTGTTGTATAGCAACAAATTAAATATTGTTACATATCCACAATTAGAAAAATTGTGATAAATTTCAAAAAATTAATAAAATGGTTGACCCACAATTTAAAAGTGTCAAATATGCCACAATACTAGAGGAGCTCCACAATTCTAAAATTGTGACTACTTCATTGGATTTTTAGTTTTTATTGCAAATTGTTTTACACAAATATTTTAAATCATATAATTATTTTTTGATATATTTACATATTATATGTTAATATTTTAATTTAATTTGAAAATACGTAAAAATTCATAAAAAATATTTCTTTAATTACTAATATACAATAAATTAATTTTTTTCAATTTAAAAAATGAAATATTGATATTACATATTTAGTATTTAAAATAAAGAATCTAAATCGAGGAAAAACTTTTTTAAAAGGGCATTTAAATAAATTTTGAAATATTTTCAAATAAAAATCCACTATTATTCCCTGAATGTTAAATAATAATATTAAAAAATCCACTACAGAGGAAGCCGTCTAGTATAGAGGAAGTCGTAGAAATTGACCTAATTCCTCTTTTAGTGATAAAAGATCCACACTTTCTTTTTATATAAAAATCTAAAATACTAATCGACATTCAACCTTTTCACTGGCCATAATCAAAACAATTACACAGTGAATGTTAAAATATCATGCAAATGATTTAATGGTCATTTGGGATTAAATAATTAATTATGTGCATGAACCTAAGGGAATATCTTTGCTGCAAATCTAATCACTCTCATTATCCGCTGTCAAAAATTAATCTCCACCATTTATCCTCCTGTAAAATTAAGAAAAACCCACTTTTCGTAGACCCTGTATGCAAAATGTCAGGTCTATCGACTGTTCAATAGAAAAAGCCAAGTTTCATAAAAACTTATATGCCAAATAACATTAAAACATTTGTACAAAAATATTTTTAAAATATTAGGATATTTATCTCAATGGAAGATCTTTAATGCTACCTTGAACACTTCTTGAATCTGGAAAAAATACATATTTTAAAAATTTCAGGTTTCTATAACATACTCTCTCGCCATGAATAAAAAAGAGCTCCTAACAAACAATGAGATCAAAAATTTAAGTGATAAATTTGAAATACATCTGAAATTCTGAATCATTTGCTGGAGTTGCCGCTATTGAGCCATCTTGCGCCGCTTTCACTTCTTTTTTAATTAAAAATTTAGGTTTTCACTACATTACGATTGATTTAAATACAGAAAAGTTAGGTTTTTATTTTCCTTTGGCACGGATTAAGTTTACGGATCGATTACATGGACCGGTAGATTGCTTTTTATCAACGGGATATAATGTGACTTCTGTTACAAGACCATTCTAATTATAAATATTAATTATTATTATAAAAAAACGTAATAAGAATCATGATAAAAATATAATAGATTAAATTTGAATATCAATAAAAAAATATAAGTACAGATAAGAAGGTATTCAAAATAATTTGATAGGTCTTATATCCACAATTTATTCACGATTGTTTTTAATGATTAAGTGAATTATTCAAAATACACTTTTTCCCAAATTAAGTGGTATGATTCTTGGAAAGTCATATATTTTTACTCTCCCCATTCTATTAGCATTATTTTAATAGTTTAGGAAAAATAAAATTTTAGTAGATTTTGATGGTATATATTATCAACTACGGTTTATATATATATATATATATATATATATATATATATATATGGAGAATAAATAGTTAAAAATTTAGTTAATGTGGAATTTTTACAAATATTGTTAGAATTTAAAATTTTCTAGAATTTATATATTTTGAATTTCGTAGATAATACAAAATCAAAGTTTTTGTGGTACAAATTTTGTTTGTATTAAAGAAGTGAAATAAAATGGATTTTTGATACATTATTGGGGTTTTTTGAAAATTTAAAATTTTTAATTTTAAACATTTTTATTTTTCAATCACAATGTAAAAATGTGAATTATTAAGAATTTTTAAAAAGTGAAAAAAATCAACAAATTTAAATTTGACTACAATTATAAAATTTGTATTTATAAACGCTATCTATTTGGTGCAGGGATAAATAAAAACATGTCTACTATTTATATTAATCATATTAACTTTTAGAATTGTGTTTTATCCAAAACTTAAATTTGGTATATTTATTATTATTATTAAATATATATTTATTTTTTGTGAATAATACACAATCAATATGTTAGTATATGTTGATTTTTTACAATTTTTTCTCTAAATTTGGTAACGTATATAGTTTGTGTGTAAACCAAATAAATTGTGTGAAAATATTAAATCTTGAGACATTATATTTAGGTTGTGATACAAAATATCATCATTCTATTTTCAAGGATTATTTTTTTAACATGTGAAGAAAATGTGATTTTTCTATAATGATTTTTCAAGTATATGGATGTTTCACAATTTTAAATTTTACTTTTATGATAATCTTTTCCAAAATATGAAAAAATGTAAATTTTTCACATTCAAATTTCATGAATGTGAATGTTTAACAAATTTAAATATGACTTTATGAAATTGTGGAAAATCTATATAAATTTTATAGAAGTTGTCCATTTAATGTTGATAATTCACAAAATTTCCACAAAATGATTTTTTTGTGAAAAACAATGTGGATAAATTAACCTACTTCTAGTAGTGTTTGTACACACCACTTGAGCTATTGAGAGGTTCCTGATTTTGCACAATTTTTGTGTTTATGAGTTAATTTCATATTGCATTACTTGTTAGATCATTCTTTGAATTCTTGGAACTACATGTGTGCAAACATTCTTTATCAGTGATTTTGGTGAAAACTATGATATGGTATCAAAGAAATGTTGGTAAAATGCTTGTCCATTTTTCATTAGTTGTGGTTTTATTTAAGTTTTTAATCTAATAAGGGTATGTGCAAAGATATTTTCTCCATTCATGAATATCGTGCTAAGTTTGTTATTGAGAGTTTAAGAAAATTCTAGAGTGTTTCAAAAAAATCTCAAAAACCTTTTGACGATAAAAAAATTAGGTTTTTAAGGATTTGCATGTATTTTGGGATTTTCAGGCTACTTAACAAGTAAAAAAACCGACTCGACGTATTTTGGGATTTTCGAGTTGATTGATGGGTGAAAAAACTCCGACATAGTGTATTTCGGCTTTTGGGCCTTCGTTGCATATCGACATAATTTGTAACTTGCGCTCAAAGCCCCGACCCTTGGTCAACGCTTGAGTATTTCGGACTTTTATACATGCTCAACAAGCTTTGGGTTCTAACACATGATAAACAAGTTTTCGAGTTATGGTACATACTAAGAAAGCCTTGTGTTATGACACATGCTCAACAAGCTTCGAGTTCGACACATGCTCAATAAGCTTTGAGTTCCAACAACTTGCATGCACACTCCAAAACCTCGACCAAAACCATTTCAATATTTTGCACGTGTTGAGAAAGCCCAAAACCATGGCCAATACCATTTCGGGATTTTGCATGTGTTGAGCAAGTCCAAAACCCCGACCAAGACCATTTCAAGTTTTTACGTGTGTTGAGCAAGTCCAAAATTCCGATCAAGACCATTTCAGGTTTTTTGAAGTGTTAAGCAAGTGAAAACTCTAACTTAGTGCATTTCAAGTTTTCTAAGGTGTTTAGCAATGCCAAAACTCCGATTTGCTATAACTTTCAAATTGAATCTACTTTTGAGATGTTTTTTAAATGCGATATTTTCTAAGCTCTACGTATTGAGGTATTCTCATTCCTTGTAAAATTGAACCTCTGTAAGTTTAAGAGTGTAAGTTTTTGTGTCTATATTTTGATTTGCATTCTACCTTATGCACTCATTTTTTGCTTAAAATGGAAATAAGTTCTATAAATCCACTCATGCCCTTTAACTATCATGAATGGAAGTCTAAAATTCAACTCATTCTGAGGGGTAAGGGACTACATCAAATAACAATGGGGCTTGAAAAAGAATCAACTCGTGATGCAGAGAAAGTGAAATGGTACAACCCTTGTGATGAATCCTTTGGATTATTGTGTTTGTTTGTGTCTCCAAATCTTCTCTTTCACGTTGAATCTACCAAATCTCCTAACAAAGTTTAGACCATATTGGAAATCCTATTTGGGAAAATAGATGAAATGAGAGGGCATGAACTAGAAAATGAGATTATTAGTCTAAGCCCTAGTAGTTTTGACACACTTCAGGACTTCTTCACAAAGTTCAAATCAGTAAGATTGTAGTTAAAGGAATGCAAAATTTTAAAAAGGACTCACAACTTATCTTTTTGATCCTTTCAAAACTAGGTCCATAGTACTCAGTGTTCATCTACACCTTTCATGCCACCAAATATGCACTTGGAGCAACATGGAAGATGCCCTCTTTTGATGTGTTTGTTGGTTAGTTGACTAGGGAACAAGACAAGTTAATACAGATGGGCACATTGAAGTCTTATAAATCACATGCCTTGATTACAGGGAATGGGAAACCTAAGGCTTATAACAACAAGGAGAAGAAATAAGAGAAGAAGGTTCAATGACATAAAAAAGATCAGAAACCGTCCTAACCAAAAACCTACATTGAACCTATTTCCTCCAAATCTAAACCTAAGAAAGAAAGAGTGCAATGTGCCTATTGCAAGAAGCTTGGACATGATGAAAACAAGTGTAAGAAGAAGAAGATTGACCACTTACTCACATTTTGGAGAAGAATAACATAGGGGTCCATGAATCTATCAAATCAACCTCATCTAGTCAAGATTCTTCTAAGGAAAAAGAAAACAATAAAGAAAAGAAGAAGTGCAAAGATTTAGTTGTTGCAGGTGGCTCCAACTTCATCATGAGTTATTGAATCGGTGTCTCGTACCTTATGGGTTCCTCATAAGTTCAATTTTATTATGTGGATCCATGTAGTATGTCCTCTATCACACTTTGGATGATGACAAATATGTAGCAGTTGTAGGGAGTGGGTTAGTTGAAGTAAATGGTGGAACATTCAACAATGTTTTAAGTATTCCAACACTTTCCACCAATTTGCTATCAGTGTACCAAATAACTCTCATAGGGAAGAGAATGAGATTTGAATTCAACCCAGATTTATTTATCATCATAGAACTACACAATGGTAATACAATTATAGAGGGAAGGGCATATTACTAGGCACAATTATATGCCTTCTCTCACATGCTTTACATCATCATTCAACAAGCCCCCAAACTTCTCGGTTTAGTGAAATATGTAGAACCCAAATGAAATAAGGCCATCATCAATCCCTGATGAAGAAGGATTTTCAACTTTATTTTTTGGAAATTTTGGATTGATTTGTATAGGGAACGACTGAGAAAGAAAGGGAAATTATAGTGCATACCATGGCGAATATGACTTAACATAGGGAAATGGTGGGATAAATTGCAATGATCGACATAACCAACATTGATCAACATTGTTTGACTTTTAGTGCACTATCAAGGTTTCATTCCTTAAAGGACATTCACATATCCCCTTGTTTGTTTCCCAACACTACATAAAAATGCAAGACAATACATACTTTCAAATTCAAAAGAAAGAGGAATAACGACTATGATCCATATCAATATAGTTTCTAAATGATGTAATTTTTATGCCGAGAGGCATTCCTACAATAATGAGCAAGGCTTATAATGGAATGCATTGTTCAATTTTATTCCCTATTAAATTTGGCGTTCATTGGACCGTCATGTGACAATTCATTCATAAATTTAACTTCTATTGGATTTTCACTAAAATAAATTTGTTTTTTTTTCTTAGAGAAGTCAATCAAAAAATAGTAATATCTTGGCCATGTAGTAATGTTTGGGTCTTTTTTCTTGAATAGATATTTTTAAGACCGACACAATCACGTAACTAAATGATTCCATTTGCCACAAATCCATGGGAAATTGATAGAGAATTTAATGAAGTTGTTGATTAAAGAGATGCAAAAAATCAAACCTAAAAATCTTGAAATTGATATTTATCGGTGTATATCATATAGATACATTTATTATAATATACTTATTATATTTATTTTTAATTGTTAATTTTTTGGTATACTTATATTACCCTTACATAGATAGTTGCATCGTGATTCACATCTCTTTGGCGTATTTTTATGCCAAATGCATTCATTAAATTATATAAGCGAAGGGGAGGGCTTGGTTCGACAAATCGTACCACCGAAAAATCGTCACACCATCGTTAAACCGTCACATATTTGTCGGCTATAAAAATAATACAATCCATATTTAATGTATGACTAGAAAATAATATAACCCATATTTAATGCACAATAGTCGCAAGATTTATAGTTTAATGCATATTTGTATAATTTCTATTTTTAACATTTAGCTTGTTTATAAAATATTTTAACAGAAGTATGTGATTAAAAAGTAAGATTCATAAATGATGAATGAATATACATAGAATAAAGTAGATTATATTTAAATGTAAAGTAAATTATTTAACCATATATATAGTTGAATTATTTGTTATCACTTCGTTTATGTAATTGGATTATAATTACGCCAGAGGCGAGGCTACTATGCAGTTGGGTCTTTACGATGACGGTGTGGAGGTTAAGGTGCTTGTCATTATTCACCTGCCTGTCTTTGTGTGGCCGCGTGTCCTGGTCTGTGCTAATGGGCCTGTTTTTGGCTGCAGCTGTCGCCCCCTCTGTCTGTTTCTGCATGATTATCAACTGTATATAACCAGATCATCTCCATACAATTCACGGCAGCAGAAAAATAACAAGCAGAAGCATTTTGAGTTTGTGATGGGATCCATGAAAAACTTGATTAGATTGAAGGGGAGGGTGGATTCGTACAACAAGCTCAACAAAAGTGAGGAATCTGTTGAAGAAAGGAGACTAATAGAGAGAGTGTTGAAGCAGGCGGATCTACCAGAGCACAAACCAATTTTGAAGCTAATATTTCGCAGATTTGCCACGGCACTGTCCCTCATTTTCTTATAACCAGTATCTATTGATTTCTTTATTAACATAACAAATACAATCAATGAAATAGAAATGAAATAATCTAAAGTCTAAAATACGAACAATTCTTTAGAAAATTATTTTCCTGGTCCAACACGCAACATTTGAAAACCTAACAGATCCGTATTTTCGCAGTTGACATAACTATATTAATGCCATCAGATATCGAAAATAGAAAAGCTATGCCAAAGGATTACACTTTCAAAGATATTAACAAAACATTTTTGCATTCACAACTTTCAAAGATACTAACAAAACATTCATGCATTCACAATTTTAGGAATATGGAATTCGTCTGAAAAACAGTTTCCTTCAGCTTCACACCCAATAAATTGAATGGTTACATTGGCTCAACAAAAATGGCCCAGAGAGGATTTTCTGCATCTGCGTACATTTTGGATGTGTGTAAAGAGGACATCTTTACCCAGGATGTGTGTAAAGAGGATATCTTTACCCGGGATGTGTAGAAACTTCATGATTTTCTTATGTAATAGGCAGTCGCCGCCCAAAGTAATAATCTGTGTAATGGGTTTTGCAAAAAAAATCCATACTTTTCAGCTACAAAAAATATAGAAGGATTTTTTATGAAGGTAACGCACACAAAATTGCCAAAAACAAATCAAATGGGTTGTGGTCTAATATCACCCTCCCACCTGCCACCTGCCACCTTCTGCCACCTCCCGTCGACCTTCCACGCGTCTTGTATTGTAACTGTCGTTCAGACTTCAGGAGCTCGTGCATCTTGAATTCACGAGGATAAGATCCACTCAGCATGCAAGAAATGCCAACATCTATGATAAACAGCCTGCCGCCACGGTTCCTTCTCCACACGGGGACTTGAACAAGGGACTTTCATCTTCATCTGAATTTAAAATGCAAACTACATGTAATTGAACAGATAAGATAGATTCAAAGAAATGTCACTCTCTTTCATACAAGAAAAACAATAATCCCCATATAAGGTTAAGATCTGTACACTTGGTTGAGCATGACCTTTCTGAAAGTCTATACCCCAAGAAGAGGATGTTGAGCTAGATTTATTATTAATTTTACTTTACCAGGTTGGATGCAATTGCTGAGAACTTTTGAATTATCCCAAACCATCCAAAGTTGACCTTGGGTTGGCTGAGAACTTTTGAATTATCCCAACTTAAATATTCCAAAAATCTACCCTCTCTAAGTTGGAAAACACACATTCAATTACGCAATAAAAAATAATAGCAATGAAATATATACAATCACAGTGAAATGAAGAGAGGCATACACATTTATTTGTATTTGTGTAGAGCCATGAATTGTAACGCCCCTTTGGGCTTACATGAAATGATAAATCAAATAATTAATGGCCAAACAAAAGACCATCTATCCTGGTAGAGAGATCATTGCCCATACCATTTGTAGGACTACCCATTGTCCTCAAATTTACTGTAATCTGAATACATATTAAGCGAAGTGACGCATACCCACAAGTCTAAATAGGATTTAAAATAGAATGTCATTGGATTTGGTGAACCAGATCAGACTTTATTGAGAAAAACATCAGAAAGCTGCCATTGATGGATCTTCCAAACTTGTTTAAGATCCCTACTAAATGTATTAGGGCTAAGGGCATTAAGAGAAGCCATGGACCACATCTGAAGTAGAATATTTACACAAGCGACATCACCCATGAGACCATTCACTTACCTCATCTGCATTTTGCTCTGTCACTCCCTTGTCCTACCATGAACAGTTTATGAAAATTTTGTAGCTCACTAATGTTGAACCAACCGATCTCACTTATTTCCTTTTTTGTTCTAGGAGCAAAAGAACTGTCTTCTTTCACTCCCCCAATAATGAACAAGACTACCCTCTTTGCCCCACAATATCCTTGGAGACAATTATGAACATTCAACTGGTTGGATGTGTCGTATCCAGTCTCTTCCATAACTTCCCTGATTGCGCAAGTAGAGTATGATTCCGCCCTCTTCTTCTTCCCTTTGGGAAAACCCCATGAGGCTCCCATGTTCCATCCTTTAACCAATAAGTGTTTGTCATAAGTGGTATCTTATGAGCCCAAATGTACCCGGCCCAGAGTTTATAAGAGGATGTTGGCCTGCAGTGGATGTACAACTGATAATCCTAATGATTACTTGTTTGCTGAAACCAAATGCCTCGGTTGTCAGTCCATAATTATGATGTAACCAGCTTCTGGAAAAAACTGTGTAAGTTGTAATTATGATGTAAACAACTTTTGGAAAAAGCGATGTAAAGGTTTTTTGATACCATTGTCTTGGATCAGTGATCCACCATCACAATGCAAATGATGTCTAATTTGGTAAAAAAACTCATGGTCTATGCTGAAATTTGGTTGAGTGAAATAGCTCCTGTACAACTGTAATATTGTCTTTGATCTATCCTTCTGGGACAAAGGTTGATTGGCCTACTCAATCAGTCATCTGCATGAAACTTGTACGATTATGAGCACCTCTATTTCCACTTTGAAATAATCTATTGTTACAAAGTTTACTAACAAACTCTGTTTAATGAGATTTGTTCTTTTGATTCTTTTCATTTTCCTATACTATTTGTCATTGTTAATAAACAATTTATCTCATACAGATGACAATGATACTGGTGTGGTGTGAGAACAACCATCGCCTCGATGCTCTGAGAGAGGCAGGTGTTCAGTTTGTTATGCTTGTGTTTAGTAACAACACCTACATATATAGGCACCTCAATGCCTATATGGGCGTGTCAGTCTGTTTTGATTTGGTTCCTGCCGGATACAGGTTTGCTCATTCCCCTATTTGATCACCCTGTTTCCATTTATTTATGTTTTTGTTGTACATATTGGAATTATGTTCCACTGTAGTGATTCGTAACAATGTTTATACCTCATGAGGACTTTTATAGCTTCTTCTATTTCTCGATTAAAACGAGAACGACCGACGGTTGTTCGAATATATTTATTCAGTATTTCTCCCATTTTACCTTTTCTTATTCTAAAATGTTCATAGATTTAGAATTAAATGTCCCATCAAAAACCACTAAACATTCAAACTTGGCTTGAAAGAAGGCATCAAACCCTGACCAGCGTGAGAGATCTTGGCATTATGGCTTACCAAACATTTGGCAAAATGCCACAACCAATTACACCCTAATGCTGAATACAATGAGGATATGATCTTGTAATGACATTTTTGAAAAGGGAGATCTTTCACAAAGGAGATTCTACCAGGTTGAAACACAAGAGAATAGTTTCATGTGAATAGGATTTGCGGAAAAAACTAGGCTACGCTAGTTGAATCCACTCATTTGAATCATTGGTATATCGCTTTGCATCTACAGATTAGGCAACCTAAACAAACCCGCTCCAAATTTATTCTAGCAAAAAAATTCATGCAGCCGTGTTTTTTCCCCAACAAGTATATTGTCAGTAAATTTATCTCTCTGAATGTATTTATGTTGTTTTAAAGCAGAGGTAGTGGAAGACAATTTTTGACGTTGTCACTAGAAAATTTCCATTAGTCAAGGGTTTAATTCCTCTGTAACTATTTTACTACTGCCAATGTTTAACTATAAAATCTCAGTTCGATATTTTCTGTGTTTTGAGTTTAAAAATTGTTTTCCTGTTCTACATGTTTCAAACCTTTCTTTTATTAGTTACAGTTGTTTTCCCTATTTTTTAAAAAAAGTTTTGACTGAACAATACCATTAAAACACACTCTTAATATAACATGTATTCTTATGTATCCAGTATAATGACTGCATTAAATCTCAATCAGTTGTAAATGTATTCATGATTATCCCCTAAAATTCTATCTACATAATACGTTGTTTATACACCCCCTTGCAGGCACTCGAAAGATGACAACCACATTCGACGCCATAACAACCCGAATTGGAACTGATTGCACCCACATACAACAACTACTATCTGAATGTGTACAAGAACAATGCACAGAAGCCACAATCAGTAGAAAATGATGCAATATCCATGCAATGTTGCGTACACAACAAAGATTAGAACAAGCACATGCTTGCACTACAACAAGCAACCATTGCTAGCGAAGACACTATCCACATCCTTAGAGAAAAATTCTACATAGAATTTTATAAACCCACACATTGTGAAACAATGACGCTTGCCAAATGTTAGACATCGTTGATGCTGCATGTACTTTAAAGCATGGTTAAATTTTGTATTTCATGTGGATCTGCTCTTCCAACTTTTATAGCAGATTCATTTCCTTTTTGTAAAAAACATAATGCACAATTATGTTTCATTATTCATGTGATTAGCTAAGAGAGTAACTCTTTACATATGTCCATAAAAGAACTAGCAACAATCATTTTGTATTTGATTACCTCTGTTTGGGATAGTTTTTATGTTTCTACTTCATGTTTTATAAGAAAACTACCAAATAATAAAAATACAAAACTCTTTTAACAACATACATTGATTTTAAGTACATGATTCCTTACATATAAATACATTAACACAAAAACTGCAGCTTTGACAAGTATTGTTAATAAGTTGTTATTAAAATTGATAAAAGCTTTTTTGTTAACCACCATGTCTTAATTACTCTGTCTAAAACATAACCATTTATGTATGTCCCAATTCATTATGTACGTTTTTTTGAAAGGAATGGTTCATCGCGCACTTGTAACCTCTAACCCCATATACAAGACCACAATAACAGATTGATCACTATAAATTCCTTGCATAGTATGCTAACATGTCACCTGGCACTTTGTTTAGCCATAGTTTTCATCTTCCCGTCGATTTCAAACCAACCCCAAACAACTTTCTGTTTCAATTTTTTTGCTTCAACAATTTAACTACAATGTTTTAAATTCAAGAAACAACATAAATTTATACCAGTTTGCATAGAAAATAACTAAACAATTATAAAAACAAACAATACCAACACCATCTCCATTCCTCGTTTATAGAATTAAAACCTCTAAATTCTTTGGTCAGCACCTCCATAACAAATGCAGAAAACACCAAATAAGTGCCTAGCATTACATTCCCAACCCCAAATGTCTTAATCATAGCGTAATCTTGCTCCTCTCGAGCAACCACTAGCATATAAATCCCATGCAAATATTTCAACTACATTTAATCTTTGTTTTAATAACTACCTTATTTAATTAGTATAATTTAAATTAATTAATTTTCATTCAATTATTAAATTGTTAACGTGTTATAAATAAATTAATATAGATTAAATGTAATTGAATTGTTGTTATTTATAATCGATCTATCCATATTATCTTCAACATATAATTATCTATTGAATATAATATTTAAATGTGCGGCTAGATAGATGGATTATATACATACAAATTTAATGTAATTATAATATAATATATATATATATATATATATTTTATATATATATAATTTAATTATTTTTCAAAAGAAACCTCCCATCCCAAACGACGAAGCCACATCACTTTCCTCGCAACCTCCTTTATTTCATCATAAAACCACTTATTATATAGACCTCCCGCTATTTAAAATCCTACTACAAGTGTGAAACTCGATGATTTACCTTGCCTTTAAATCGCACGCCATCCTTCGGTTTCACAATGAAATTTGATCTGGGGCTATCCTACAACTTCTTTGTCCTTTGTAACGACACAAATTTGAAGCTTCTCACAAAACCCTATTTCTAGGAATTATAGGTTGTAACTCATAAACTCTCTTAAATTTCTAATGAAATTCAACATACCAAGTTGTACAATTTCACCTCTTTGATGAAATTCAACCTAATAAGTTATTCCTTATATAGTTTTTCTCCCCAAACTTTTTTATAAAACCCTAATTTCAAAAAAAAACAACATAAATCTCATAAAATCCTTAGTGTTTCCAGGTGAAGTTTAATCTAACAAAGCTATTCTTTATTTTTCTACATTTTTTTAAAAATGCAAATGCATATGACTGTGTATTACCATACTGTTTGCTTTTTATTTCGCGTCGTTGATATTATTTATCTCCTCCTCGTCCTCAATCGTAATAAAACTAAAGCATGCAAATCCTATCACGACATTTATTTAGATAGTAAAAGTAAGGAATTCAATAAATTCTTCATTTTCTTGTATGTTAACCTCTTTTTTGACAATAAAAGCAACCAAATCATCGAAAAGGCTTGAATGTTTAACAATCGACCATTTGGCAATTGAAAAAGGCTTAGGTTAGAACACATTCTTAAGATTTTTAAGTCTTGCTTACACTCGAATGTTTGATGACATTCTAAATATTTGTGAACCTCGGTTTCACATAAATGTTAAATCGCATACACTCAAATCTTTATCAAATCTTCACCGTCATATCATCTGCAAATATTAACCACCATCTCTTTGTTACATGTTACGAATGAACATATAGGTTTCAACTTTTCATTTAAAGTTATTTTATGTTGTTTCTTTTCTTTATCATGTTGAATCCACAATTATTTACTTCCCCGTGTTCATTTCCAACTTTCCATTCATGTCCTCATCGAGTATCTAAAAAAATTAATGTCGTCCAATAAAAAACCTTGAATTTTCAACCTCGATCAACAAATATTTTCTACTTGTCGCTCATATCACCATTCAATGTACAATCTCAATTATTGATGACTTTTTATACATCAATTGTTCCTTGCAATTACTAGAGCTCACAACTGAAAACATGGGCTACAAAGTGCTACAAGAAGCAAACATCATGGTTGGGTTTTCAACCAACAACCTTTTGGAATTCCCCCAATTTTATTTTTGACCCTTCGAGCTCACGTAACTATTCCAACTGGTATCTCAACTATAAACTTGAGCTCATATACCAGATATTTCATGGGGACAAATAATCCCAGTTGTGGAAAAGGTGTGGGCCATGTTGGAGATTAATTTTCCCTATACAATCAAAATCCTCGACATACCACACCCGTCCCTTTTTTGTCGGTGATTTTTGAATGACGATGCCATCACAATTGTTGATGAGTAGAACTGTGCATGAGGTCGCCACCTTCGATGTTGCTTCCACTCCACATCTTCCTGTCTAAATTTATGCAAGGGCTAAAACTACAAACACTTTTTCACTTCCGAAAAAAAATTCTACCACTCCTTACGTTCACAAAGATCTCTTTACGTTGTTTCCAACAACCCAGGTTTCCTCAAAATATTGACATAAATGTCATGTCGTATTTGTATGGTTCACTTTCACATTGTTTCTCCTTTCCATTTTCACCCCCTCGAACTTCTCCAAATGTCTACACCTTTCTTTTTCACCCCTCTTCCTCTCCCATTGTTTCTCTCCCTCCAATATGACTCCTTCAAAATATCCCCTTCGACATTTCCATCATACATTTTATGTACAATTGTTAGTAGATTGATTTATTTTAGATATCTATACCAGTTTTATTTTCATTTATGTTACACGCCCTACAACAAACTCTTATTTTGTTCAGTTTCGCCTCCACACCGTCGATGAATTCTATACGGCCATTTTGAGCCAAACCCATGTCACTTGTGTGAGGATTTTAAAGTCGAGGCATATGCAAAAGAGATTAAGTTTCTGTTCGTCGTATAAAGTGGCAAACTTAGCCTGCAAGTAATTTGCTTTAGGGTAGCCCATTTTCAACGATTATCTTCTACTTTTTCAAGGCCCAACTGGTAAGGAGAAGATGTCATTATACCATAAATACATTACATGACAGGGTTTGGGCGTGCTGCCAAATTTTTCATCGAAAATCCTGATATTTTATGGTTAAGCAAGGTGAGAAAAGCTCAATTACAACAATGGGTGGTGGTAGAGATGCTACAATTTCTTCTGATTCTGATTCTCTGGATGCCACAATTGCAAGTAACTACTTACTACCAATTGCCTGTAACTATTAACTCCATGAATGCTGAATTGATTGATTTGTAAGAACATAATTTGTTCAGTCCTGAGATTATTTTTTCTCATTGGTTTTTTTACTTCTCTGTAAGTAGTTTCTGTTTCATACCCATTATTCTTTTCTTATCTGTACGCAGATTTTTCCTGCAGGTTGAATGTCATCTTAAAAATTGAATTCTATGTCTTTAATTTGTGCACTTGTGTTTTCTGGGATTGAAGTATGTGCTTACAGAATTAATTATCTCTTGATGTTGAAGCATCATCTTGGTCTGCGGAAGAAGAAAGCGGTAACAGCGAGGTTGATGATTCTGTTTATGCTCCAATGGGTTCTCCAGTTCTGTGTGCAGACAAATTGAAAGAATGTAGACAAGTCGGGGAGAATTGGGTCTTCCCAAAATATAGTTATCCCAGTAGAAACCTGCCAATCAACTACAGAATCCCTGTTGAGTGTGCTCGGTGGCATCCAATTCAGTAAGGCTGGTGGTGATTGCGATTCAACGTTCGCAAGATTGGAGGGCGAGGGCAGTAACACTGAAGTGGGTTTTGAAGGTAATCATCCAGAGAGGTAAGATTATTGAACACAAGCTGCTAAACAATATCTGTTATGGAATAATTAAAAACCTGCTTATTTTTTTGGGAGGTGTTGTCGTTAAATGAGTGGCTATGGCCATACCCCGGGTGCCAGATTTATTGGGAGCCTAGTTAAAACCCTTCTTACTAATGTCATTAGGTTGTGTTGTTAATTTTATTCTGAGAATGCTGTTCTAGTTCATCTTTGCACCATATAGAATAGTAGGGATTTACTTCAAATTTGTGGGAATAAATCTACTCCATTGTGTATGGCGTATGGATGCACCAGGATAGTCATTTCCGCCAAGGCTCGGGGCTGAAATGCTAACCCACGCTTAATCTCTGTTAATGTATCAGAAAATCTTTGTATCTGCCATTCTCTTAGGCGTAGAAAGCTTCTTTTAAAGAAATATGTTTATAGGAGGTAGCAGCATTAGTTTAGACGGAAATGGACTAGAATGAAGACTGAGTTTACCTGTTTATCTAATTCAGGGATGGAAGAGGCAGCCCGAAGTCAAGTTCATCGGTGAATCAACAAGGTAAGATTCACTTGGAGAACGAATCTGTATGTGAAAATGCCACTTTGACGGAACTGAGATTTCTGTGGGGACAAGAAGATGATTCTAGAGAAGAGCGCAGGAGAGCAGAGATGTACCGCAAGATCATTCACAAGCGTTCCATGTGGAAACTGTGGTCAGGGAAAATTGAAGATGAAAAGGAAAGGCTGTTAAGGTATTTTGGAGCTCTGTTGTTATTGATCAGATTGTTCACTTGTTGACTTCACTCACTGTTATCTTTTCTTGCATTACTTGTTTATGGAAATCCTCAAATTGGTTCATAAAATCCACTGCCTGAAGTTTTAGTTTGTTTCTTATTTGATCTCTTTTCTTTCTAGGCAACTTCGTAAATTTGTTCATGGATGTCTAATTAATTGGCAGATACAAACCTGGGGTTTGGCTTGTCGAGACTGGTGGCATGAATAAATGCGATTACCAGATTCCTCCAATTACAACACTATTGCTCGTTGGGCCTAAAGGAGCAGGAAAAAGCACTCTTATTAATAATATACTAAGGGTTCTCAGCTCTGGAAATGAAAGATTAGACAGAGCTCAAGTTTTTGTACATCCTGGTTCTCTCAACATTAATTTTTTCACATAGTCAATAGAGTCTATACCGTTAGCAGTCCGAGTTTACATCCCTTTGCATTCTTAAATTCTTCTATTTTTTATTTTTCAATCATGAATTGCTGCCATTCAGGCTTTCTTTTTGCATTGGGATCATTTGACTTCAATTGAATTGTGTGTTGCTTTTTCTTTTCAGACAAGTCATCTGCTGAAAGTGGGAGCTACTTTCTCCAGGAATACACAGTTCCCAGAGCCTCTAAAGCATTTTGTGTTTTTGATAGCAGAGGTTTGTCACAGAGTGTTGCTAAGGATTTTCCGGTCCTTAAGAAATGGATGGTAAATGGCATCCGTCATGGAGAAATGGTTGTAAGGTTAGCTTTATTGTTTGCAGTGTATTTTCTCTATGTTTTTGAGCTGTTCTTGTAAGTATATTCAGTATCATTTCTGATTTTCTTATGAGTAGGTCATCTGATGACGATGCTGTGAGGATGTCAATGAAGCACAAGGCACGTGAAGGGCATTACAAGCTCAGTAAAATAAGGAAAGTTAATTTTGTGATATTTGTCGTGAGTGCACTTTCCATCATTCAAATCATGGACAATGGGGATATACGAGCTTCTGATACACTGGTGAAACTCTTCAGCTGTCCATATATTTCCTTCAAAGGTCTAAATCTTCACAAATTCCTTCGTGTTTTCCTTACTTGATTGGCAATGAGTGCCATTAACCTTTTCTTCCTCTTTATATTATTGCTTGGTAATTAATCATTTTGTTATGGTTGTATCGTCATTGAGTCTAGAATTTGAATATTAACGTACATTTTACCCCAGCCGAGATACAAGTCTTCATTTTGTTTCTCTTACCTGTCATTCTTTGTTTGAGAAAAATTGGAAAAAATATCATATACAATCAGTTCAGGGGCTACACTGTAATAAAAAATTAGTTCATTCCCACCATAAAATTAGGCCTTTGTTTAAGATATGCTGCCAGATATAACATTGAAGCTACAAACCACAATCATTCTTTGCCACTCCCGGCCCTCGTACCTGCTTCTCTTATATTCTTGAGCTCTTATATTCCTGCACTTTAAGCTACATTCAATACAGAAGACATGCTTTGTCAAAATCTGATCCTCATACTCAACGCAGTTATTTCATACTTGCTCCTGCCCCAGCTCTCAACCTTCATTAAGATGGAATTGATCCTTTGATTAAGGTATGTTTACAGAGATAATACTGAAGCTACAAACTACAAGCCCTTTTTGTCATACCCAACCCTTGTACTCAGTATACCTTATTTCACATTCACTCTCGTTCAAGCCCCTAACCACCCAGCCATGCACTGGATCTCTGATTATAGTATATATCTGAAAACAAAAGTACTATTTTATGAATCACGCAGCTATCCAAAAAAGATGAATGGAAACATTTTATCATATATGCCAATATAGGCTTAAATGGGCTGTGATTGATTATCTTCCTTTAGGGTTAGGCTTCTTTGCTTTTTAAGTTATGTTTATTTTATTTATTAAGTTGATTACCTTGTTCTTTTAAATCATTTTTTGAGAGGGACGATGGCAGGAGGCGGGACATGACTCTTGTTCCATGCCCGTGGGGATAGGTTCTGTGGGAGATTGAAGGGTAGGGATGCTTTCCCATCGATCATATAGTGTAACAAATTTTTAAGGGTGTTTGAACTTGAAGGCCGGTTTTGATTGCTAACCATTGTCCAAAAGGGACACATAGCTACATCTACAGTATATGTCTGGTATTTGATGAGCAAGAAATGCATTCTGTAATGAATATATCGTGGTAAATGTATGATCAAGCCATATGAGACACTCATGGAAGTCACCCATTATAGTTCTAAATATACCTGATATGAGTCTATCCCCTTTCCCAAGGGAAAGCAAGAATTGTTTTCACCTAGTAAATGTTGTCGTGGAATAGGAAATAACTCTTCATGATTTATATATGAAGTCCTACTCAATTTTGTTCAAAAACTGAATATTATTGTCAACACTCCACTTTATGGGTCAATTGGATCATGAAAATGGTCTAGAGATCTACACTTTTATTGTTGAGGGTGCACAAGAAATAGAGATATGAGATATAGAAATTGGTGGTTGTTTTTCCGGAAGGGAACTCCTATTCACCCTTTAGATTATAATTTTAGCCTGCTATTTTGGGATCTATAACGTTGCTTGCTGTGAATAATGCATATGCAAAGGCTCGATGTTAAGAATAGAATATCTGCTTGATCACATTCATGGTGCATGCTTCTACTCTGGAACTGAGTCGTACATTCAGATACCCTTGCATTCTTAAGGAATACTATGATTTATGGGTTTTGGATGATTGCCTTAAAATTGGAGTTATGCGAGATATAGCACCCCTAATGCTGGGGTGCACATATCCATGGTGCCAGATATGGATATGGTTATGGTGTAGCTCAGATATGGTTTGGATACCATACCGAGCCAAATCCACTTATGAACCTAGAATTAGGCCTTATCAGATACAGTCAAATACATTATGTAGGCTAACTATAGCCATACCTGATTTAAAAGTTTTAAATATTAATCAAGAAACCCCTTCAAAAGGCTAAAAATGGCAAATGACTTTATATAATGTATTTTAACAGCAACCATTGAGGACATGGAAGTGAGAGTGTTGATTTGCTCTTTTACTTCAAACTTTCACATTGACTCTGGTCAACCTGCAATTCTTTTGATCTATTTGCTTTGGCCTACTCTGCTTCTTTTCTTTCATTTCGTCTATTTTCCATTGGCCTACACATACTACAATTTGTTTTTCATCAATTGAATACCCAACTTTGTACCTTTCTTGCGGGCTGGGTGTATAATTTGCATGTAATTTTAATCTAATTTATGAATTTGTTTATAATTTAAAACTGCTAATTATTTTAAATTTATAATCTAGATTATTATAATATATATATATATAATATGCTGTATCCAACTGTATCCATATTACTATTAGGGGCCTTAAAAACTAGTTGTATCCGTATCTGCACTCACATCCGTATCCATATCCATGCAACTCTATTCAAAATGAGATTTGAGCTTTATGAATAGTTAGTCATGCTTTTTGTTGGCTTGGCTAATGCTTCTATTTATCTCGCGAAAACTGTCTTTACCAATCATGTGATGACATATTAAGCTTCAACAAGATGTGGAATGAACATTAAATGGAAAAACAACAAGATTGTCAATTTCCTTAGTCTTCCCTACCTAGACACTTATCAAGTAGTAGTGTCTAGATTTAGTACAAATGGGAATTGGTAACCGTAAGATATCTATGCATCTAATGCCCTCTTCATACATTTCCTAAGATCGTCACATTTGAGATTAATGTTTATACAATGAAATCAAATGTCTATCAAAGGGCCTTGCTTGCTCACAATTACTTAAATATTCTCATTGTCTTATGGTAACTTCTTTGGAGATTTAAAGACCTCCTAACACATTTTCAGTAGCCAGCCTCATGTATAAGCTTTGAGGACCGTGTTCATAGATGATAGATACTAGTGAATCAGCGTTTCAATTTGAAGCCAGGTTTTTATTAGCCTTTGAGCCCATAGTTTTAAAACCTGTCAAAACTCGGCAAGTAATCATGAAAACTCGGTATTCTTTCTGCAAACAAGTAACTGTCCCATTACTCATGAGCCGAGTAACAAACACAGAGTCATGAGTAATGATGAGTGATTAGTCAGATGCTAGGCATTACTTGGTATTCCACAGCTTAGCATTACTCAACTGCTCCCTAGTTGTCTATGAGTATTGTAGTTTGTATGCTTTTTTGGTCTAAAACTGAACATTGTACTCTTGTGTGAGTGAAGGTTAACAGAAAACATACTTACGCATTCTCTACATTCATTTCTCACATCATTTAACAATGTTTTATATGTTATTTTACTTTTTTAATGAATTTGTGTATCTTCTTAAGTAGTGATAAAGTTGTCGAGTCCCAAGTCCGAGTCAAAATTTTGGCTGCCATGTAATTGCCAAGTACAGGTTTTAAAATAATGTTTAAGTCAATGCCTTGTTGAGTAGGGCAAACCCTCTTGCCAAGTATGTAGAGGTGACATAAATTGGGCTTTACAGGACACAAGCCAGAGCAGCTTCGAGTGGTGGACCCTTTGGTCTTGTAGAGTATTCTGTAGGTCCTCTTGATTGTATGCACGTGGGGTGTGACTAGGGCGTTAGTGCATGCTGGGGGAGGTGAAATGCGTCGTTAGCATAGGGAGCCCCCATGGCAGTCGGGGTTCACACTCAAAGGATGTTAAGAAGCCTGTACATGTGCTGTGCCCTGAGGTTCACTGGCTCAAAAACAAAAACAATTAGCCTCTATGCAAGCAATTACATCCCTGAGAATCCATAGCTATTAAGAGGATTCAATCTTTATGGTCATCTAATTTACCTATAATGAAGTTATTCATGCTTACAAAGCATTCAAGAATGATTCCAACATGTTTTCATCAATTTGTAGTTACTAAATAGTATTCTTCCGGACAAGGCTACTTCAATCATTTCTGGCCATTCCTACTAAAATTTTCAGGCCTGTGTTGAAGTTTGCTACTTATTTTGACCCTCAAATACTTGACTCAATATAAATTATCATATAGTAAATTCGGCTATGATTCACATCATATTTATCACCAAATGAGGTTTTAGTGGGACGAATACTTCCTTGTAGTTGAATGCGGCAGTAACAGAATAACACGTTTTCATAGGCCATTTATGTCTTTTAACTGTATGATGAATTTCAACCACTTCCACATTATTAACTTCTTGTTGCTCTTTGGGAACGTGGGCTGAAAATTAACAAAAGGCTAAACAAATAAAAACATATTAGGAATTACTCATCATGGCCTAGGTTAGGGTTCTACATGATAAACATAGGGTCAAAACACATGTCAAGCAGGAGACGATATTTATCTGCTATCTAGACAAACAAGGTTTCCAAAACCAACAACATTATCATAGCTCAAACTCATTTGCTATATAATCTTTATGGCTTTACATAGTCACCTGCAGGTGCCGAGGTATGGGTACGAGTGTAAATGAATAAGGGTACGGCTATATATATAGATACTATCTAGACAAACAGGGTTTCAAAACCAACAATACTATCATAGCTCAAACTCATTTGCTACATAATCTAAATGGCTTTACACAGTCACCTGCAGATGTATGGGTACGAGGACAGGGATGCCATTTCGACTTTAGATTATGGGAGTGAATGTGTGTGTGTGTGTGTGTGTGTGTGTGTGGTTACGCAGATGTAGTCCTTGTCCCTATATTGGTTTCCTTTTGGTTATGCTTTAAATGTTATTTGGACTGTGTCCTTTTACCTCAACTTATCAGCCTATCTTGGCATCTCGAATGTTCTCAACATCAACACTGTTAGAGCAGTCACACATCCCAAACATTTAACTTCTACTATGAGAAAATCAAAATACCTTTCTTGTTAATTTACCCTAGATGAAAGTAGATAATTTTATGGTCAGCTTGCAAGGAAGACAATTTATTCATACAAGCAAAATGCTTGTTCAAAACCCACTTTTGAAAATTACAATAGAAATTGGGGACGGATTCTCCCAAAACCAAGCCCCTGTTTTGGTGACACCTCAGTCTCAAGGTTCTTTGTATGCTTATCGTGTATAGTAATGGTAATGTTTAGATTGAGTTGTTTTTAATATTAATGGTAGCCGCATTTCATGCCATGAATGGTAATGGATAATACCTAGGACATTTTGTTCGAACATTGTTCAACTCTATTCATCAGGGTTTGCCAAATTGTCCGATTACAAGCTATCATTAGTGACTTAGGTCCTATATCTCAAAGGAATGATTATATTAAGATATATTTATATATGTTGGATGGCTATTCTCTAAGAATTAACATTTCAAAATATTTTCCACTGCCTGTTTTAATCTCCTTTCTAACAATTTGAAAGGAGCTCCTTTTATTCACAGTTTATGTGATGTAACAGTGTTGATAAAATTACCACCAACAGTGTATATTATTGATAGAAAGCTTGTTTTCTCCAACAAAAAGTAGGAGGTAAAGGTGACTTTTTAGGTCTTGGTCTGGTGAGCATGCTCAGTTGGTTCATGAGACTTACCTTTTTGGGGACAAGGGGATATTTCCAATTCACCTTGTACATTGTTGCAAAATTTCCCTCCAAAAACACAAATCTAATGTCTCTAAATACTAAGAAAGTAATTGATATTCAAAATTTTGTCTTACATATTCAGAATGCTATGGGTAATGATATATCTAAACAGCTAAGGATCTTGAAATGTTTTTTTGTTGTTCTCTCTTAAGTAACTTGGGTGGATATTATACTGCAGATGATAAACCTATAGTTGTCATGACTCATGGAGATGAACTCAATCATTCTGATCGTACTAGAGCCCATATTTTCCTAGGACAGTTATTGGGTATCTCATCTGTTGACCAAATTTATGACATCTCAGGTAAGTTTGTAGGGAGGAACTTTCCATATTTATTTGTGTAAATTTATTATTGCACTTAAATGAAGCATTTTAAGGAAAATGGTTTTCTTTGATACAAGATCAGACATTTTTGAATTATCATCGAAGTCACTTTCTTGAATGCAGATGATCATGATCTAGTAACAGACATGTCATTGCTCGATATGCTTGAATGTTCCTTGCAGCGAGCAGACAAAAATCTTCCTTACAAGGATAAAGATGTGGTACAACAATTTGCATCCTTATTAAAGGTAGGGTTTGTGGGTTGGATATGTCCTCTTGGAGAAAAATGCATATCTATTTCAATGAATTACATTCTGAGTTGATATTGGTTATCATGACAGGAATTTAACACAGGTGCACAATGGCTTCTCAACACCATTAGTAAAGATGAATTTAGATGTTTTGTGATTGTGATAATGCTAGCCATCCTAGTGTGGCAGTGGCTTCATTTTTCACCCCATCTGAAAGAACCTGAAATTAAGTGGTATAAAATCCGCCATCTATGGTATGGTTGAACTGGACGTAGCTTATTTCATGTTTTTGATTGCACGCTACATTTGGGAGTTACAAATTGGCAGCCAGGATTCATTTCAAATGTGGAATAATAGTAAAAAAATGGAAGGTGGGTATTTTTATAGGAGATATGGTGCAGTGGTTGTTTGGAATATCAACTTGGAATATTGGTGTGGTTGTAAAAAAATTGGCTAAAGCATAAGGGTTGACAACTGAACTATCAAACATGCAGGGAGTTGCATTATATGGAATGCATTTGTGCTTCAAATGCTAAGGATTATGTATGTAATTACAGAAATATATTAAGTTTTAGTATTATCAAGTTATCATGTTAAAAGGGTTGAACTGGACGTAGCTTATTTCATGTTTTTGATTGCACGCTACATTTGGGAGTTACAAATTGGCAGCCAGGATTCATTTCAAATGTGGAATAATAGTAAAAACTGGAAGGTGGGTATTTTTATAGGAGATACGGTGTAGTGGTTGTTTGGAATATCAACTTGGAATATTGGTGTGGTTGTAAAAAAATTGGCTAAAGCATAAGGGTTGACAACTGAACTATCAAACATGCAGGGAGTTGCATTATATGGAATGCATTTGTGCTTCAAATGCTAAGGATTATGTATGTAATTACAGAAATATATTAAGTTTTAGTATTATCAAGTTATCATGTTAAAAGGGTGGGACTGTACATATGTATGTTGTATATGGTTAATGATGTGCAGGTCCGCACTTCTATAACTTGTTATCTTCCGTGTATAAAAATGAAATTAAGGATCTTAGAATTAGCGTCTAATATTTGCAGTGGTAAAAGCAAGAACCCTAAGCAAGAGGATGTAGATGTATTTTGGAGATTAGTAGGATGAAAGCTACGCTAGAAATCTGCATCATTGGATGTATTATGTTAATGATTTTTTAAATGAAAATACATTTTGCATGTTTTGTTGGTTAATGCCATTTTAGAGAGAACATTTCACCTCAAGGTTGTAAGTGGAAGAATTATATTTAGCTGATGGGCTTTTTAAATGGACGTATATCCAAAAAGGTCCTCAAAATCCATCTCATGCCAGAAAACAAGTCATAGTCTCTGGAAAACAAGTCTCAGCTGAAAACACAAAAAATAGAAACCTTTTAATTTTCTATCAGCACATTCATTACACCGATTTTTCAAAATATACAAGCTGCACGGAGTCAATTTTTGTTACGGCTCCTGATATTTTCAAGTTTGTGTGCATGCTATTATCATTATTCAATAGATTGATTATATCAAATGTTTGTTTTTCTCAATTAGTCAAAATAAGTTGTAATTGATTCAACTTGATGAACAATTCAAGTTTGTGGGCATCCTTTTTGCCTTTATTGCACTTCTTATTTGTGGAGGTATGTTGTTCAAGGGTTGAGAATAAGGTTGAATATTGGATCACCAAACCACTCTACTTAGCTGGTAAGTTTCAAGTACATTCCAAGGTATTCATTGCTACTCAGATAGGATATTCATTGCGACTCATATATTTGACAGGAGAGAGTAGCACCGTTTCATCTTGTATAACTCTTAATCAGTTATGCTACTCAAATAAAGTCAATTAACAATCATATAACTTAGGCCAGTAGGAAGTATAAAAAGCACTACCTAGTTGGTAATGATATGGAAACCCAATTCTTCACAACTATTTGGTTTACAACTCCAACAATAGAAAACAAATGGTTTTCCCAATTATATAAAAATGTGTTAAACATAGAAGTAGACAAGGTATAAGTGTAATAAGGTGTGAGGTTTTACTCAACACAGCTCAAGGGCAGAGGATGTAACAAAAAGAGACTAATGTGCAAGTATTTTACATTTACAACATCACATTTAAGATGTTTAGAGTGTAGGGATTATTCATTTGAATAGATGTCTTATTAAGATTTTAGGACAATTTGCTAGCAGCTCTCTAGCCCCAAACTCCACTTATAAGATCTAGGAAATCCTTGCCTCCTCCCCAAGTACACAAGACAATACAAAAGGTAAACACAACAATCTATAAATATTCCTTTATATCACAATCTTAGGTGTTAGATCCTACCTCGAATCTATGTAAATTCTTGCCTTCTCCCTAGCTCTATAAATTCCTTTACTAGGTACAACTCCCCTCCTCTTGCTCTAGCAATCCAAAAATGAGAGATGCAACGTAAGGAGTCCTAAAAAAAAAAAGCAGCTTGCCATGTAACTCCACTTCTCCAAGTAGCCAATGAAAACTATAATTTGGGTATAAAGACCTCTTAAAGAGTCCCAATGGCACATTAAACAATCCACCTCTCTTGTTGCCAATGAACATGTAGGAATGAAAGTTTCTAGATTTGACAATTTTAAGGCAAATTGTAGTTTCAGGTTCCAAGGTTCTTGGAGAAGGGGACACATATTTGGTTATGAAATGTTTTCTCTGTGTTACATAGTTCATCCACACATGGTTCAAGATCAATGACATAAGTATGATTTATGATCTTAAAAAGCCCCAATGGTATATTAACCAATCCACCCGTCTTTTTACTAATAAACATGTTGCAATAAAGTTTCTCAATTTCACAATTTTAGTGCAAAAGTAGTTTCGGGTTCCAAGCTTTTCAGAGAAGGGTACACATATTTAGTTATGGAATGTTATAAATGTTTTTTCTCTGTGTTACATAGTCCATCCACATATAGTTTAAGATCAATGACACAATTATGATTTACAAGGTTTAATAAGGTCCACAACACAATATTTTTGTTAGAAATAAACAACATAAAATACATGTGGCTTTGGGACATGTCTAGGCTAAGAGCAGGTCATTGAGCCTTATCAATCCCCTTTGTATCCCTTTTTGTCTTTACCATGTCACTAGCACACTCACCGCACTTGTTAAAATGTTCACACAATCATATAAGATATAATGACATAAAATACACCATCTCAAGATGGAGCCATAGTCCTACGAACTCTATCATGTTGCATAATCTAATGAAGATCCTTGATTGTGCCCATATTCGCAATCATAAGTCATAAGCCATCACATGGTTATCTCTATTCTTGAGTGTATCATAATGTCATCCATTGCAGAGAGGTTAAGACCAACATGTATCTCATATACATAATACATGCATCTAATCGTGATAATAACAATAGCTAACCAACCTAATGAGTAAGGATGTGAGTTTATAAGGCAAGGGATGAATCATAATTAATCAAGCATATGTCATTATAATACTTGCAAAAATAAAATCAATCATGTTAATATGAGTGCATATGAAATCATAACATATCAAAATGAGTGTACTAATTATGCCCATAGTTCTCAATCTATTTGCATAATTAGATAAAAGTATATCAAAGTAATAACACACTAATCATTTCTAGAAAATTTGTCACCACATAACCGCATATAGGGTTAGAAGAAATATTCAAGCACATATGTATGTATGATGGTATAAGAATAGCAATGAATCAACATTGTAAATCAACTAAGTATGTTCTAAACATAAAAGTAGACAAGGTATAAGTGTAATAAGGTATGAAGGCTTACTCAACATAGCTCACCAAAGTCACAACAAGAACATATATGGTATAGATGTGTCTAGGTACTAAGGGCGAGAGGACGAGGAACAAAAAGAGACTAATGTACAAGTATTTTACATCTACAACATCACATTCAAGATGTTTAGAGTGCAAGGATTATTCATTTGAATAAAGGTCTTATTAAGATTTTAGGACAACCGGCTAGCAGCCCTCTAGCCTCAAACTCCACTTCCAAGATCTAGGAAATCCTTCCTCCTCCCCATGTACACAAGACAAGACAAGACATCAATTTATACATATTTCTTTATTGTTTCAAAAGTGATATATCACAATCTGAGGTGTTAGATCCTACCTCAAATATGTGTAGACTATTGCCTTCTTGTCCTTGGCTCCTAAAATTCCTTTGTTTGGTACAACTCCCTTCCTCTTGCTCTAGCCAACCAAAAAAAAGAGAGTTGCAACATAAAGAGTCCTACAAAAAGAGCAACTTGCTATGCAACTCCACTTCTCCAAGTAGCTTACGGAAACTATAATTTGGGTAATGAAGACATCTTAAAGAGACCCAATGACACATTAAACAATCCACCTCTCTTTTTGCTAATGAACATGTAGGAATGAAAGTTTCTAGATTTGGCGATTTTAGTGCAAATTGTAGTTTCGGGTTCCAAGGTTATTGGAGAAGGGCACACATATAGTTATGGAATGTTATAAATGTTTTCTCTATGTTACATAGTCCATCCACGTATACTTCAAGATTGATGGCGTAAGTATGGTTTACAATCTTAAAGAGTCCCAATGGTATATTAACCAATCCACCTCTATTTTTGCTAATAAACATGTAGGAATGAAAATTTCTTGATTTAGCAATATTAGCACAAATTGGAGTTTTAGGTTCCAAGGTTCTTGGAGAAGGGTGCTCATACTTAGTTATGCAATGTTATACATGTTTTCGCTAGTTGTTACATAGTCCATCCACACATAGTTTAATATCAATGACATAAATATGATTTACAAGGTTTAATAAGGTCTACAACACGATGTTTTTGGGTTAGAACAAAATAACATAAAATTCATGGGGCCCCGAGGACATGTCCAGGCTAAGAGTGGGTCATTGAGCCTCATCAATCCCCCTTGTACCCCTTTTTTCTTCACATGTTACTAGCACATTCAATGCACCTATTAAAACATTCACACAATTATACAATATATAATGACATCAAATACATCTCAAGATGTAGCTACATAGTCCCACAAACTCTATCATGGCGCATAATCTAATGAAGTTCCTTGATTGTGCTCATATTCACAATCATAAGTCGTGGTTGTCCCTCCCCGCGAGTGTATCAAAAAGCCATCCATTGCAGAGAGGTTGGGAACAACATATATCCCATATACATAATACACACATCCTATCATGATAATAACAATAGCCAACCAACCTAACGAGCAAGGATGTGAGTTTATAAGGCAAGCAATGAATCATAACTAATTACGGATATGCCATTATAGTATTCGCAAAAATAGAATCGAACATGTTCATATAAGTGCATATGAAATTATAGCATATCATAATGAGTGTATAGTTCGCAATCTATCAACATAATCAAATAAAATCATATCAAAATAATAACACACTAATCATTTCTAGAAAATTTGTTGCCACATAATTGCATATAGAGTTAGAAGAACTAATATTCAAGCACATATATATGCATGATAGTATCATAATAGCAATGAATCAACTATGTTATAATCAAACTATCGAAACATATCTATAGCTAGTCCATACGACGCTAAATAAAATCAAGGATATCAATAATGACAATGTAATTTTCTCAAGTGAGTTATAGGATGGGAATTGGCATAATTTTCTATACATTGCAATGGTAGATACACATATGAGCTATACTCTTGTATGGATGGCCCGCCCCCTCTCCCGGGGGTCGTGGGAGATAGCTATGCTCAACTGGTCAAGTTGGAGGCGATGACTAGTTGTATCATGTATATAATGGATGGATGCATCCATGGATATTACATAACCCCAAGGCCCCAAGTTCTTCATCCATCTTGTTACTCCATTCCTTATCTCGCTATGTAGTTGCAATATCCAATAACAAATCCTTAAATGTTGGCGTGGATCACATAATCCAAAATACACATATCTCAAGTAAATCACACGGAGGAACCGATATACAACCCTCTTGGTGAGACATCTTTTTCCTCTTATATTTAGATTTGAATAGATTGGGTTTATACTACACGGGTAGTATTTTAGGAAATGTCATTATTGTGTGGGAAGGTATGTAATGGATTAAACTCTAATTAGAAAGCTTGCTTTGTTAAGATTGACTTCAAGAAAAATTGTGACAGGATTGAGTGGATCTTGTTTCATTCACACTATCAACATGTTTCAAGTTGTAGGTGCTTGTATTACTACCAATGGGGTGCAATGTCTCGTGTTTAGTCTTTGTATGTCCATTAGGTAGTTTAGTCCTTTGGCTCCCTCTCCATAAGTTGTAGCTACTAAAGGGTTCAATGATTTTCTTGCTTGACTACTTCAAAGGTTTCGTTGAAGCCACCTCTCTCCCTCAATCTGATCATCAACTCATTAATAGGCATTTTGCTAACGATTCATTTCTCACTCTTCTAGAAGAAGAGACTTCAATGAAACATACCATGGAATGGCTTGATATTTTGTCTTGCTTCTGGGTCTTCTATCTAATGGAGAGAGACTCGGTGCAACATACTATCTCTTTCCCCACACCTCCTTGGTTGAAGGGATATCAATGACAAAGGATAAAACCCGTGACAAATCCAAGTTTTTATGCATCCCCTTTACTTTCCAAGCACCTCCTTATGAGCTTTGGTCATATGTGATTCGAAGAGTTGAAACAAAGATTGTAAATTAGGTCATCAAACCTCTCTCCTTAGCTGGGAAATTCTAGGTTTGTTACTACCACTCATGTTTGTTATTCCTCTTGTTGAGTGCCTTCCAAAGCTACTTATGCTAAATCGAAGAGGTTGTCGAGGGATTTCCTAGGGGCAATTTTGATGGGAGCGAGGGATTTCACAATGTCTCTTTAGGATATTTGTTGTAGACCTAAGGAAGTTGGAGGTTTTGGCCACATTGACATCAAGCTTCAAGGTCACACCGTAGTGTTAAATGGATTATCAAAGGATTTAATGGTTCAAGCATGGGAAATCTTTTTCGAGAAATTAAATCTCTTAGGGAACTTCTCTAGGTAGAAAGGATTGAACGGCTTCAGGCTACATTCTATCTAGGTTACCCTAGTGCCTATTAAGATTAGTAGTAGATTTGTGTGTATAGGTCTCTAGAAGACTTGTGTGTATCAACGTCATCTTAATTGGAGATGGTTTCAAGAATGGTTTATTCTTTAATTCTCATTCCCTTTGGTGGCCCCTATTCTCAACTTTCATAATATCGCTTTTTCCATGGTTCCCTCAATTAAGAGTCTTATGTTGTTTCAAAAGGGAATCAAGCCTATTTGTGATATCTTCTACGAAGTTTCTCGCAGCTTGGTTGCCTTGAATATTCTCAAGAACGAGTTTCAACTCGAAGGACACAATGTCTAATTCTAAAATTTAAAAAGTCATCTCCAATGAGTGCCTTCATAA
Organism: Taxus wallichiana var. yunnanensis; assembly: GCA_018340775.1. Lineage (NCBI taxonomy): Eukaryota > Viridiplantae > Streptophyta > Pinopsida > Cupressales > Taxaceae > Taxus > Taxus wallichiana. The sequence goes on along the minus strand of CM031243.1, from coordinate 708,307,483 downwards.
AATTGGGATTCTCTCTAGAGCACCCTAGTGGAAGAATTGGAATTGGTCAACTATAACCCCTTTTGTTGATACAAATATTGACTTTGTTTTCTTTATCCCTAGTATCTCAAGGTTGATACTTTGAATCATCAATGACAATTGAGATATATGGCCTCTCGCTTGGGCTAGGCGCTCTACCAATTTTTATGAGGCCATTATAGAGCCCAAAAAATCTCACTTCCTTTGGTGCATCCTTTACCGAATTTACCTATGAGAGACATTGAAACATATGAAGGTTGTTAATCCATTTGCCATGCCTGCAACCAGCTTGAGACTATCAAGCATTTATTTTGGTTTTTGCCCGGATGCTCATTTTGCGTGCAAGTAGCTTCACACCCCGATTCAACCCTTCGAAAATTCCCCGGAAAATGGTCTTGTTAGGGGTCTCACCATGTTGCCTACAAAATCCAACCAATTATGGCATATTTTATGTGATTATGTTCTCTCACATTTGGAAAAATAGACATCATGTTATTTTTAACAAAATTAATTAAAGATCTTTTATAACTAAGTTATTATTTCAAATGTTATGCTTTACATCTAGGTCCACAATGAAAAGGTTTGACTAGAGGTTGAACACCTCCAAAGCCTCATTAGCCATTGGGGTAATGCCCTCTCGTGATCTTAGTAGGGTGCCTCCTAATTCTTCTCACAGCCGCTCACCTTCTTAGGGTCATGGCCAAGGATATCAAGGGCATCACAATTATGTTTCACTTATGTTACCCTAGATTGAGGAAACGCTGTTTGGCCAAATTTCTCTCTAGTAAAAGTAGGCTCTTCTTTATGACCTTTAGAATGATTGAAAAATCAAAGACAAGGAAATTTTGAAAAATGAGGTATCTAGTTGTGGTGCTTAATTGTGAGAATTATGCAGTCTATAGTAGAGTATTGGACGAGTGATTTTTCGGGATTTCCCCTACTACATTCTTGTAAGCATCCCCGAATGCAATAAGTACGATGGGAACCATTCAAGTTCATGAGAAGTATGTTCTTGTGAACCACTACTAATAAAATATAGATCAATATAAATTGACCAAAATAGTGCATCCGAATCTTTAATACTTATATTACATAACGACATGCTACGAAACAACACTTGTATAAAAGAAAATTATGTTACAACTAGCAATTGCACATGAGTTGCAAATTACGCCGGAGAAAATCTAAATATTTATATATTTATTTTGGCATAGGAGAAAATAATGTTGCCGGAAAAAATCTGCTCGGAAAACATTGCCGGATTTTGACACTTTCCAACAAAGGCAACTTCAAAGGTGGATGCTTACCAAGAAATAAAAACATTACCAATTTCAAACTTGTTGAGTATCTTTTCCACCAGCACAATATTGTGTCAAAGACAACATCGTGCAAATGAACACTCAAAATCACCCTCATGTGTAATTTATCTTTGCATCTACTTATTCCATTATTTGTCCTCTTTAGATTAATCTTTTCTATAGAATACCAGAAAACTAATGAACCGCTAAGGTAAAACTGATTTCCAACAAAAATGGAAATATTACCTGAGGATGAATCTAACTCCTCTAGTATAACTCTTTTCCCAATTTCCCAAGTAAAAAAATTATACAATTGCCACAAAAAAGTGTAAAATATATTGTGATAAATGTACATTTAAATTTGGTATAAATGAGAATCTCAGTCATGATATCTTCAGTTGCAACTACTGAATTGTTTTGATAATACATTTGCGTTGTTGATAGAAGAATCGAAGTGACAAGCAAAAGGATAGGCATGGGAAAAAGGAGAAAAGAGTAGTGATAATCAAAATGCAGCTTTGCCCATCTAATTTACAACTGTTTCAACACTCAATGATTTAGAGTTCAGCAACTTCATCTTCTCGGAAAACTCTTAGAAGCTCCAAGAAAAGAATTTCTCCATACTGAGATGCCTTATATCCATTAGCCTCTTTTTGGGTGGGGGAAAGATAAACGCCTCAAGGCTCAGACATTATCCCTTACCTTACATTCTCTGAGGCAGATGATATACTTCGTGATTTAAAATTTGAATCCTTTCATTTGGAAAAGGGCCTACTGTAATTTCCTTATTTCCTCCAAATAAGAAGCTCCTTCTGAAGAAATATTTTCAGCTTTGCATATAGATTCAACCACTGGCTTTACTATACAAATTTCATGCTCCTATTTAACTTGGTCACCTACATTATTTGTTGTGGTAAAATGAATTACAACAGCAGTGGATAGCTTTGCAACCGTTGCCCCAAGAACAGTAAACAAGCCCCCTAAATTTTGGAAACCCATCTAAAATTAGGACAGCCAACATTTCAAATAATTATGAATACAACTTAAAGGAATCCTACAAAGGATTTAAATTTGTTGCAAATCCAAAGGCAGTGGGAACGGAGTTCATATTCTGAATGTCAGAGTCAAAAACCAGCCTGTTCTTCTGTTTCTGATATCGGTTGCTCCTTACTGCAACAATGAAAGAAAATTATTTAGCAGACAGAAAATTATAAAAATTGTATGATTAGTTCTCAATTTGAGGATATTAAAGAGCATTTAAAATGCAAGACAAATACAACCTTGAAATTTACAACACAACCGAGTAAAAGGAAGATGATGAATTTTAAGCTTGTGAAGATCACTCCACCAATACCACAGATACATTTTATTTTAGTATTAGATGTCCTTATGAATACGAATAAAGTCATCAAGAAGGATAATGGGCCAATGCGCGGAAGTAATTCTACAAAGCAGTAGAGGAAGGAAAAAAAGAAATTATATTATTATCCACCGATGCCCAATATAGGTCAATGGGACTCAAAGTACAACCAATCGAAATAATAGGAGGGAGCGAAAAGCAGCTCCAAAAATAGATTGAAAGCTAAAACTAAAAGCTCAATCATAAAGAGTGGTCCAGGAGTCAGAAGGGTGGATGAAACCAAGGCAGATACACCCTAAACACGTGAAGATGACAACGCCTTGTATTACAAACAACCACAAAAATAAAGTTCCTTAACATTTACTCTGTTATATATGAATCTGCTACTTTCCTCCTGACATTCACTTAGACCAATGCTTTCCATTAGACTGATCAGAAGTTTGTAAGACTATCTCCAGTTCAATGTTACACAGTTATTGCATTTTACAGATTTCAACAGTTCATGGAAAGGCCATTATACTGTATATAGGGCATATGCATATATACTAGTACAGCTATCTTAAATACATTAATCTGAAAAACGCTGAGAGATATCAATCTTTAAGCATTTATTTTCAATTTTACACATATCGTGATTATAAGAACTTCATTTCCTTTATGACATGTTTTCCATGACTAGTGATAAATGGTGTCAATCTAGATCATACACTAATCTGTGAGGCTTTTTTAGCAAAAAAGAGCTCCAAAATCCACCATCTAGACGATAATAAGGTTTTTTGATGACTTTTTCAATAAGGAAGACTTCTAAAGTTCTAAGTGACAATCAAATGGACATCAAATTTAAAGTTGGAATTAAAAATGAACACACACATGACATTACAGCCCACCACCACAGGAGGATGCCATTGTAGGACACCTCTCAGTGTAATTATGAATAACATACATAAATCCCTTCCATCTTTGACCTCATTTATATTACATAGTTAATTTTCCATAAAGTTCTGCAGTCTTTTGTCTGCCTACACTAGTTCATATTTTTAGTAATATTTGTTTTTCTCTTCTAATAAAGGGTAAAAATGGTACCAAGAGTAATTTTTTTGGTTTAAATCCGCCCTTCCAATTTTTTAAAGATTAATCTTGGGGTGTTTGACACTTGCACTGCAATTTTAGTCAAACCAGTTCTAAACAGTTTGCCCTTATTGACGGTACTAAACCACAACCACTTAGAATGCAAGTAAAATGGACACATGTTAATTTTGAGTAGAACCAATGATCTGATAAACTTGCTTATGTTGAAAAGGAAAAAGCTATGCAATCACGATTTTCAAATATTTGCTTGCTTGTAAAAGCATTACGAAGGAAAGGATTAGCCTGCACCATGCTTGTGATATATTATTTCCAATCAGGAAAATGGACTTACAGATAAGATCGTGTGGCAGACCAAGGCCGAAGTCATAGTCCTTATCCCTTTTGCGCATAAAGCAGATGTATAAGATTGAAATCAGCATAATAACTAATAGCACAGCAGACAAAGCTATACCAATTTTGGCACCAACAGACAAGCCATCCTTTTCCCAAAAGTATGGACAATCAGGCAGTGACGGAACTCCACAAAGGGCAAGATTTCCAGTCAAACTGTAAAAAGAGAAACAATTAACGTTAGTTGGTGATTTTGGATATAAGTAGAAATTTGAAACAAAATTGATGGCTAAAGACAAGCATGTGCAAAACAAAATTGATAGCCAAAGGCGAGTGTGTACAAATAAGAATTTCCCTTAGCAGAGAAATAAATGAAGAGTTTGAGACATAGATACAAGAACGTAAAACAAAATTATAATAAAGATCAGTGAATGCAAAAAGAGTTTACATTAACATGCGGATAATCGCTGAAAGATGATACGATTTAGACTGAGTTGCAGACAGATCTATTATGCAAAATAAATACTGATACTTCACCAGATAAGTCACTTAACAATTCCACTATTTGGGAAGAAGTTAGAAGCCATAAATGCACACAATCTTAGGAACTTCCAAACTCTGCAAGGATTCTTCCGATCCTTCAAATAATGCAAACATAGATTGGAACTAACACGCATACATGGAGAAAATAGCCAAAGGTGTACTGATGTTCCTAATCAACCTTAGAGAAAGCCTTGGTCGTCATTGTTTGATAATCCACCACAGAAGTGCAAGGCGTACGGACTTCACATCCCCTCTTTAACCCTTGGGATAGTCTCTGAGCCATGACAATGACCAGATGTACAATGGAAGTTCCTCCCTTTTCTTCCTCAAACATCGACATATAAATGCATTTTGGTTGATAAGGTATAAGCCCTTGGTAGTTCCATGACATGTTTGTTCCATGAAAATTTGCAATGCCAATAGATAGTTTTATGAGCATGATTTACTCATCATGTACTTTTGATAAGAAAATCTAAAAATGGGGATCTTACAGCCAAGTCAACAAAAAGCCCATGAAAACACTTAGATTGTATTTTCAATTAGCTTTGGTCCCGTATGCTTAAAAGAATACACAAAGGACAAGAGATCTTGAGGGTAGTTGAAAAAGAAATTTCTACATTACAAAACCGAGGACCACCCTTATGCATGCTTGGGTACTTTACCACTTGAGCTATCATCCCTTTTAGGTTGGAGCTTTGTTGTAGTCTCCTTATTATGGTTTAGGTGTGGCTCATTTTCTCCAACACCCCCATTTGAGCCACACTTTGGTGCTCGGGGCTCCTAGTCGCTTTGATACCATGTTATTTTCCATGGCTTGGTTAGGACTTGTTGTCTTGTGTTTTTGCAAGGGAAAATTCACTTGAAAACAGGACAACTATACCCTAGTGTCAAAAATTTCATTGTAAACTTTCCCCGACATTCCTCTAGGTCAACCCGTCCCCCGTGTCAAGCTTATCCCCATCCATGTAATGTTTGTGTTTGTCGCCTCACCTCGCCCATGTGTGGAAAAAAAGAAATCAAGTTCATAGGATTATTTTGAGACAAAGTTGTCTTTCGAGGTTGATCTTTCGGCAGCTTAGGAAGGGCTATTTCTAGTCTTTCTAAGGCTGGTGCATATTCTTCGGAGTGGATTTGAAGTCCTAAATTCATCAAGGAGGTGTATTCATGAGCCAGATCATTGTGCAATTGATTTAGGAAGATTTTGGAAAGATCTGAAGGTTTAGGAGCAAGTTCAACAAAACGAATTTTTGAGGCCAAAGGAGCTTGCACTACAAAAAGGTACCTGAGCTTCGGGAGATGATTCTCGAGAGCTCCAAAATGAGTTGGAGGTCAAACAAAATATCAATGGAAAGCTGATTCAATGTCCTACATGGTGGTAATCTCAGATTTTTCACAACACCCATGCATTTCTTTCCACAACTCATTCTTCGCAGCACAACTGGTGGTCCCGATCAAAAAGACCATTTTTGAGAAAGTTGCAAGCTGAATCAGACCTTAAGACCCATCCCATCCTTCTCAAAATGTTGTTTCTAGTCAAAATCATATAAAGAAGTGCCTAAAAATTCATTCGGGAGCTCCGACAATGTCATTTTCAATCTCCTCTCCAAGGTACAAGCTCTGTACTTGGCCAAAATTTTCAGTGACACTTGTCATCACCAGGCTAATGCGCACTTTTGTTGTCCCTCTATCCCGTTCCAAGGGGACAAGGGGGCAGAAAAATGCGTCCCCCACCTTAAGCCTCATGGACTCATCATATGACCCCGAGACCTCTGTCAAGCACTTTTTGCTAGTTTTTGAGCCCCCTCTCCTCGCTCTACATGCATGCCAAGTGTCACCACCAAGCTAATGCACACTTTTGGTGTCCCTCTGTCTCGTTCCAAGACAAGGGGGCGTAAAAATGCGCCCTCCCCACAATGCTCCCGCCATGTCCCTCACATGACCAGAAAATTAGTTTTCAAAGGCGGTCAAACTAAGCCCTTTCCTCAAATTTTCTCACCTGTGCATGTGTGCCATGTGTCACCATAGGGCTAAGGCACACTTTTGGTGTCCCCCTGTCCCATTCCAAAGGGGACAAGGGGGCGTAAAACGCACCCCCCCCTTCCTCTCTCTCTCTCTCATGCCTATAAAACCCAACACTTAGCCATTTTCTTCACTCCCCCACATTGCTCCATTTCTACCTGGAACTCTAGCAAAAATTTTCCAAAATTCCTCCACCCTCATTTTTCACTTGCATTCATTCCTACATGTTTCCATGATTGTAGCGAGAGAAGTTTCATTAAAAATCATAAATTTTAAAGGCTCCGGGCACATTTTTCACCAAATTGACTCGTAGTCCGCGAAGGAAAATCTTCGTATCTTGCAAACCGGTGCACGGATTGAGGTGGGGTTTTTGTGTTCTTCATCATTTCTAGGCGCCCTCACCCAAGTGATAGCACTGACATGCATTTTCTAAATTTTTTACAGCAAACAAACTCGAATTCATGCCCTCATTTTGTAAAATTTTATTTCCCGTTGTTTTGGAGATCAGATCGAGCTAAAAATTTGTATGTGAGATAAAGAGAAAACCCCATATCAAAAAAGTTGGTTCCATCGAAATCCGAGGTCGAAAGTCACTTTCCAAAAATAGTAAGTCTCTACATGAGCACTTAGTATAAATAGTAAATTCTTGGTGAAGGGCAAATTCTTCAAAGGCAAGTGTACAGGAACAACCAGGAGAACAATGAGGTGGTCGGAAGTGAAAAAAGTGAAAATAGCAATTTACTAAAAATAGTAAATTCACATTCCAAGTGCAGAAAGTGGCATTGAGCTTAGTGTTCATCCATCTCTCTACTTTCCAACATCTTTATAGGGTTCTCGGTAGTGTTATGCGGGGACGTGTCCCCTAGATTTTGGTGACGCCTGACATCCCGAACGCCTTGGAGACTTGGGGATTTGAGGGGACATCCCCAATTTTAAAAATCTTTCAAAAGTTTTCTGATATTTTTACTTTCAAAAAGATGTTACTTTTGCCAAGAACATCAAATTATAATATTAAAAGTGCCTAAAATACATTAAATACAGTTTAAATCCCTAAATGTCATTGAAAAAAGTTAAAATATTGAATTACTATTTTTTATGTATTATTTTAAAAGCCGTCTCCCTACCGCCCCAAAATTTGGGAATTTTTTTGCCGTTCGGAAAACCCTATCCCTCTGAAGCCCCGTCCCCGTCTCCGAGACTTAGGTAACTATGGCTCTCAAGTGATGGCATTGCTCTGGAAAGGTAATTCATCCTTCACAAAAGATTGGAGACATCACTTTGGTTATAGTGGTGCACAAGGGTGAAACAAAATATCACAAGGCGCGAAGGTAAAGTTTGCAATCTTGCAACACAATGTGCATAACAAGGATGTAGGTGTCAGGAAACTTGAATATCATGAACGACAATTGTGAAAGCCTAAGGAACAAGAGAGTGATCCTCATTCTCATTGCGAGGTTGGGAATGCATCATCATGAGCGAGGTTGGTGTTCATCTCAAGCTCACTTTGAGAGATCTTGAAACAATGTTTTTAAACACTCATTCGGTGGTCCGAGGTGTCTGTGTATCATGTTCAGGGGGGTAGTTTGTGATCATCATCAGCAAGGGCAAAGTGTTCAAAGTGAACTTCATCAAAGCTTTCCAATCAGTATAGCAATGTTGCAGAGGGTCATCAGAGGCCAGTTTCCATCTTCAACTTCTTCAGTGCAGATCTTCATCGAAGGCAGAGACATCTTCATCTATGCTTTAGAGCATCTCTTCCATCTGCTCCTCTCTCATTTTTTCTCCTCTTCTCCCCCTTTCTAATTCTTCGTTGTGAGCAATCATGATGTTTGTCCTATTCATTTAAATATGACTATAGTTGACATTGTAATAAGTCACCCTTAATTAATAAAAGGGGACTTAATTTCATTCCTAAGGATTTGAAAAGTCATATGTTAGGGGCAAACGAAAGGTCATGTGGGGGGAGGTGAAGAGCCTTCTCAAAATCTATAAATTGTAATGACTTCCCCATTCTTAAGGGTTGTCAATTTTGTATGCTCAGGAGTAGATAACTACTTGTGAAAAGCAAAAGAGATAGCAAATTTCCTCTATTCCCCTCATATGTTCTTCCATTCCTCTCTATGTACAACTTTTGCCAAAATATCAATGAAGAAGAAAGGAGTTTCTTGCTTTTCTTGATGAGGGAATTGATGAGACTTTGTGTTCACAATTTCATCTTGTCTTGGTGTTAGTAACAAGGTTGTTTTTTTTTAAATTTGTGTGATGAAATGCTCTGATTAATCTTTGTAGGCATCTGATTTTCTACCTGCAATATTAATCCCCTTCCTTATTTCCCACTCCCTTTTCCCACCTTCTCAACAAATTCCTCCCTTGCAAGAAATTGCAAGCTTTTGCCGCAGTTCAATGGAGTGTTCCTATTGGATCCCGACCTCTAGGCCACCCACAAATTTCATTTTCATTCACGCATAATAAATGGAGCTGCACCATTCAAGCAGAGGGACCTAGAGTCTCATAGCGTTGGCGGATAACCACCAATTTGTCCACTTGACAAATTTTCTCGCCAACAAGACTCAAACTTAAAACCTCCCTTGTGCATGCTTGGCTGCTCTATCACTTGAGCTACCGACCCTTCTATGTTGGGGCTTTATGGTAGGCTCCTGGTTGTGGTTCGTGTGTGCTCACTTTCCCCAATGATAACAAGTGACACCTAGATGGGCATTACATTCCATCCCAGGACAAATAGTACTCAAAGGAAAGAAAACAAAGGCTAGTAAACAAATCAACCTCCAAGAAGAAATAAAAAATCTCAATCAAGATGTTGACATCAAATGACCACCAAAGGATATTGAGATAATTCAAGAATATTACATTCCATTTTGGAACAAAGTGGTATAAAACATATTGAGTAAAGAATGGTGAATTGATCAGGTCATAAAAGGTTATTAATTATACAAGTCAAGGACCATGTCATTTATAAAGTCACGCTCTTCTATGTTTATTTTACTTATTATCATTTATTATGTTTTATTCATATTGATTGTTTTAACTATTATTAGGTATATAAGACATCTTCCCTCCTTAAAATGCTTCATGTCCAAGAACTGTCAAAACTTTGTGTTCTCAATGCTGTAAAAGAGATGGAAATGTGCAAAATTACATATTCGGCTATGCCAAGCCTGAAAGCTATTTGCCCAAGCTTGAGCATTATACAAGAGAAAAGCGAGAAAAACAATCATGATGGAGAATCAAGATTAAGAATAAGTTTGATATCCTCCTGAATCTTATTAGACCACCATGGAGGGAGCCATCCATAACAAAACAGTCCTTGTTGTCAAGAGCCCAGTTAGCAAGTCCATCAACAACTTTGTTCCTCTCACGGGGAATGTGACAGAATTGAACCTCTTGGAATTTGCCTTTTAGTTGTTTTATTTTCCATACCTCTTTAGCAATACGCCAATTAGGAGGGGAATGCCCTCTATTATCATAAAGCAAGTGGATAATAATTTGGGAATCCAATTCAACCTGGATTTTATGCCATCCAATTTTCAAGGCCTCTTGCATGCCCTTGTAAATAGCTTTCACCTTAGCCAAATTATTGGTAGTAAAGCCAAGATTCTCAACAAAAAGGAATTGCATCTCACCTTCAACATCCCTACCAATGCCTCCCATAACAAGCTTTTCCAGATTACCTCTGGAAGCCCCATCCGTATTTAACTTACCATATCTTGGAGAAGGATTCTTCCACTGACCATCCTTGAGGACTTTGTTTTTGTTATGCATCCTAGGGCAGAAACATCCTTAGGATCAATATTCAGCTGCTTACAAATGTCTTCCCAATCTGGGGAGAGATCACGAGGCAAAGATATCTTATGTTTCAGGCTTTCCGATATGTTAATTTTGGTCTTCTCCCACACAAAAGAGTTGTCTTTACTAATTTTCCTGAAGATTCTATTGTTTCTTTCCTTCCAAATATTCCAAAGGAGAAGAGAAATACTACTCCATAGCACAGGAAGAAGATTTTGGCTTGTAGGGAGGGAATCCTGCCAAGCTCTGAAAATCTGCTCCAGAGAGTCAAAGTTTATCCACTGTATCTTAAATAAATAAAGAAGCAAGAAGTCGCCACAACGGAATAACCCATGGACATGAGAAAAAATATGAGGAAATGACTCTTCAACATGAAGGCATAATGCACATCTAAACGGGCCATACAAACCTCTCTTTAGAAGATGGTCTCTTGTTAAAACTCTTTTGTGTATGAAAATCCACAAAAAAAAACTGACCTTAGGCCACATACCCGGATGCCAAATGTGTTTAAAAAGATACTGAAGAGGATGGGGATTGTCATTCACCAAAGAGGCATAGCCAACAACAACAAAATAAGTGCCAGTAGCATCCCTTCCCCATCCCAACTTGTTAGGCTTGGGGATGAAGAAATAGACCTTGTTTTCAAGATATGAGCAAGCAAAAGCTACACTTGATGATCCATAGGATTGGCCATTCCTCAGGTGACTTCCAAGAACTCCCAATCTCCCATGACTGGTTAGCTAGTTTACCATAATGGGCAACCTTGATCCATCCCAAATTCTGCATTTGTTCCATTATAGGTTTGAGTTGGGGATATTGATGGATGATAGGGGCTTGCCCATCCCATGAATCAATCCAAAATTTGGCACATTGCCCATTGTTAACAATCCAAAAATATGTTTTTTAATCATATCTTCTCCCACTTTGATGAACTTTAGGGTGGGAGATCCCTTAGTGGGCAGGGTAGATCTAATAATTTTCTCAGGAGGATTATTCTCAACATACTTGGCTCTGAACATGGCAGCCCATAAATCATTAGGATAAACAAGCATTCTCCAATATAACTTGGCTATCAAGAGCCTTACTTTGCTTAGGCGAAGACCTAAATCCCAGACCTCCTAGCATTTTTGGCCGACAAATAACATCCCATCTAACCAATGACCATTTTTTCTTATCTTGAACTCCACTCCACAAGAATTTCTGGAAAATAGTATCCACCTATTTCAAAATAGCACCAGGGATGTTTAGGACCGAGGCCACATAGATTGGCATAGCTTGAAGGACCGACTTAATCAAAGTCATCCTTCCTCCAGAGGAAATCCATTTATTAGTCCACTTACTTAATTTGTGTTCAAACTTGTTGATTAACCACTTGCCAATCTCTTAACTTCTTATAAGCTAAAGGAACCCCTAGATATTGACACGGAAGCCTACCTTTCTGAAACTGGAATATTCTCATAATTTTCTCCTCTTGTCTTTCAAAACAATGAAAAAAGAAAATATTAGACTTTCCATGATTAATAGTCTGACCAGTAGCAACTGAAAAAGTATGAAGAACTTTTCAAACTGTTTAGCTTCCTGTTGAGTAGCCCTTCCCATCATAGTGGAATCATCAACAAATTGAAGATGAGAAAGCGGATGACTATTTGTGGCCAATTGAATACCATGTATTTTTTCTCCTGATAGGCTTTACGAGCCAGTCTACCCAAACACTCAGCCATAATTATGAATAGGAAGGGAGATAAGGGATCTCCTTTCCTAATACCTCTAGAAGCTCCAAAGAAAGTGGAGGGAGACCCATTCACCAACACACAAAAAAGAGACTGAAGAGAAACAAGTCTTCACCCATTGAATCCATCTCATAGAAAACCCAAATCTCTCCAAGATTTTACAAAGAAGCCCCAATCCACTCTATCATAAGCTTTGGAAAGATCCAATCTAATAAACATAGCTGGAGTTTTCTGGACCTCCATAGAATGCAAAATTTCCTGAGCTAACACAATCTCATCATGGATATGACGGCCAAGAAAAAAGCCCCCCCTGCTCAAGAGATATAATCTTGTAAAGAATGGGTTTAAGTCTTTCCACTATAACCTTAGTGATGATTTTATACAATACATTACATAAGGCTATAGGACGGTAACTGAGAGACATCATCCACCTTATTTTCCTTAGGGATCAGGGCAATGTATGTTTTGTTAATGTCCTCAAGCACATTATTAGTCATTCTAACTTCTTCAACCACCTGTAACAAGTCTCCTTTAATAATGTCCCAAAAAGTCTGAAAGAACTCAATAGGAAAGCCATCCGACCAGGGGTTTTACCTTTCTTCATTTTGAAAACAATTCCATGAAGTTCTTCCTCCGTAACCGGTTGGTTCAAGTATTCATTATCCTACTGCGAAACACAATTAGGAAGAACATTTAGAAGTTGTTGTTGCGAGTCCATATCCAATGATTGAGAAGTAAACAACTTCTTGGAAGTACTGAGCAACCACTTGTTGCATCCCAAGTATGGAGTGAACCTTTGATCCATCATCCTTAGCAAAGGAATGTATATAATTGTGGGCCCTTCTAGCTAAAACAATTTATGGAAAAAGGAAGAGTTTTTATCCCCTTCCTTTAGCCATTGAATCCTAGCTTTTTGTTTCCACATTATTTCCTCCCTAGTATCCCATTCCTGTAATTCAGCCTTTAGAAGACATTCTTTCTTGAAAAGCTCAAGATAACCCAAAATGTCTATGTGTCACATTAATCTCTTCCAATTGCGAGAGAATCCTCTTTTTTTGCTCTTTAATATCACCAAACTCATTCCAATTCCAAGCTTTAAGCTTGAATTTGAGGAAGGTGAGCCTCTTGACAAACTTGTACATAGGATTACCGATCTAGGATTTCCTTCTATCCACCACTGCTGAACATATCTAGCAATGTCTTTATGTCATAGCCACATCAACTGAAATCTGAAAGGGGTCTTGCATGGAGTCGTTCTTCCCATTTCCAGGCACACCGGCCAATGATCAGAACCAATATTATTAAGAATCGTGGCTTGAGGAACAAACCCTTTAACCACCAGTCTTCAGAAACCAGAAATCGGTCCAATCTTTCTAAGATGCAGTCCTCGACCCTGCCTTCTATTAGACCATGTCATCATACCATTGAAGTAAGCACATCCACCAAGTGATGGTTCTGAATAAAGTGGGACATAACATCCGAGTTGGCATCTAGTTGGGCATTCCCTCCTTGTTTCTCTTGAATGTTCAAGATTGTATTAAAGTCCCCACCTAAGATAACAGGGATTTGAGAACAAGATTGTATAATAGAGGAAATATTCTGCCATTGCTGCCTTTTTTCCTCCATGACTAGAGGGGCATAAGTATTAAACAACAAAAATCCCGATCCTCTAATCTAGAATAGACATGCAAGCATAACACACCTTTACTCGCGGAGGAACTAAGGACAATTATCATTCTAGGATCCCAAAGAGAAACAATCCCTCCTAACGCTCCATGTGAGCTTAATGAAAGGTGTTCAGCTTTAGGCCAGATATTTCCAATAATCGCTGACATGAGATCAATGGAGGCCTTGGTCTCCTGGATACACAAAATCATAGGATGGTCAAAATTAATCATTCTTTTGAGCTCTTGGACTTTTGCAGGGGATCCCTTCAGCCCTCTTATATTCCAAGTAATCACTTTCATTGGGAATGATTTTGAAAAAATTGGGATAAATCCCTAATTGTTCCCATATTACTCATTTTCTGGCCTTCCTGTTGAATCTTAACTTGATTCGTCTTTCTGCCACTCTTCAAATTAGAATCCATTTTAAGTTTCTTGTTCTTTCTTGCTCTATGCCCAACTTTGAATCTATCTGTTGAATCATACTGGAATCTCTAACAATAAGAGCTTTTTCCAACCCTTCTATTTCTTTGATTTGTTGATTTTGTTCCTAGAATTGCTCATGAAATTTGTTCTTACGCTGATAACTCTTCACCGGGTTACTATTTTCAGTCTTATTTGGTTGGGCCTAGAAAATAACCATATGATTTTGTCTTCTTTTTCCTATTGTTCTCGGACTGTTTGGTTCTTATCCATCTATGTTTCCGAACCTGTGAATCCATGAGTTCCTCCTGATCCTCTTCCTCTTCATTTGTAAGGCAGCAAATTTGTTTGTATTGGTAGAGTTAGCCTGTTCTTTTCCACTTTTTTTAGTTGTCTGCTTCTTTTTTGGTGCAATAAAATCATCCTTTGCTTTTTCTTCTCCTTGTTGCTCTGGTACTTTATGCTTGCAATCACGTACCAGATGTCCATACTCATGACACAATCGGCATCTGAAAGGAACATTTTCGTAATCCAACACTTGATCCCATTTCTCATCATCTATCACCAGAGATATTTTCATAGGCAAGGGTTTATTGAGATCCATCAAAACACAATCCTCGCATAAATCATCTGTTCTAGCTGTAAGGAGGCATCTGCAGTCATCATGTAAGATCCCAAAGCATTGCCAATGGCCATAAAAACATTCTAGTTCCAATATTCAGTTGAGAGACCAAAAAGTCTGACCCAGATCGGGGCTACAGAAGGAAGTTCTTCATCTGGTTTGAACATGGGATGTCAGGGTTTCATGAAAAGTCTCACCCTTCCCATAAACCATGGACCTCCTTGAAAAATGAATTCTCGATCGGATGCAGATGCAAATAAAATCAAGAAATACCCATTAGGGCACACAGAAAACTTGAGAACTCACCTTTAGTCATCCATGTCTTTTTTGCCCAGTCCTTGAAAACCCCTAGTGAAGGCTGAAATCCAAGAAATCTGACTATGAGGCCACGATTTTCCAACTCAGTAATACTGCTCTGAATATCATCTTTTTGAAGATGTAGGACCGGAGTTCCATCCGCAACCCTCATGCAACCATTTTCGTTTTTCCTAGGATCCCACGTAGGCATTCGTAGAGGAAGCTTCCGTGGGTTTTGCCAGGTGGATGATTATTCATTGAGCCATGAAGGGCTTCCTTAAATGATGCTTTAGCACCCTCCGACCCAGCATGCGAAGATCCACTTTTCATAGATGTTGCCATGGCTCACAATGATATGGCAGAGCAAAAATCCAAAACCGATAACCACCCAAATCTGTTAGGAAGACCTGGGCAGATTCAATACCAGTGCCAACCAAAAAGAGAGCAAGAAAACAAAAAGATGAAAGCACTTTGTCAGAACATAAACCGAACCACTACAAAACCCAAAGACCTAGTTGTCGCAGAAGATTACGACACCAATAACCAAGCTGACAATATCATGCTTTGCTTTATTTTTTATTTTTTTTCAAAAGATGCAAAATTCAAGAGAAGGGCAGAACCAGTAATCTGAGATTTTCGAACAAGTGCTTCATAAAAGTGATAAATTGATGAGACAAGCCTATTGGAAAACTGTCTACAGAATAACAACCATTTAGCTACACGGATGACATAAAAAGCTCTTAACTTTCGGCATCATGGTAGCTTGAATAAATAGACTTACAATATCAAAATGACTTTAAGGATGTTCCATAGCATGGAACTGTATTGATCTCAACAATACTGATTTTTAATTTTGGTTGCTAGTTTATTTTACCAAAAGTAAAAATACAAATTTTATATTGATACTAAGGATTCAAACAAGACAATTATAGGACCCTCTCTAGAAAGTATCCAAATAATCCTTATCTCCATCTTGCTCCACAAGGTAATCCAAAATTTCACCAAAATCTTGAATCCATGTCTGATACAAAAGACTTGAGCAAACGGAAATTTCCAAACATTAGAAAAGAATAATTTATCTGCTTCATGCCCCTTTGTTGTCTTCTTACATGGAATTAAAACATGTATCTTGTTGAATCTATCTACAATATTCATGCCCATGCTTGGACATAAGCAACCCTCCCACAAAATCCATAGCGATACTTTCCCAATAAGCACAGGTGGAGGCATGTACAATCATTATCTCCCAACTCTAGGCTTGCTTGCGCAATACAATTCACATCCTCTAATAAATTTAAAGACCTCTTCTTGCATTTTGGCCAACATACACCCTTGCAAATAAGCCATGATCTTGGCAATACCATTTGGCACACAAAGTTTGTCCAATTTGAAGAGTAGCCCATCTTTGATATAGATATCAACTTTTTCTGCAACATCCATTTTTCTTGCCTTCAAATGCTCATGTTCCTAAAAAATTGCATCTTGTGTGTAAGATTCCTCATAAGCCTCTTTTGTGAAAAGATCAAGTTGTGAAACTGATGCCAAAACTGAAACTTGTTGTGGTCTAGATGGCATATCCGCCACAACCTTTTTGCTTCCTTTCTTGCACTTGATCATAAAATGTAACTCACGAAAAAATCTCATCTATTTGTAATGTCTTATTTGCTGCAATTTATTTTGTGCTTGCAAATATTGGAGAGGTTTGTGCTGAGTATTAACAATGTTTCCATTTATTAACTGCTTGAACAAGTGCCTAGAATTCTTTGTTATAAGCAAAGTAATCTCTTACTGCTTTAGAAAATACCTCTGAATTGTAACAAACTAGATTACCTCCTTGTAATGACACTATTCCCCTACAATGCCAGCTTGCATCCATTTCAACTTGGAATGGCTGTTTGAAATTGGAAGAGCAAGCAATGGTGCTTGGTTGATTTTATATTTCAACGAATCAAATGCATTATCAATTTATCATGTTCCTTACCCCAACGAAATCTATTAGTACATGTGGGGAACGATGAAATGAACTTCCTCATGTACTGAACGCTCCAACAAAGCTCCTTGTTTCTGTAGCACTATTAGTTTCTGAACTTTTGATATGGGTAGCAGTAGTACAAATTGAAGGGGTGACATCCCAACTAGTGTTCTCAAAGATTCTTCGATTGTGCTCTTTCCAAATACACCATACAACAATGCTAAGAGCTGGTGCATTATTTTTATTACCTCCGTATCCGATTTCATGAGTCCAACTTGTTAGCATTTGTACAAATGAATGACCCTTTTTAGGACCACAATCGAATTTTCCCCAAGTGCATTCCATATGGTAGAAGCATAAAAGCATTGTAGAAATAAATGAACAATTTTTTCTCCGTCCTTCCAGCAGTTAGGACAAATGGTTGACTGAATCAACCCTTTTTTGGCATCCAATCAGATGTTAGAATTCTGCCTTGCAGTGCCAGCCACAGGGGGTGTTAGATTTTAGGCCATGTGTGGAGGGAGAAAAGCTTTCTCCACCATTCGTTGGGAGTATTGTTCTTATTGAGAAGGAAACAAGGTGAAGCCACCATTTATTCTCAGGGATGGGTAGAATTTCACACAACTTTGTCCTTGTTGTTGGTGAATAGAGTGTACCTCTTAGCTAACTCCTCTGACAACTTTTGGTATTGTGTGAGGCATTGAGAGCTGTAGTGTTAAACAAGCTCAGTATTCTATTGTCTCCTTGTCTTCTGCAAGTTGTAGAATGGCATCCATCCCTTTGCATTGCAGAACTGCCAATTGGTGCCTTGGGGCAGCGATGCTGCTTCTGATTTGATTTGAGCTATGGATGAGAGGATAGGCTTCCATTTGGCAAGCATTGGGTTTGTGGAAATATGTATGTCGAATGATTGTTGCCCAAGGTGAGTTTGCCATTTTGGTAGTCTCCAAGTCAGTGTCATGGATAGAGCTTAGTTAAACTTCCACAGATGTTTAAAATAGAAGTTACCTTCTTAAACTGTGCTATTGTTATATGCATTCCTTTGTTTAAAAAATCGGTGAAATTCACCGATAAATTGTGAGTACTCGCGAAGTAAAAGACAGACAAGAAATCATCTGAAACTCGCCGAGCTGAGTAATTTCATCATTACTCGGCAAGTTTCACCAAGTAATTTCATAATTACTCGACAAAACTCACTGAGATTTCCCTGTCGACTCTGCCAGGAATGAATATAACGCCCAATCAAAAACAAAATGTCATTTTACGCCAAAGCGTGCATTTTTCTGATTTTTGCTTTGCAAATACAGTGAATACATTATACAGTCAAGTGAATGTGATTGAATCATTGATTGGAGCTAGGGTTTTCAGCAACTCAGCGAGTTTAGAAACAGAGATTGGAGCCACGGTTTTCAGCATTTGAGCATTACACAATTACAGGGTCTGCCTTGCATTATACAGTCAACTTGTCAAGTGAATGTGATTGATTGGAGCTAGGGTTTTCAGTGTTTGAAGGAATCATCAGCGTATAACAGCAATCAAACTTGTAACTTGGCAAAAAACAGCAAGTTTGAAATTGAAACAGAGATCAAATTTCAGAGCATATATTCATTTTTCATGTCAATTAACAGTGTTTTTCATGTTATTCAAGTTTATTTTATGAATTTATATGTTTTTCAAAGTAGCAATAAAGTTGCCAAGTAATTGCTGAGAAATTCCCTTGTCCCGAGTAATGAGTCAAAATTTGGGCTGCCAAGTAATGTCCGAGTACGAGTTTTTGAACTGTGATTCATTCAACAGCTTTGGCTCTGCAAGCTAACTGGTCAGAACAGTGTGCAACCCAGGTGGTTTGCTTGCCAACAAACATACATGATCCCCATAATAGCAAAGAATTTCGAGATCATTTTTCCTATCTCTTTAACAATTGTTAAATTTTTGATTCCAGATCAGATTAACAATCCTACCCAGCCAGTGCTATTTCATATATTTTGTAAAACTGCTGAGTATATTCTTCTTTAAGAGTTGAGAGCAATTCATTTTTTCCTCCTCTTTGATTAAAAGGTAAGGCTGCCTGTCCTGAAAAATGCTTTTAAGGCAAGTCTTCGTCAAGAACACCATTTACTAAATACTAAACATTAGAATTAGTCTCGATGAGCAAATGCCAACTTGCTTTCAATATCAAGATACACTCTTACAGCTAAGAATTTCAGAGTTAGAAATCTGTGGAAAACAGTTCAATGTCATTTCATCTCCACCTTTCCGAGCATTGAAAACATTGTACCACTCGGTTAAAACTAAACACATCTGCCAATGATGAACATTGAAAACTATGAGATAGGCACATAATTTATATGCTAATTTCAAAAAGACTAAAGTTCAGAAAGAATTAACGGTGAAAACATGATGCTCAGATTTACCCTTTTGTAATTAGGTAATACTGTAAATTGGTTGCCAATGAATAAGACTGAAATTGATCGCATTCTTAGCTTGAATTTTAATATGAACGAGCTACATTTGAATTTTACGTAAAACAGGTTTGACATCCATGCATATGCAGTAATTATAAAAACAATCAATCAATTTGTAATTAGCCATTCATATATATACAGAGAACAAGATTTCAAATTTCATTCTACAAAGTATAGAAATAGATGTGGCTGTAATTTTTAGTGAGGAAAATGAAAAACTGTCAAAAACATTACTTGATAGTTCCACCACGCACACCAATAGAGTACAAATCTTCAGGGACTTGTCCTTCCATCTCATTTCCATTAAGTAATCTGCATTGCAAAATACGAGCTTAAAGATTTGACAGAAAAATCAGAAAATAAGGAAATGCTTCTGTGAAAATATTATCTACAGAATACCAAATTTCTTAAAGGAGTACATCTGATACAGATTCCCTGTGAGAAGAGAAAACAGAGGGAAAAAAAGCATTTCCTAGATCTCTGCAACTCAAATCATCTGTCCCACAATGAGAAGGAAAGGACCAGATATGACACAAAGAAGGTGCAGTTGGCCATATCCCATATCAAAATAACCCATACAGATATCCTTCTGGATACATATGCCAGCATTTTATGCCATCACCATTATATCTATGTAGTGAGGGTATAGCATGCACAGATATGTATCACAATAATTATAACCCCTTTGACACAACTTTTCATCACACTTGAGTCAAGGTAGTTTAGTTTTATGCATGGGAAATGCAGCTACAAGATGAGAACTACGTGGGCTTAATTGTGGCTATTGATTACTCAAGAACTTAAAATAAGAACTTGAAAATTATTACGTCACTCCAATGTTTACTGGACACTAAATGTATACAGCAGATATTACAAGAGCAGGGGGTAATTATTTTCATCCAACAACGGTTGAATTGCAAGAAGACAATCCAAACTGGTACATTAACAGTGGCCTTTGCTAATGGCTCGGAAATGGTTAAGTTGTGTGTTCAGGAAATTGATACAAAGCTTGCCTCCAGACTGTAACAGGAGTCACTTTGTTTCAACAACTGTGTCAATTCACACAAGGATTCTTTTTTAATTGAAATAAAATAGGCAAATCTTGGCATTAACCCCCATCTCCACTTGAAAGTTTTCAATTGTGCTTCACGCAAAAATTAAATCTTTTTCTCATATAAATTTCTGTACTTTCAATGTAGCATGAATAGAGATATCTTGAACTTACACCAGCTGAAGTTGCAAAGAGCCTAGACTCTGGGGAATCATGCCAGACAACTGATTGTTTGACAAATCCCTGAAATATTCAGAAAAATCCAATCAATGACATATTCAATTTAAGAATAGCATTAAAAATTCATAGTTGATTAGCACAGACGTTGTTGCTTTACCATTCTTCAATTATGTAACTGTGCCTAACACAAGAAAATAGGTAGACAGTTCAATCCAACAAATTTTGAAACATGTCTTAACCTATTTATAGACCCAAACGATGCCTGGGAATCTTCTGTAAGAAGAATATTGGCACTGTTTCTGTTGCTCATTCAGTATGGAAAGAGATAAACAAAAAGACAATATATTTGTATATTTGATGTATGCATTATGTATGTCTGCCTGCATGTGTGTATGCGAAAATCAATCCAACCCAATGCATTGGATACTACGAATGTGATGCTGTAATATGGATGCAAACCTACTCAAGAAGCAGGATTTTAGGCTTTAGGGTTCACTGTGCAATTTAAAGGTCAAAGGTGAGGTTCCTGCTATTTTATCCTTATTGTGCTTAGCTTTTTGTCACTATTAACCCCATCTTAGGTGGCCTCAGTTTTGTCTATATTTTAAACTTCAATAATGAGTTCAAATGTCAGTCATACTAAATGAGGGTTCACCGGAGAGTTCTCTTTAATGTTTGAGATTGAATAGAACAGAGTTTTGTATTAAAAGAAGATAACAAGTGTGATATACTATATACTGATAATGGCATTTCTGTTCAGAAGAGCTGTTCATTTTGAACCATTTGAATGAGGAACCATTCCGTATGTACAAAATTAATACTGCAGCTATGATTTGCTCACTGAAAATAGTATTAATAAAGAAGCAAATGGAACAACGGT
Organism: Taxus wallichiana var. yunnanensis; assembly: GCA_018340775.1. Taxonomy (NCBI): domain Eukaryota; kingdom Viridiplantae; phylum Streptophyta; class Pinopsida; order Cupressales; family Taxaceae; genus Taxus; species Taxus wallichiana. Next base: position 708,285,738 of record CM031243.1, on the reverse strand, counting down.
GTTTAAGTAGGTGCATTACTTGATCAGAGTATATAATGTTACTTTCATCAAATAAAAAGATCACTATGGGGGCTGTCGAAATTAGAATAAACAAATATAAATAAATTCACTGTGACCACACAATTTCCAAGAAATTAGATCACTATGGGGGCTATAGAAATTAGAATAAATAAATATAAATAAATTCACTGTGATCACGCAATTTCCAAGACCTTTTAGTCTTTTACTATTGAAATTGCAGAAATTACAAGGCATGAACTACTTTGATACTTACACTGTCTTAAGAGATGCATGTCCAAGACCTGTTGGAATACTACCTCTCAAACTGTTAGAGCTCAAGTTCCTGTAGATTCATTCAAAGATAGGAGGTGGTGTAAGAACTCAATTCCAAGAGTAGAATTCGTCAACTTTACTATCATAATCTCAACCTTTCTGATTTTCCAATAAAACCAAGAAGGAAGGTTACTTTTGCCTCCTGACTCTGTAGACAAATTAAGCAGAAGACCATCAATCCACATATAGATACGTAGGACAAATAAACTAGCCTCATTTTGGAAAAAGCAATTCATTTAAAAAAGTGCATCACTTTCTAGTAAAGCATTTGAAGAAAGTGAGACACCATAAGAACATAAGCAAGATTTGTATGTGAAATCTAAAGTAATTGGATTAATAGTAATTTACAGACGGAAGAACTAACCTGTAGTGATTATGCTGTTTCTCACATAATTGGAATATGAGGAAAGGAATATATGAAGACACACTTCCAATTAGAACATAAACAATCTATGTTGAAAATGAGAATTATTTACTTGAGAATAGCCCCAGCTCTACATTGGAATTTTTGTAATAATAAAAGAATAGCTTCACAAATGGTGAAATAGAACAAGAAACTGATAGGTGGCACAATCATGATATAATCGTAAATTTATAATGTACAGAATATACTGGAAACAACCCACTAAACTTGCAGGGTACAAGAAAGATTGGCATTATTCATTATTAGGAGCAGGAAAATAGATCCATCCATGGCACATCATTATCAGCCAGACGTCCCATTCAGCCACATCAAGATTTTGGCCCATGTTAAAACTTTTTTCTCTTCCAAATAAGGATCACATCATATATGCAGGTAAAACCAAACTGCTATTTTTTATATAGTGAACAGAGAGTAAGAGATCCCAATTTTCAATGTATCCAGATTGGCCATAACAAAGTGGTTCTGTAAAGGTTTAGATAGTTTAATAGCATGGAAATATCCCATTTATAACTCAGGTGCTTGGGATCCCATTGTATATGGCAATATGCACACAAAAAGGTCTAAGTTTGTGACCCAAACGAAGATTTGCTTCTTGTTTGTAGGTCATCCTTAGCCAGTATAGAAGATCTGAACCAACATAAACAATCCACACCTAAGGGAAACAACAAGCCACCAGAATTAAATATGTTTAGCCAAGGAGTTGGAAATCTGCTCAGAATTCTCCTGTTGTGTAGGCAGTTACCTGTGTATTTCTATTAAGATGCTAGGCTCCAGATTAAAAGACTAACTTATAGAAATAGAATTTTAAATATTCCACACAAGTTGGCACTAACAAATAATCAAAAGTTGCTAAAACTATTGATGCAGCATATCTACAAAATTAAACGGCAACGAGATAACATTGTTAGTGGAAGTGATCTAAATTTTATCAGCAACTTTTGCAACGAGTTATTTGAACATGTCAGTACCACCTTTACTCCACATACCAGTTGTCCCCTTCTAACAAATGCCCAAACAGATATCTAGACTCTAGAGTATATAAGGAATTATGCTGCAAGCAATGAAATTCATGGCCAAGTGCACTTGGCAAAGAATCTGTATGATACTATATAACATAAAGTTTTTCGAATGCCAAAAATTGAAGGTTGTGTAAGTGAAGACCCTTGGACCATTGAAGACAACTAAGTGACAGCTGTTTGTGAATTCCTTGAGGAGAGTGCAGAGATATTGAAAAAACTAAAGGAAAACCTCGAATTAGCCCAAAACACGATGAATCTCATAAAAAAACATGCATCAAAGTGAGCAGGAATCTGATGTAGGAGATTTGGTTTTCTTGAAGGCTTGAAGCTATGCATAAGTGAAAATATCTTTAGGGGAAAGACACAGAGGAGGACCTAGATATTACGAATTTATAAACCTTTGCCAAGAATGTGACAGGTTGCATGTAATCTAGAGCTTCCAGATATAACTCAAACTCATAATAATACATTTAATGTTTCATGCTTGACGGAGTAGGATGAAATGTCTAATCTTTAGATGCCTTTCTCCAGAAAACTCTACACTAGGCTGTGTATTTGATGTGATCATGGTTAGTGGTCCAATAAAGGATAAGCTGGGAACTTAACACTTATAAATCAAACACGCATACAGCCCATATGTAGAATAGGAAACAAAAACAACTATCTTTATTGCTTTCAGTGAGGAATTACAAAACACACACAAACAACATGCTTTTCAACTTTATCTCGTCTTTCACAAGATGCAGAGTTATAACAGTAGTCCATTTATGGACATGAATCAATCCTACGCTTCACACCTCAGATCTACAATTTTTTAAATCTCTACATACAACCCTCTAATAGCTGCACTCCTTGAACTGACCTTCCCTTCTGGATTGAAAACCTTCCAAGAAAAAGTCAGTTTTCTTATAAAGCCCTGTTTCAATTGAAGAGTCACGCAGAAGTTGAAGAGTTGCGCAGAAGTGAAAGCTCGTGCTGATTTTGAAGGGTCCTATGGAAGTCGAAAGGAAGCGCAAAAGATTGAAGACTTGTGTGGAAGTGAAAGTGCACACAAAAGTTGTAGAATTGCACAAAAGTTGATGAGTTGTATAGAAGTGAAATCTTGCACAATATTTGAATGACTCATGCAAAAGTAAAGCTCACGCAATAGTAGAATGACTCACACAAAAGTAGAACTCGTGTAATGTCCCTTTTTCCCACCTAAGAGCTGATATTTGGTCTTCTTGCCATTCCTTCTCCATGGCAAAGAAGAAAAGATGAAGGAGAAGAACCTTGAGCATCTTTATGTTATGTTTTTACTAATATTTTATATTTTTCTTTAGTGTTTTCCTATCTTATACAGGTCGGCCTTTCTTTTTGTACTTTGGCGCCAATTGAAGGATATAAAATAAGATCTAGGAGTTCATTTGAAGGTTAGACTTGGCGCATTTTATCTTATTGGAGCAAAGTAAGCTTGGAGTTGCTTGTTCTTGCATTTGGGGACGAAAACCTCCTTATGCGACTTGCCTAGAAGGACGAAAACCCTTCTCCTTGGCTTGGGATAGATTCTAGGGGCTGATTTGAAGAGATATTTGTAATTTCCAGCTGGTATTTGATTTATTAAGGGTGGAGCGACCTACCTTGGGTAGGGTTTGGAGCTTTTGGGGAAGTATTTGAGAAATCTGGTTTGATAATCTGATTTGTAATATTTTATAAGGCCAAAATCTGAAGTTTGGTGAATTTTGAGGGTTTCTATGCCCTAGTTTCATAATTTTCTTGTGGCTGCAATTTCCAGTTCATAATTAATTTCCAGCAGTGAGATCTTCAGCATTTCTTTGTGTTTTTGGCTCTTAATATTCCATAAAATATATACATAATTGTGGCGAGTTGATTTATGGTGTTTTGTGGTGATTTTTGGCATATTTGGTGATAGATAAAGTCGCTGATTTTATATTTACAGTCTGCTGCAATTTAAAAATCAGATCTGCATTTTGTGTGTTTGGTTGAAACCCTTGAAAGGGTCATTACATCATGCAATAGTAGAATGAAAGTGCAATTGTAGAGATTGGACAATAGTAAAATGAGACACAATGGTAGAAGCACAAACTTGCAAAACCCGTATCTTCCAGACGCAATAACTTTTGTGTACAAACTCGAAATGAGATGCCATTATTTTGGAAGTAAATATTTTTTCGAGGAAGATTCCAATATGCAATAATATCATACTTTTGATTTGATGTATGCCTAATGATATCGTTTCCGCCCAAAAAGCATACCAAAACTGCAAACACAAAACCATGTCAAACTACAAACATGTTGCTTAATTTACACGAACACATACCGCTTGATTTTGGTTGATGCAAGATTGCTCGTGAACTTGAATGCGCCTACATCAGTATTCTACTTGGTATATGATGCAGACTATCCGGGCTCACAAGCAATCTTGCATCACCCAAAAATATTTATAGTGAATAAGGACTTGCACAATGTCATGCCACTTCCAAGCATCCCATGTAGAAAACCAATACCTTAGCCATTTCTTGCGGAAGCATATCCAAGCCGTAAAGGATTTGCCTAAACTGTGCATTATTATCTTACCTCACAAAAATTTGAAGCCACGCAACACCACCTTGTGCGTGCAACACTATAAATAGTTGCGTAAAGTTTTTCATGTTGTGCACACCAATCAAAGTCACACAAACCTTTGTGTATCATTCCTACAAAACACTATTCTTGTGCATTGAAGCCACAAAGACGTGTGCTGACCGCCAATGCCTAGTATATGTTGTGATACACCCATTAGGCCGCCAAATACTATTTATGTTGTGGAGCCTTGCATTTCCATAGGTCCACTCCCATTTGCTTCAATGATGAGATTCGTGTTTGACAAGATCTCTTGTCAACATTGAAACAATTAGAGGAAGACACACGTGGTTTTCCGTTTTGTCCTTCATGGTCGACCAACAAAATGATTTGATTGAGCTCAATCCAAAGGAGAAAACATTCCTAAGCAAATCAATGGAAAGCAGAGGTGTTTGAGGGAATATTGGCAAGGTATCTTTACTTGCAAAAGGAATCTTTGTTGTCCTACCTAATTCACTATGAAATCTATAAATGGAAGGAGTCATGAGCATCAAAGGCACTCATCCTCCAATTGTTATGGGTATCTAGTGTGGATAAGTCAAAGGATTAAAATTCTTAAAAGGATTCTTAAAAGTCTTGTCATATGGCTATTCTTGGAGTGTAATGCCATTGTGCCATCAAGTCTATAATAATTTTCCCCAATTAATAAGAAACTTTTCTTGTTGCTTATTAAAATTGTCCTTGAGATCTTGCTTCGATGAGATCTAACTCGATATAAGTTGGGTGGTGTAAGGAATCCCTTCATCGGGAACCTTTACTACGAACTATGTAGCCGCATTCGCCAAATCAAAAGGGGAAAAATTGAAATTCGCCAATTTAACAAGGTAAAAAAATTCATTAAAAATCGCAAATTAATTCATGTTTAAATCGACGTGAATTTTTTATAGAATATGTTGTGAAAGCGCGTTTGAAATTTGTTGAAAATCATTTCAAAAAATGTAATTCAGTTTAGGGTTTTAGTTGTTCAGATTTCGGGGCTTTCGCGATTGTTAAGTGCTTGCCGCCATTGTTATCATTCTTTGCAAGGTCGAACGCAACGCCGGTGTTCGCAAGGTCATGACGTTTGGAGGCCAACGTGAATTGTACAGTGTGTACGTGAAGTGTGAACCAAACCACTGGTTTGGAGGCTTGTTGCCTCACCGTGCCTTGCCACTTGCCACTCACCACTACTAGTTAGGTTTACGTTTTTTGTTTTGTAATTTTTTTAATTAGTTATTATTTCATGTTTTATAATTATATTAAAAAAATCTTGTTAAATTTTAAGTTTTATTTAGCTTTTAATATTTTAAAGTTTTAACTTTTAACTTTAAAGTTATATAAAATCATTGTTAATACATTCAATTTTATAATAATAAAGTGAATGTATTTATATATAAAATGTATATATCTAATATTTTAAATAAAATATAAAATTATATATATTTTATAAAAATATATATTATATTGCTAAACTATTTTTTGTTTTTATATATTTAATTTAAATGTATATTTCTTATAGTCGAATTGAATCATGAATATTATCATTAATTTTTTAGCAACGAAGTTTTTACGCATTTAATCCTCGCGAATTCGAATGCAGCAACTTAGATCGCCAATACACCACAATTCTTGTATCAAGGCAAGGATTTCCAAGTCTTGCTAAAGAGATTGGTATACACATCAATTGGTTTGTGTGTGTGATCTATAGATTTGTTGCCTTCCATACTAGGGGTGTAGATAGAAAGTAGTTGTAGACATCTTCCAACATTTTGCGTTGTTGAGTAGAAGGTGTAGGTCATAGAATCATGTTGAGAGATTGTGAGAAAGGTAAAGATGGCACACATAGTGAAGTATGTTGTTAGAGAAAACAGAGTGCCAAGACTTGCTTACTTGGCCAAAGTGTGATGAGAGGAATACAAGCCCATTAGAGGTGATGGAGACTACACAACATAGCGGAGTTGCCATTCAAGACAAAAAGAGAGGATGAGCACGAAGGAGAGCACATGAAGATCAAGAAGCTGATGTAGAGAACGTGGATGAGCAAGAGTACCGATTCTTACGTGCTATCACAAGAATCGGAAGCAAGCCACGAATAGAAGTTTTGTTTTATTCTAGGTACTTGTATCCAAAAGACATCTTTGACTAGATCACAAAAATGGAGAAATACTTCAAGTATGAGAATGTGGAAAATAACAAGAAGGTGTGATTTGCAGTACCAAGTTGAAAGGGCATGCATCTTTATGGTGGGGATCATCTATAGACCGAGAGGGTTCAAAGAGGTGAGGATAAGATCAAGAAATGGGATCTATTGGTGACAAAGGTGAAGGATAAGTTCATGTGTGTGGATTACCAATCACATTTGTTCAAGCAGTTTGTACAACTTGCATAAGAAGGAACCAAGTGTGAAGAAGTACACCAAGGGGTTCTATTGGTTCAACAACAGAGCTAAACATGTGGAGGATGACGCGACAAAGATCTTAAGGTATGTTAATGGATTACATGTTTCCATTCAAGATGAACTCGGTATGGTTAGACTAAGAACTGTGGAGGAAGCCTATTAGCTTGCATTTAAGGCGTAAGAAGAGAAGTTGTCTTGAAAACAACACAACCCGCAAGGAAAAGGTAAGTTCCCATGCAAAAGCGGAAGTTTGTGTAGCGATGCGCAAAATCACGCCACGAGGGAGAGACAAGTAGCTTGCATGAGAAAAGTCATGCACAAAGAGGTGGAGGTAGATCTTTTAAAGGAAGAGGATGTGGAAGAAGTAGAGGATTTAGCGGAGCATGTTTCCATTGTGGAGAGAGTGGACATCACGTATTTGAGTGCCCACAAGTCGTGCAAAGCATCAAGAAAGGAGAAACGATGCTAGCAATCATGTTGCTCAAGATGCGTCGCAAAAAGCAATGCATCTAATAGTAGCATGGAAGAACCAAAACACGGAGAAGCTCTCATGATGGTGAGAGTGTTGTCAAAATGTGCAAAGGAAGAGAATGTTTCCGTGCAGAGAAAGACACATGTTCCTAAATTCATCATTGATAGTGGTAGATCGATAATCTTGTTTCTAACAAGATGGTTGAGAAACTTGGTCTAAAGAGAATTGTGCACTAAAACCATATAAGGTGTCATGGTTATTAAGGGGCATTAGTTGCTTGTGAATGAGCAATGCAAAGTGTGTATCAAGATTGGTGCATATGAAGATGAAGTCTTGTGTGATATAATGCCCATGGACATATGCCATGTATTACTTGGTAGACCTTGGCAATATGATAGACAAGCGGTTCATGATGGCCACATAAATACTTACACATTGGTGAAGAACAGACGAAAGTACACTCTAAAGCCTTTGAAGGACACGAGTGTAGAGGTGGAGAGGATTTCGCACTCACTATTGATTTGGGGAAAGGAGTTCCCGAGTGTTGTGAAGGGGATGGTGAATGTATTGCGTTCATACTAATGCGCACACAAAAAATAGGGGAAGGCAAAGCCGCGCAAACCGAAGAGATCCAACAAAAGTGAAGGAGATGCTAGGTAATTATGTGGACATAATGTCAAAGGATATTCCAAATGGTTTACCATCTTCGCACAAGATTCGTCATCGATGGACTTGATACCGGGTAATTTACCAAACAAGGATACATACATGTTGAAACCTAAAAAAATGAGGAGATGAAGAAGAAATTGCAAGAGTTTCTTAAGGGGTTGATTACAGAATCTCTGAGATCATGCCCAACACTTGCAATATTAGCACCAAAGAAAGGAGGAGAGTAGAAAGTGCACTCGATTCCAAAGCCATCAATAAGATTGCTATTAAGTATACATTTCCATTACCGTACATGGATGATTGGATGGACTGTTTGATTTGAGCAAAGTACTTCAAAAAGATTGATTTGAAGAATAGGTACCACTATATCAGAATCAAAGGAGACAAGTGGAAGATTGCTTTCAACATACAAGATGAATTGTATGAGTGGTTGGTCATGCCATTTGGGTTAAATAGTGCATCGAGCACATTCATGTGGTTGATGAAGTGTTGAAAGTATTTCTTAGGTAAGTTTGTCATTGTTTATTTGGATGACATTTTGATTTTCAGCAAGATGCAAGAAGAGCACTTGATCCATTTGTGTTAAAGCGCTTGGGAGAAGAGAAGTCATTGGTGAATCTGAAGAAATGTTTTTCATGCGGAAGGAGTTGGTATACTTGGGATTTATAATATCTCAAGAAGGGTTGAAGATTTATCCTAAATAGGTGTGAGCTACTGCAGATTGGCTGTCACCCAAGAATGTCACGAAGGCCCGAAGCTTCCATGGACTTGTGAGCTTCTATAGGAAGTTCATTAGAGGATTCAATGAGATTTGCACACCAATCATAGAGGTGATGCAAAAGGACAAGGAGTTTTTGTTGACAGCAGATGCAAAATATGCAATCTAGAAGTTGAAGAATAAAATCATAGAGCAACAAATGTTGGCCTTACCTCATTTCAATATGGCATTTCAGGTTGATTATGATGCAAGTGGAATGACCATTGGAGCTGTGATGAATAGGGAGGGGAGGCCCATTGCATATTTTGGTGAGAAATTGAAAGATGCCAGGGGAAGATATTTAGTTTATGATCAATAGTTTCAAAATATTTCATAAATTCTGTCTCACACTTGTATGGGGTAAAACCAACCCATATTCCATACACATTATGGAACAATATCTGTGGAATCTAGAATGAAAACTTAGTTGTTGTTTCTACTTTGCTTGAGTCTATTGAAGGGTTGGAACAACTCAAGACTAGAGAGACTGCAAAGTCCGGAAAGAGGAGATAACCTTGGCTTGCTCTTTCTCAATTTGTTTGGTTCCAGAAAAGGCAAGGAGAAAGGTCACTCGTGTGGAGCCATAGGACGAAAACCAAAAATGGTCCTCAAATGAAGAATGTGTTGTCAATGAGTGGACTGCTTAGATGTAAGCATGCTCTATGTGGGTTAGGCTCAAAGTCAAATCCCACATAACAAGAAGATGTAGAGGAACACCCAAGCAAAAGTCTCAGTTGGCAAGATTGGAGCGGTCGCACATTAGAAGAACCACTGCAATCGATGGAGTGTATTCTGGGAATCCCAAAGTGACCATCGGAGAGTGTAGAATATGCCTCCTTCAACAAAGACTAACGGTGATCACAAGGCACACAAAGTTGAGAAAACTTATTCGCACGCGTCCCGCATGAAAAAGTCCATAAAAGGCACCAATGTGGAAGTGGTTGTATGGTGAAGACTTGAGAAATTTTTCTAAAAGGTCGATCAATATCATACCGAGAAGACTATGTCTGCAAGCCCAAATGCGAGGTGGTGTTGATGGTCAAGGTGGGCGCTGTAGGAGGGAGCCTGAAACAATCCACAACTGCCCTAGTATTCCCTCTCGGTACTGCACCACAGAGTGAAATTATTGTAGGTATAATGTCCACTTCATATGCCTATCTTCTCCAATATTGCTCTCGAATTGAAGAAAGTATAAAGGAAAATTATTCTTGTGTATAACTGGTTTCTTCCTCATAAGAGAATGTGGCCAAGAGCTGATGGATTGTACAAAAGCATTTGATTCCTTCTAATATGTTGCAGCAAGGAATTTTTCTGAATAATATGCCATTGGAGGGGCAAGTTTCTACAATATTGTGCCAAGTACAAAGGGTGCTCTAGGGTTCATGTCAATCATATGATTTAGTGGCCCAACTGAAGGATGTGTGTGGCTGGCTCTGAAAACTATTGGAGTTGACTGCATCAATGGATCAACGCTTGCATTTTTAGCAGAAACTCTTAGGTTTATTGTTTTTGAATTAGGTTGTGGTTGTATGAAAATTAACGCCAATCCAATTTCTGGATTTATTACTTTTCTTGCTTCTCTGCAACTCAATACAAGATTATGAGCGGTCTTCTTTGTTTGAATATTGCATCTGATTAAGTATATTTTATCGTCTTTGTGTAGTGTATGCATGTTGAATGCATCACAGTGTGCTTTCCTATCGCACCGATAGGGATTCCCAAGCAATAAACCACAGCAATCCATGGAGGTCACAAAACAGGTGACCTTATCTACAAATTTAGGACAAAATGTAAAGCGTGCATGATTTGTGTCAATGAACAACTATTCTTCTATCCAAGTGGATACAGATGAGGATGTCAAACAATAGTTTGTCGACAAGGCTATTCACAATCAAGTTCTTCTGTGAGCCATTGTCGATAATACAATCGGCTACAAATTCATATATGAGGTGAGCTCTTGTGACAAACAAACAGTCACAACTGCATTGTGCATAATAGTGATGCATTAAGGTGGCTTTATCCAGTTGAACCTTGAGTTCACCATATGTTTGTGCCATCACCCACAACTTCAATGGGAACGGAATGCATTTCCTTTTCGTGGAGATTTACAAATAAAATCTTCTTTTTCAACCGAAAACATTCAATTCTGTCATGTTCCCTTCTCTTATAAAATGTACAATACTTGTCATTTTCTCATGTTTTGAATGAGAATGAGAATGAGAATGAAATGAGTAAGAAGAAGCAAAACTAGGAGAACGAGATCTGTGATCCTTGGGAGAAGTATTCAAATGTGGATGTTGTGATGAAGAAGTTGTTAGCCTCGTCTCAAATGAAGTTGAGGAAGGGGACCAAGCGTATTTGTCTTTGGCCACAAACTTCACTTCAGCCAATTGCACTTGGTCAAAGGCTGCATCCCATGTTTCAAGCAGAGTGTTTTTCCACTTTGTAAAAACATGTGCCAAAACACACTTTTGGATTTTTGGATCAAGGTAGCAACATCATCTTGCACTTTGAGCTGAATGCGCAAACGATTGAAATGAGCAATGTAGTCCCATACTGACCTACAGGCACCATGTCATAATCTAAGCCACTTAATGGCCATGTCCTCCTCATAAGGAGAATTGAAAGCATGTTTCAAAGCCTTTGTGCAATCTGATCAAGTGTTAGTGGGATCTTGACCTACCCGTTTATCTATGATTTGGAGCATAGCACCATTGACAATTTGAGTTTCGCAATGAAAATGTTATTGTGTACATGAAGCACACCGTACTTAACCACAATTCCATATCCAAAATCCTATTGTCAAGGACCTCGGGTCCTAAAATTCATCTTAGATACATTTGACCGATGCACGAGGTGTTGATGGTCAAGTTGCTCATGACGTAATACATTGATCCCATTCATTGACTTTATCACCAATGAAGCGGCTAACGAAAGTGGTGAAGTCAACCATTGTGTCAATCAATGCTTGGTTCACCATTGCACGATTGTTAGCCGGTAATTTAGAGGAACAAGTTTGTCAATTTGACAAACAAAAATGGCTATCGTGGTCTTGGGCTTCACCAACAATGCAACCCAATTACAAAACCAATAAGTAGTTTGGGGCCTTCCCTACAAGAGAATTTTCCCTCCAAAGAATAATTTATGCCCTTGGGTTAGAAAGCAGTATCTCTTTATACAAACAAAAGTTTCCCCTTTACAAATAATTTGTCCCCCCTCATGAAATTATGCCTCCTTAGAGCTAAATTTGTTGTAACTACTTTGGCATTAATGCCTCCCTAAATAAATTAGGGTCCCCTCGTTTATAAAACTTTTATTGCCCGCTATGCTTGTCCCTTTTACAAAGGCGTCCCTTTTTTGAAATAATATTTATCCCTTTACAAACCCCTAAAAATGTATCCTTATTTTCTTATTATGATGTGAAAATTCTATTAGTTTTTCCTTGTGCACAAGTGTAAATTTTTAACTAAAGTGAATTAAATGTTAATAAAGTTTTAAAAATCTAAAACTTTATCTCATGCTTAAAGTCCAATGACATAAAGAGTGAAGAAATTTTATAAAATTGATCTTCGCCTTATGAAATCCGAGATAAATTCTCCGTTGACACGTATATGGGGTATGAAAGTCGGGCCACATGCAGTTGAAAATAGAGTGGATTAATTCATAAGAAGAGAGATAAACTTGTTACGCCGAAGGCGTTCCCCCTATGGGAAAGGCCCCTGCGGACATTTCTACGACTGTCTTAATTTTGACGGTTTGACGGCCGTCTGGAAGTTTGTTCTTTTTCGCCTATTTTTAATAGTTATTTTATTCTTTTTCGCCTATTTTTAATAGTGTTTTTTTGGGTGCATGTTGAATGCAGCAGCTATTTTTAACTGTTTTTGCATGCTTTTTTTTTGCATAAATGGGCTATTTTTAACAAATGCTTTTGTTTTTTGCGGGGCTATTTTTAAGAGTGTTTTTTCTTGCATGCTCAATGAGGGTTTGTGTGACAGATTTTTGTGTATAAGTAGAAGAGGTGCGGGTTTGCAATTTCACAAGATTCATTACGGTGCTAAGGATTTCGGGTTTGCAATTTCACAGTATTTATTACTCTGTTCTCATCAATTTACTTTGAAACTACTTATCTGCCTTGGTCACAACATCCAGAACAATGACAAGTTGCAATCTTTGAGTCTGGTAGCGAGCTTATTGATTATTTATTCCCTCACTGTGCTTGGTCTTATCTTGACCTGCACCTTTCTCATGTGGACTGCACGAGTTCTATATGTAATAAGCTAAAGCTGAAAGCTTAGGAGTTTCGTAGTCAGGTTTTTGGAATCTGAGAACTAGTATAAAAAACAGGCAAATGGGTGTCTGTCTGTTTTCTATATTGATCTCTTGTCTTCCCTTGGCGTTTTAATCATCCCTAAAATACTTAAATTGTTTTATTTTCCTACACCTTTAGGCTTATGCATCCCTAAAATACTTAAATTGTTTTCTTTTCCTGCATAATGCAAAATTGAATATCTTCACCTTCGCAACCATACTTCTTTGAAAAAAATTAATATGACAACAGAGCTAAAAGAAAACCATAGTACCTACTACCACGCATTCTCATATGTACAGTAATATCCAGATCAGGACCGTCTTCACTCTAAGTGCTGCAGACACTAAATGGCCAGATCTCCACAATATTATGTCGGGTGAATGCCCAACAGATCCTCGAGCTGCACAACGTTGGAGAACACTTAACATTGTCTCTAACCCTCATAGAGTATCAACGCATACCTACATCACAGATTCACAATATTTCACGAAGAAATATTGCAGAAGGAACTTGGAGCAGTAGACTTTTGGTACAGGTAATCAAATCTACTTATTTCAAAGTTATTTCCAAACTACATAGCTAATATTTATGTTCCCTTGTCTCGCAAGTATGAATGGCAACATAGAGGCTCCGCACATGTCCACGGTTTATTGTGGCTCGAGAATGTGCCCAAAGTTGACAAAATGGATTGGGAGGATACAACAGTTACTAAGGCCTCAAAACAATACTTTGATAAGTTCGTGTCTGCCTGGAACCCTCGACCAGCATGCAACCGCTTGGATTTTGTTCCCAGGTCACTCCTAGATGACCCTTGCTTGCTAGATACAACCAAAATTCTATCCTCCTCCCCAAATTCAGACCTTAAAGAACTGATTAATCAAGTTCAGTGCCACACTAAATGTTCAAAACAGACATGCCTGCGTAGAAAGCAATCACAGCTCCAGTGCAGGTACAATGCCCCCTGGGCCGCGCAACCTACTTCTTCCTTACACATTGAAAGTGATGGGAAAATTAAGTACCTCCCTTCCAGAAATGATGACAGATTGAACATCCACAATCGAACTATGATATACATATGGAGAGCAAATGTCGATTGCCAACCGGTACTTTTCCGCCATGTTGTTCTTGAGTATATTGCAAAATATGCTTCGAAAGCCAAGCAACGCTCAGAAACATATCACCAAATGTTATCCAGATTTTCAAGAGACGCAGATGCAGATTCTCCAGCACATATCGCGATCCGTAAAATGCTAACAGAAAGCATTGTCGAACATGAAATAAGCACACAAGAAACATGCCACATGTTGCAAAAAATGCCACTTGTTATGTGCAGTCGTCCATTTGTATCATTAAATGTTGGAAAAAAAATTCTGAGACGTGTCGTTGAAAGTGACGCTGATGCAAAACAAACATCCGCTTTCTTGGATGCATATAAAGTTCGTCCAACAATCATGGAACACCTACCACTTATTCAAGTTGCTCGAGGTTGGAGCTACAACAAGAATCGTAAAGGTGATAAATGGAAAAAGTGAACGATACACGCAATTGTTCGGGTCCACCCGAGATTTGTGGATGTCCCAGCTCAGGATTCAACGTCATATGACCTTTTCTGTTGGTCAAAACTCCTTTTATACAAGCCTTTCAGAAATATTGCGTCAGAATTTGGAGCAACCCCACATGACATCAACGGCACTTGGGACATGTTTAAGCACAACTACAAACCGTGGCATGTTTTACGCACAACCGCAGACACAGGACCTGTTACGGATGTTAGTTCTGACTCTGAGCCCGAATGCAGTATTCAACACGAACCATTGCAAGAATGGCAGGTCTTCGCACAACTTCACCCAGGAAACAACACGGGTCTAGACAGTCTTGACATGTTGGGGAAACGAGATTTTGACGTACAACATAATTGGAACATACATGACGTTCCACATGAATTACAGATAACTAGTTCATCATTCATTGAAAGAGAGAAGGCAAACATAATTAACAACAACATACAGGCCACACCACCATCTTCCACACTTCCTTTGTCTCTAGAACAACAAACAACTCTTGATACCATACTACACCATTCAGCAAACAAAACCCTTCTACCTCCACTAAGATTCATAATTCAAGGAACGACTGGACAGAAAATCATTTCTAATAAATAAAATCCACAATTTATTCACATCACCAACCACATATCCCTCACCTCTACTTGTGCTCGCCCCTACCGGTGTTTCAGCATTCAACATCTCTGCATCCACAATCCACGCAGCCCTATGAATTCCAATCGAAGAACTCAAACCCCTTGAAGGTACTGCATTATCGTCTTTTCAAGAGTCACTGAAACATATAGAATATGTTCTTATTGATGAAATGAGTTTCAATAGCCCAAAGTTACTAAGCAAAATTGACAGTAGGCTCATGAAGCTTTCCCACACTCAAGAACATCTGAATTTGGAAACAGATCAGTCATCCTCCTCGGCGACCTCGGCCAATTACCATCGATTTAGTCCTCTTTATGCAAGTAATTCCTACGGAGCAACCCTTTGGAAGGGATTTGAGACTTCCATTACATTACAAACAATATTTCGGCAACAAGGAACAACCAATGCACAAGTTTCATTCCGGAATTTACTGCTCCACATGCGAGATTCAACCCCTCTAATTGAGGATTGGGAAATCTTAATGTCTCGCATAGACACATACCTAACTCAGCAAGAGCTCAAAATTTTTAAGGATGCACCGCATTTGTTTGCAAAAAATGATCAAGTCGACTCCCACAACCTACAAATGTTGAAGGCATTGAACGTTCCGATCGCCCAATCCATTGTTGAAAGTAACAGGCGAACTAGACCAGGAAATCCTGATGATGATCAGTTGGAACACAAAGTTCATTGTGCAAACAACAAAAAAATCATGCTTATTGCAAATCTATGGGTTGACGCAGGCCTCGTGAATGGTGCCACAAGAACAATCACCGACATTGTCTACGATGCATCAATGCAACCACCAACATTACCTTTATTTGTTGTTGTCAAATTTGATAGATACAATGGCCCATGTTGGGATCCCACCAACCCGTTACATATTCCCATACCCCCTATTTCGAGAGGGAATCGAAGATAATTGCCAATTAAAATGGCCTGGGGATTAACTATCCACAAGTCGCAGGGACTTACTTTACACAGAGAAACCGTCGACATTGGAACCACTGAAAGGCAGGGTCTGACATTCACAAATTTCTCCAGACTTCCCTCGCTTGCAAATCTGCATATTTCACCTAGCTTTTTCATTCAAGAGATACTCAAAAATGGTGTACGTAACAACACTTCGAGCAAGAAGAAAGGAGGAAGCAAGACTACTATCACTCAGCCTATCGTAAAAGCTACCCTCTGCTTTGATAGCACCTCCGCTACTACTATACTAAACACTTATTCTATCCAAAGCGACATTGCTGCTCAAGGGGTATCAAATGTAATCATGTTTATTCAAGTTAAAAAAGCCCACTAAAGGCTACTATTAATGATATAAAAAATGCAAATGTATACATGTCCCATTGTGTGCACGCAGATCTACATTTATTAGATGTTGTGAAATATGATATGAAACTTTAAATGTACAAAGTTGTAACAGAAATAAATGTACACATACAAAATTTCAATCTAATGTTTCAACTCAATTCCTACACTACAACTATCAATCACACACATTATCAACTGTACAATAAATAATTTTCCAACAAAACACCAACCGAACAACCGATGCACAATTAACACAATAAACCCGAATAAAATACATACAACATCAACTTTAAGATAAATTAACTATTGAAAAGGGTTAACAAGTTTGAAAAGTAGAAACAACCTTCACATTAAGTTACACTTACGAAATCAATCACACCCCTAATCACCATCTACTACAAAAGTAATAATTATACCTCTAAAACAAATAACATATACCGTTCGGTGTTCACATTGCATGAAACACATGCGATTGCTAGTCATAAAGTTATAATATGTTGCTCCGCATGGGGAAGTGCAAAGGTGAAGGTGACGACATCAGAGAATTAATGTTTGGAGAATCTCAATGGACAGTCGTGGATCTGTTGTTTCCTCTGTGTGAGCCACGAGCGTGCCGACCTAGGCTGCGGATGGAAAAGCAAGCATTCAAAATGACAAGTGGTCGGGTGGCCTATCCTGCAAAAGCCATATGAGGCCTTTTGGGGCGTTGGTAGTGATCGCCCCCACCCTTTTCCCTTTTTTATTTTGATATTTGAATTGAGATGACTTGGCTTTAATCTTATTTTTTATTTTTAAAAACAAATTTGTAATAAAGAAGTATTATAAAGTTTTAAATTTGCAAAAATTTAAATAAACCTGAAAACTTTAGATTATCATAACTCGGGCTCCGGGTGTCCTCTTAGGACAAACCAAATGTTTGCGCCTAAAATTTTAGGTGCTCCGGACATGGTGGCAATGTCAGAATTCACCTATCATGCCTCTATAAAAATCTGCTGAAATGAGCCTACAGATGTCGAGAAACTTCAGCATGCCTTATTTCAAACCCTCGATATCATATTCAGATTCACTGACATTCGCTCCCTACTGAAAAGGTGATTGACCGTGTTGGTGCTATCTGACTGTTGTCAAAAAGCTCCTGTAAAAACTTGAAGAAAAGGAACAACAAAAACCCATATCCAAATAAGGATCGGAAGTGCTTTGATACCATTGATGTAGATCCCACAAGGGAACCACAACAAATGAAAATGAAGCTGCTAGAGGTCTACACAAATGGTGTGCGACAATTATCTCCACTATAAAAAACTCCAATCTTCATTACTTTTTAATGACAAATGACAAAGCTTTATAACACTCCCACTATCCTACAATCAAGTAAACAAACCAATCCGAATCCCTACTTGTATTCCTAACAACTAGCAAGCCATTCCTAACAAATAGGTGAGTTACATAGAGAATCAAAAAAGCCTACCAATTCCTAACTACTAAATCAGCTACATGTCTTGAAAGGAGAGATGCCCTCCCGCATCCACCAACTAAGAGAGAATTTAGGAAATGGTTAGTGAGAGTGAAAAACAATACTTCTAACTCACAATGCACATGTGGTGAAATCGAACTATCAGCTAGTTTATCAGCCCATATTTGGAACCAATACATGGAGTATTTTGTCTGATATGGCATCAGCGGTCTGATATGGAGTATTTTGTCTGACTCATTATTAAAAGTTAAGACTTCATACTAGAGATTCAATGGCCAATAACATGAATTATGTTAAATTGTGGTTAATAATACTGAATGGTGTCCTGTCCTCAAATCCATTTAGAGAGTGGAAACCCATTTAGAGAGTGTCACCCCATTTATATGTCATGGATTGCAACTATTTGCCTGCACTATTAGTAATATCGAAATCTGAATCAGAACATTCTTTTTTAAATTATATGGTCCGGTCGCTTGTGCATAGGTATAACTCAGGAACAATACAAGAAGAAGAAAAAAACACAAGCCTTCCCTCATTAACAGGCATTAAGTTGAATACTTACAGGCTTACCAAATTGGAGAGAGCAGTGATTTTCTCACTAATAAATCCCTTTAAGCCTTGACTCCCAAGATCCCTGTCAGTGAACAAAAGTTCGGTCATTGTCAATGAAATTGATTTCTTGTCAAGAAACCAACCGTACAAGTAAGAGGTTAACAATAGACGAAGAGGTGCATTGCAGACATGAAACTGATGATAAATAATTCAAAATAAGCCTCGTTTACTAGACCCTAAAATGATATAATAAACAGCCTGAGAATGTCCATGGTTTACTGAACTTCACCTTGTCAAGAAGGATGCGTAAATTAAAGTAAACAAAAGTTGAGTGGAAAATAACTACGATCATTCAGACCCTTGCCAGTTATCGAGACCAAATAGATAGTATCCTTATGCCTGTTCTTGACACTAAACAGATAGTACCCTTATCCCACATAAATTGGTTGGTAGTCATAAGGATATTAGTGTCAACTATTTAGTACACTGGGGCTAGTTCCAGAGATTTTGACCTTAAAAGAAAAGGATATAAGCCAAAGTCTCAATAAATTTATCTTTTACAACTCTACTAAAGTATGTCATTGCTGAAAAATCCTGCATTGATTATTTCCTAGTTGATTTCAACTACTTAGTACATTGGGGCTAATTCCAGAAATTTTGACCTTAAAAGAAAAAGATATAGGCCAAAATCTCAAGAACTTATTTATCTGCAAATCTAATATAGTATCTCATTGCTAAAAATCCTGTATTGATTATTTCCTAGTTGATTTCCTTGGTTGTTGCTCAGGTCATTTCTTGTTGGGTCCTCGATTATTTCAAAGGCAACTACCAGCTATTCACCAGGGTTTCCAGTTGCTAAATATGATAGAGAACATTGCATATTCTGAATATTTCTTGGTGCACTTTGAGGTCTTCTATAATCCTAGATTCGTACTGATTTATGCTAGGCCCTTTTGAAAGGATATTTTCTCATTTGTTGCTTTGTATTTTAGACTGTAAGAGCTACTAAAGGATTTCACTCCATGGTTTTTCATCAAACTATATAGCATTTTAGGCTGTCCACAAAACATATTACTCTGCTTGTCTTGCCATATTATACAATCTAACAAAATCAAGAACTCCATTTTATGACTAAAATCTTATATTGATTGCAACTAAAGATAGTAATCCTTTGCCAAAAAGCTTCAGGCTCTTCATCCTTTGGGGAAAACTTTGCTATTAAAACAGTTTTTTATTCCAAGGAATTTCAAGGAGTACACTATATCTCCATACTAGGTTTCACACTGTTCCACCATTCCTTCACCAGACTTTTCACTATTTCTTTTCGTGACCAAATAATTATCGGGTTCCTTTCTCTTTCATCTTCTTCACATGCTTCAGATTAAATTTTCCGACTGGTTATGCAAAAAGTGAGCATAGCTCAACTTCCTCTACCATCATATTCTGGAAATTTTATTTTCATTAGTTACCTACTCACTCGCCAAGGGTTCTTTCCATTGTATCCTAGTACAGGTTATAAGTGTAATAATTCACCAGGCTTCCTTGTAAGCTCTTCCATAATGCATTTATTTTTAACTGTAATTACATTGCCAGAGCCAAATATGCAATATCCCTATCTGAGGGAAGGTTTTGAGAACAATTTTTCACTTTCATCTCAATTAATGTCTCATTCGATCCTCTCTGAATTCCTCAACTTGCCTTAATCTTCTTCCTTGAATCTACTCTTCACGACGGGGGAAAGCCTGTCTGATACCACTGTGAACACGCTTACACCTAGACTTAGAGAGTGAACGCAAACAACAAAAATGTAATTCAATATGGAGTGCAATTACTGACAGCCTAGGAGCTATCCATTAAACCTCCCATTAGAGGATTGTTAGGAGGGGCAAAGCTTCCATTCATAAGTCTTTAAATGTTTAACAATCACAGGCACTCGAAATAGTATTCAATTTATGCCTCCACATCCCCAAAAGCTAAACTCTCTCCTTACAACCCCCAAAGCAATCATGGCACAATTCAACATACAATCAACAATGCAACAGATACATACCATACATATAGCTAGCTGAACTCCTTAAGAGAAGACAAACATGCGGATAAGGCCAAGAATAATATTAAACAGTGGAGATATCCAATGAGTTAGCTCTGAGGTGGAATAACATGCTGACAATATTACTAAGTGCTGCTCAACATAGCAACAGTGACACATTTTTTATATGAAGTCATAAGGGATTATAATACACAAACAAATCTAGATACCACTTAAAGGTGCTCATGCGACCAGCATGAATCAACCCTTAATCCCTTATGCCATCAAAGACAATCACGGCATTATACCTCTATACTCCCAGATTCCATATCTATTATCCTAACACAAGGCTCTAGGGCTCACATAAAATCATAGCACATAGAAGCAAGGATAAAAATCATTATTATAATAGCCAAACTCGGACCTTGCAAAGTGAACATAAAAGACTCAGCATGAAACTAGATGTTCAAAAATGCATTAGATTCTATACTGTCCTATCATGATTCATACATGTGGGTGACAAATTCAGGCTGGAAGTGGATTGGGTCATCCTTGACATGCTAATATATGATTCTATATAGTTATGTCTTCTTCGGTGGCACTGCTTTAGAATTTTATTGATCAATGCCAGTGCTCTAGTGTACTGTGTGACCTGTAGCCATTGTATTTGTTTCTTTAGCTTCCAATGGTTGTTTTCACCATAATTTGCATTGTCATGTGCCATTTCAGATGCTAATTGTACATTGTGAGTCAGCTTAATATTTTATTGTTCTTTTTGAATCCATGGACCAGAACAATACATGATCTTGTTGGTATATTGGGAACCAAGAAGCCACCAAACAGGGAGACCCTGAGAATATCTAGGAAGTAATCAAATAAGCCACATGAAGAGGCAACTTGGTATAAGCATCTTTCATCAAGTTAGCAAGCTCTGTTGTCAGCTACATTGGATAGAGCTGTTATTTCCTGATTAAAACATGCCAACGCAGAACAAAAAAAGTAATCTAGAAAGAAACAAGCGATAGTATGCTTAATTGGCTAATGGGCTGACATTAAGCACCTGTAGCCACATTAAAGCTTCAGCAGCTGGAAAAAGGAGAAGGGCCAATGGAGTTGCCTGCAAAATGAGGAGCCAAAAGCCTAAGATCATTTGGAAAGGCTATAAACACCCCAAACACTTGATTCATAGATTCCGCCATATGCTCCCCCTCAAGCATGTGGATGAATATGACATATCCTTTACTGGTTTGAAAGTAATTGCACAATAGTGGAAGGATCAAACTACCCCATACACAGTGTTTCTCGTTACTAGAAAATATGACGTGATCCTTTGTGTTCATTGCAAGTTCACCACAAGGAAAGGTACATCAAATGTTCTGGCATAACCACAGGTTTCCCAAAAATGAAACATGCTATGACGGTATGACTGAACTGTCACAAATTTGTAAAAAGACATTTGAAATGTTTTCTTGCAAAAGTACAGTCAGTGCTCAAGAATTTCTGTGATTGCTGCACTAAAGTTATTGACCTTGAAACATGAATATTATTGGATTGAAAGGTGTTCTTGCAATGGCTGTAAATTATGTGTGTGCTGCATACACTTATGTGTCACGACAAGTTTAGCTCTATATTGGAAAAAGTTGGTGTGGTACAAAAGATTGACTATATAGGGAGAAATGCATGTGACATGTTTTCGAGATCTTGTAAATGCCTAGATTATAACTGACACACTCTCTTTAAGTCTGTGTAAGGGATCGGTTGAAGACACACTATGATCCTTCTTTATGAACATTTTGATGCATTGCTCACAAGTGCATTTTCGCGGTTATGCTTATTTGCTAACCAAGTGAAGGAGGTGAGGTTAGCATTAGTCCTAGATAACCATTATATAAGTTTAAAAGAGCAAGGGTTATTGCCTATTGCCAAATAGAAAATACCATAACGAAGATTCATTTACCAATGGGGCGGGATAGACACGTGAAGGGGGCTCCAAGGTGCAAAAAGATAACGTTTCCATCTTGACACTCTTCCACATATTGCAAGAGGTGGTTTTAGTAAGAGATGAATTGGGTGGAGGTTTACATGCTAGCAATATAAGTGAGTCGCAAGGGTGGTGATGCGGGAGCATCCGGGTCCACAAGCAATCTTGATTCTACCAAAAATATGGCTAGTATTTTGGGTTCTCTTTGTCAATGTTCTCTCAATGTTTCATAATGGATTTGGGTCACGTTCAACATCAAACTCAATTGGTTGAGCGGATCAACTGTTAGTAGGATTCGGAGAGTCGGTTGAGAAGTTTGTAGAGGGGATTTGGATCCAAATTTTAGCACAGAGCAGGACTGCAATGAGTCCATTTGAGGGACTGTTATATGTCTATGTTCCTAGGATACAGGTACAGGTTCGGGTACGGGTTCGGTACGTGGATACGTTGATTTTAAAGCCCTTGGGTACGATACGCCTTGGGGACATCCGTACATATATAATTAAAAATTATATATATATATATACACTCATTTTACTCATTATTTAGTCCATAAGAAATACAAAACTTGAAAAATATAGTAGGATGAAGGTTTAAAACATTTAATATGCTTAAAATTTATATTTTCATTGATCATGTGGCTGCCATACATATGATATATGAATATCATGTCAATATGAATACAAATAATCTAGAATATATCATCTAGATTTTCCTCAAACAATGGCTTCCTACAAACGTAGATCCTCCTTGCAATAAAATTCAAACAATGGCTGCCTCCAAACATGACATCTCCTCCTTTGAATGATCAATAAAACAATGATTGCCTCTAAACAATGGCTGCCTCTAAACAAACTTGAACTCCTTGCAAGCAATGGCTGCCTCCAATCTCGTCCTCCTTGCAATGGCTGCCTCCAAACAAATCCTCCTTCCAATGGCTACCTCCTCCTCAATTCCTCTTTGGCTCTTTGCTCTTACACTTGCAAAAACCAACAATGAATTGTTTGTGTTTTGTAATGCTTGCGTGCCTTGTTATCATAGTTGCCATGTTCGAAAATTTTGGATAGTTCTAAAGGGGGGAAGGGTTCGGAAGTTTGGAATTTTTCAAAACGTTCAGTTCAGTTTGGTTTAGAAAATTTACAAATATAAATATATATAAATAATAAATACTATACATACATGATGATATTTGAAAAGAAAAACCAATTACACATAATAAGTGTTTTTCCTTTACGTGCTTAGGAATTAGTGTTTCTTGTTTCGTTTTTGTTTTGTGTTGAAGTTTTTTTAAATTTAAACGCTAAATTAAAAAAGAAAAAAAATAATGTTCAATCGAACTTGTTCAAGAAGTTCGCAGACCAAAAATACGGTTCAAACTGAATTTTTACTAAGTTCATAAGAACGTGGTAACCATGATTTTTATAGCTTTAGGGGAGTTTAGGGCTTATTTTTTTATTCATTTATAGGTTTAGGGTTTGTTTTTTGTTCATTGACTAAGTCAAACAAAAACAATTAAACAAACCCCACCGCCAAAACCTGTGGGTACGTCCCGGATACATATGGGCACATCCGGGTACTTCCTGTGCACGTTTGTGACGTACCTAAGACATATTTGTACCGTGCCCAAGACGGATCTGCACTGCGAATAAGTATCCGGGGTTTGGGAGGGGGCGTACCCATGCTTCCCAGCTTATGTGTTCCTCTTCACGTGTTTAAATCAATGGCTTGCATGTGTAAATATTTGTAAGAATCCAAGTGATTTCAATAAAGAGTGCAATTTTGGGTTTCGGTTTTGGGTGTGCATGTGTCTAAGTGTTTTCCAGTAGCTCTAGAGTGTTAGGTTGAGAGTAAAGCAGCCCTTAACTTGGCCCCCTCATTCCCATTTTTACCATTTTGTATTGTAGCAAGGTTGTGCCATGTTGGGTTGTGAGTGGATTTTTCGTAGGTATGAGATGAGTCCTGCAATTGCTTGCAATCAGTAGTGCATTATGAGGAAAAAATGGAACACAAAGGAGTTCCCATTGGAAGAGGAGGAAGAGCACCAAGAGTTACAAAATTGGCAAAGATGATGAGAGGAATCTAAGCTGGATTGGAGGATGTTATGGAGACTGGAAACGAGAAAATTGTCTCAAATTCACATGAAGATAAAGATGAAGCACGACATTCAACTTGAAGAGTTCTTTAGATGAACCGAAAGATAGGTTCTTGAATGCCATTGCCAACATGGGAGGCAAGCCATGATTGGCCACCCCTAGCTACTTGGGAAGCCTATGTCTTGAGGATTTCATTGATTGGATCACTAGTTAGAGAAATATTTTGACCGTGAGTGAGTGGAGGATCCCAAGAAAGTAAAATTTGCTTGCACAAAGCTGAAGGGACATGCATCCTTGTGATGGGATCATGCATAGATGGATAGAACAAGAAGAAAAAAAAGAAATAATCAAATCTAGGGATTGGATGGTCACAAAGTTGAAAAGGTAAGTTCTTGCCCTTGGATCATGAGTTGAATTTGTTTAAGATATTGTAGAACTTGCGATGAAAAGGAGATGAGTGTAAATGATTACACGGAGGTCTACAAGCTCGCCATTTGGACTGGTCATGTTGAGGATGATGAAGAAAAGATCTCGAGGTACATGAATAGTCTTTGTATTTCTTTACAAGATGAGTTTGGGATGATAATGTTGAGGTTAATGGAAGAAGTATAGCAATATACTTTGAAGGAGGAAGAGAAACTGTCTCGGAGACAACAAAACACATCAAGAGGAAGAGGAAGGTTCTCATGACAAAGAGGAAAAACATGCACCATAAGAGGACATCATACTCATGAAGGAAAAGCAGTACTTCTCAAAAAAACAATTATATCCCGAGGGAAAGAGGATACTTTGGTAGAGGAAGAGGTAGAAAATTTGTAGGTACATGTTACAAGTGTACAGATATTGGGCCTAGTGCATTTGAGCGCCCACAAACACAACAAAACAATGGTAGAAGAAATGAAGTTAGCAATCATATTGCACAAGTGGAAGAGAGTGTTGCTTTACCCAATCGCGCAAAAGAACGGGAACAAAGAGAAGTTCTCATTATGAAGAGAATGTTGTTGAAACCAGCCAAGGAGGAGAATGAATTAATGCAAAGATAGAGTCTTTTATGAACCATATGCAAATTTGGAGTTGAGTGCTGCAAGCTCATTGTTGATAGTGGTAGCACAAACAATTTGGTGGCTAGTGAAATGGTAGAGAAGCTTGGGTTGAAGAAGATCTTGCATTATAACCTCTACAAGGTTTCTTGGTTGCAAAAGGGACCCAAATGATGGTAAATGAGAAATGCTTAGTGAATTTTCAAATTGGTTCATATAAGGATGAGATTTTGTGTGATATTATGCTCATGCATATTTTTCATGTATTGTTGGAAAGGCCTTGGCAACATGATAGAAAGGTTGTGTATGATGGTAGGATGAAGATCTACGCTCTTGTGAATGTTGGTAAGAGGTTTACACTAACCTGTTAAAGGAAAGAGAAGAAGTGCACAAAAGTCCCAAAGGTTTTGTTTGTTTCCGGAAAATAGATTATGAGAGAGGTGAAAAAGGAAAAAGCTTTCTTTGATTTTATTCCCTAACCCAGCACATAAGAGGCAGCAAGTGGAATGGTTTCCACATGAAATGAAGAGTTTGTTGGAAGAATATCCTGGTATTCTCTTGATGGATTTTCATGATGGGTTTCCACCCGCAAGAAGCATTGGTCATCACATGGACTTGCTACCCAAATGTTTGTCACATATTGTTGGGAAGGCCATGACCATTTGATAGAAAGGTTATGCATGAGGGCAGGATGAACACCTACACTCTTGTGAACAATGATAAGAGGCTCACATTAAGCCCATTGAAGGAAAGAGGAGAAAAATTGGACAGCAATCCTAAGGTTTTGTTACTTTCCAGATAACGGTTAATAAGAGAGGTCAAGAAGGAGAAATCTTATTTTGCTTTCATTCCAAAACCCATGTAGGTTGGGGCAGCAAATGGAGTAGATGAAATTCCACATGAAGTGAAGAGTTTGTTGGTGTAATATGCTGATATTATCTCCAAGGATTTTCCAAATGGCTTACCACCCATGAGAAGCATTAGTCATCACATGGACGTTATCCCCAAATCAAGCTTATCGAACAAGGCAATGTATCATCTATAGAAAATGAGGAGACGGGAAACAAATCCAAGAGCTGTTTGACAAGGGTTTGATAAAAGAAAGTTTGGTCCCATGTGCAGTTCTAGTGGTATTGGAAACTAAGAAAGATGGAGAATGGCATATGTAGACAGATTCACAAGCCATCAACAAGATAACTATCAAGTACATATTTCCATTGCCATGGATGGATGTCTTGATGGATCACAAAGATGGATTTAAAGAGTGGGTATCATGAAATCCATATTAGAGAAGGTGATGAATGGAAAACTGCAATCAAGACAAAAAAATGGATTGTATGAGCGGCTTGTTATGTCGTTTAGAGTGACAAATGTAACAACCACCTTCATGAGACTTATAAGTTATGAATGATGTGCTAAAACCATTTCTTGGTAATTTTGTTATTGTGCATTTGGATGATTTTCTCATTTTCAGTAGAACAAAAGGAGCACTTGATGCATTTGAGGCTTGAATTGCAAAGTTTGGGAGAAGAAATGTTCTTGGTCAACTTGCAGAAGTGCAGCTTTCTGAAAGAAGAGTTAGATTATTTGGGTTTTTTGATTTCCCATGATGGATTGAGGATGGATCCTAAAAAGTAAGAGCTCTTGTTGAGTAGCCATCACCGAGGAGAATGTTTGAAGCAATGTTGCAAGGAGACGCGTCTCCCACCACCTAGACACGTATCCCATATGGGCACGTGTCTCAGTACGGGAGACATGTACGAAGATGCCTCGCATGAAGACACCTCCCATATTCTCGCAAAATCGAAAATTTTAAACTTTATTTAGGGCTAAGCCCTACCGCCGCCGTTGCTTGTAGACCTCTATGTTGTTTTAAAATGAACCCAAAGCCCCGCTACCATTACCATATATCTGTGTTTTTATTAAGGCAAAGCCCCGCCACTCACTCTGTCATATCTTTGTTATTGCTTTTATTAGGGCAAAGCCCCACGCCACCGCCACCTATGCCCTTGTGTGCCCTAGAACAAGCTTGGTGGCAAGGGTCGCAACCCTATCTTGCCATCCTTTAAGTTTTACTTTTTTTACTTTTAAATTTTAGTTTTACGTTTTTTATTTTTTATTTTTTGTTTTAGTTTTAGTTTCTATTTTTATAATAAATAGATGAATCGTAGCTTTTAACCTTTCAGCTTAAGCTTTAATTTTTAGTTTTAACTTTTTAAGTTTGACTTTTAATTTTTATTTGTATAAATAATAAAATTAGATTTAGATTATATTATTTAAAAGTTATTTGCTATTGGAACTGCCTTTATATTAATAAAAATAAAAGAGAGTTACATAGTAAGGGTGACCGGATAACACACGGTCCCACAAAATGCCACAAGGGCACCAAAAAAAGGTAAAAACGCCACAAGGGCTACATTAACACGCCCACAGGGCAACCAGATAGCATAAAAAAACGCCACCATCAAGCACACGCCGCCGCACCAGGGAGGGGAGGATCATCTCGAGGAGGGATGAAAGCTCCACTGTTAGGCTTCGCCGAAGGAGGATCCACCGCCAACCGTCGTGATCAGGATATTGCATTTGTAATCGGAACCATAATTCCCCAACCGGGGCGAAGATCCTGCAATGGTTTGCATGGCCGGCGGCGGAGAACCCCACCGTGAAGAGCTAACAACACCTTCCCCGCGAGGGCGAGCTCCCCCCCGCTCCAAAGGAGGACAGGGTTGAAGGGCGGCCCCGAGGGGAGGCGGAACGGTGGCTGCACGAGTGGCTCTTCTGACGTGGTCCCGCAGGAGGCGGCCGTCGGGGTGGCAAAGGCCGAGGTGGCGGCAGCTGAGGATCCAGCGGAACCCGACTCATAGTGCATGGCGCACTCCCCCGTGATCAAGAAGCTCCTACAGATGAGCAAACTCCAAGGTGACCTTGGCGGCTTGAGCTTGAATCTGTATGCAAATAGTAGACAAAATAATCACCTTGTCATTAGTGGAAAAACAAATAACAGATTGATCTTGCTTGAAAATTAAAGCATTGCGAGCTTTCCAGATATGAAACAGAATACAGAGCACGAAACAAATGCCAAAGCATATCAATATAATGGGGCTAAGGACTGAAGTCACCAAATAAGGCCAGATGCCACGGGAAGAAGTCAAGGTGATAGGGTTGAAACAAAGAATGGATCCACCTCCAAATAGATTGAGCACGGGGACACGACCAGAAAAGGTGTTTGAATGACTCGGGGTGAGAGCAAAAAGGACAGTTAGGATTAGGGATGCCAATATGACTAAGTCTTTCGCCCATGCAGCAAACCTTGGTAAACAAGACACCAAAGAAAGTGGTTAACTTTAGGCTCAAGAAGAGGGTTCCAGGTATGGGAAAGTCGGTGAAGCCAAGTGGACTGCTTTCAGAGTGTAACCCCCACCGAGCATTGAGTTTATCAATGGCCGGTGAGAGCGGACTCAACAACTGATAAATGGTTCAAGTGTTGTATCGGAGGAAGGCAATTTCCGATTCCACCGCCAATCGCACCACCACGCTGCCGGAGGTTGGAGCCCCAACTTGTGAAGCATAACATCTAGCGGGGAGCTCCTAAATTTTGCAGATAGACTGGAAGTCCGAAGTGCTAAAAGTGTTATTATTTTAATGTTTAAACTTTAAACTTTAATCATATAACTATGATATTAATTTCGCAATTTTAATTTTTGTTCTTTGATATTTATTTTAATAATAAATTGATATTATTTAAATTATTATAAGTTTATTATTTTAATTTTAATTATCATTTCCTTACTTCAAAAAAGAATAGTTATTTTTAATTTTTCATGCATTTTAATTCTAAATAAATTAATAACGTATAATAAATTATAATATTTTTCTAACTTTTTCATACACATATATATTGTCGTCTCCTGTACTCCGTCTCAAGCAACTATGGTTTGAAGCAAGAAGCTTCCATAGGTTAGTTTTTGCATCTCTCCAAGAATATGCCGATGGGTCACCACTCATGAGAAGCATTAGTCATCATTGGAATTTGATCCCGGATTAAACTTAATGAACAAGACAACATACAGGTTGACACCTATAGCGAATGAGGAATTGATGAGATGAATCTGCCATATGGGTTACCATCCATGAGAAGCAATAGTCATCCTAAGGACTTGATCCACAAATTAAGCTTATCAACAAGACAACATATAAGTTGACACCCATAGAGAATAAGGAAGTGAAGAGACAAGTCCAAGAGCTATTGGACAAGGGTTTGATAAAATAAAGTTTGGGTCCATATGTAATTCCAACCAGTATTTGAACCTAAGAAAGATGGAGGATGGCATATGTGCATGGATTCATGAGCCAATAACAAGATTACTATCAAGTACAGATTTCCATTGCCACGGATGGATGAATTGATGAATTGTTTGAGTGGAGCTAAGTACTTCATGAAAATAGATTTGAAGAGTGGGTACCATCAAATCCGGATTAGAGAAGATGAGCGGAAAACTGCATTCAAGAAAAAGGATGGGTTGATCGGTGGCTTGTTATGCTATTCTCGATAGACAAATGCACTAAGTGTAGTGCCCACTCCTCTTCGACATTGATCTTACTAGGAATTTGCTTACTTTGAATTGGAGACTGAACTTTGTCATCATATTTGATCATTAGACATTGGTAGATGGACATTATTATATTTGATTAGTATTTTGATAGATTGTATGGATGTTTTTGACTTTTGACATGATGTGACTTATATGATGGATTACATGCATGGATTGACATTTCAGTATTGATGATCTAGAGTTACCACTTCGTAAGATCTATGCTGACACATTGGATTTTGATACATAGATTTTGTTAGACGACCTAGCTAGGCTTGTGATCTTATTGTTGTCGATGAAATGGAAGAATTGAAATATCTTGAAATTTTAAACAATTGGTGAAATTTCTTGATTCTAGCGATGATTTAGTTGTGTTAATTGATGATGTGAATTGATATGTATATGTGCATTTTATTGTTTTGATGTCATTGATATGGCCATGAGGCCGAGAGAGGTATTGCTTTGATTTTGCAGAAATTATAACACAACAAACAAAAGGGGATAGGAGACCAACAGTGAAGGAATTTGGGGTATTGGCAACAGTCACCTTGGCAACTTATGTAATGATGTTTGTTGTTGTTAGATGGTTAGGAGGTCCCCATTGGGGGTGGCCTCAAATGTGACCTTGGGTAAATATGTTGTTTTCCTTTTTGTTTTATTTATTTTGTGAGTATTTGTATTATTTTAGTATTGTGAGTCACCTTTATTATTGTTTGTTAAAGTGCTCCATTTAAGTTAATTAAACTTGATTAATTAGTGTAAATTGGGATGTGACCAAAGGGGGTAATTAATGTGAGTAGGTGGTTCTTGGTTTGTGTTGGATTTGAAAGGATTTTATTGCTTTTGAGTGTTGTGTACTCAACCTTGCATGTCAAATTCAGATTTGGGCTTAATGGCCATTTTTGGAGGCTTGTGAGACAAGTTAAGTTTGTCCCACACCTCTTAATTTCACCTACCAACTACCCTATGGGTTAAGGGGTCAAAAATAGACCCCATTATGTGATTGTAAGACAAAAATGTGTTATTTATTGCACTTTCTTACATAAGTTTTAATTGTCTTTTAGAGGTGTGGGTAAAAGTTTGTGTGTGTAAGAGGGTTGTCATTTCCTCAACTACCAATTTATTGTGCTTTGGGGATTGGGTTTGACCATGTGATGTGAAATGGAGGAGAAATGATGTGGTATCCTACATGGAGCCACATCACCTTTCTCTCATCTCTTTTCTATTTATTCAAGTTTGTTTGATGATTTGGGGGTTACTTGTTTTATTTTAGACTCTTGCATTTTGGAGGAGCTTGCTTTTGGAGTGTTTGTTTGGAGTTTGGAGTTGGATTGTGCTTGCTTGACTTGGAAAGGCTTAGAGCTTGTGCTTGTGGATTGGATACTCTTACAATGGCAAGGTAGGGTCTTCACCATGTTTTCTTTTATTTATTTTTGTTGTGCAAATGTTTGTGAATGGATGATTGTTGCATGTTGTGATTTTGGGAAATAGAATGGCCTTTAGGTTGTGTAGGAGAAAATGGAAATGGGGATATTTTGGAGGGAGGCATAAGAGTATTATTGGGTATTTTAGGAGGGAGTTGGGTTGGGGTGTCCCACCTTGTTGATAAGTGAAATTTGTGCTTATCTTGTTTATTTTATTGAGGGGGAGGCATAAGAGTTTTGTGGGTATGTGATTGAGTTCTTGGAGGCTTTAAGGTGGGCACCCAAACCCTTGGGAGGCATAAGTAGATCCCCATGTTCCTTTCTCTTTCTTGGCTTGAGCATGGAGCCTTTGTGCTTGGGAACTTATATGTTTGTTGTGACTTTGATATTGTGTTTATTGTGTTGAATGTGTTGGTTTGAATGTTGCTTGTGGAAGCCTTGTAAAGTTGCCTTAGTTGTCTTATACCCCTCATTGCTTCATTGTTGGGGATACGGGAGCCAATGAAAAGAAGGCTTCTCTTCCTCATTGGATTATTGGTTGGGTGGAGAGTGTTGCCTACTCCCCTATTTTGTTGTTGTGCTTGGATTTTGATGAAGATGGTGGAGCTCAAGTGAAGATTTGGTCATAATTGCACTTTGAAGAAAATGAAGAAAGATCCTACCTTTGTAAAATTGTGGTCATGTTGTTTCCACTTAAAGTGGAAGGCTTGTAAACTTGCATTTTAAAAGAGAAGCTCTTGGATATTCTATTTATAAAATTTGTGATGTTAGCCTTTGTTGTAAAATGAAAGTGGAGAGCTTGAAATTTATTCTTTTACATTTGTTGAAAAGAGGGACTATTATATTGTAAGAATGAACCAAGTTCTTGAGAAAAGATTGCATTGTTATATAGTCATAGTTGTAAGTGATTCTTAGTTTTACTTATTGAAATAAATTTCATTTATCCTATGGTGGAAGAAAGAAAATACCCTCTTATTTTATTGTAAAAGTTAGCACTTGAAATGTTGAAAATCTTAGTCAACTATTATACAAAATTTTAAAAAAGAACAATATGTATATAATGGGAAATTGGCATTAGTGTTTTAAACAATGAATAAATCCTCTTCTAATATTGTATTGAGTCGAATAAGAAATTTTATTAGTTCTTGATTCTACCTACGTATGTATAAATAGAAAGTTTTACTTACTTTGCCTTGTATTTCACTATACCATTTAACCCAATTTGATTACTAAAAATAAGCAAAACAAATATATATATATATATATATATATATATAAAATTATAATTATATAAATTTATATATATTAAATATAATATAATAATATATTAATTAAAGTTAGATTAAAGAAATTACATTAAATAATATTAATATTAATATTAAATTATATATATTAATTTAATTTAATATATATATACATATATATAATAGTATTAATATTATTAATAAATTAATTAAAAAACCATATAAAAAAAGACTTATAAAGCCGAATGGCTTAAGGTGGAATAAATTCATATAAAACAAAAAACTATATTTAAAAAATGGGTTTTGGTGGGGGCCGAACCCCCACCTTTTATTAAATTAAATAAGTGGATGGGTGGGGCTCGGCGCCCCCAAATATTAATAAAACATTGTAAAATGGGGAGGAGGGGGAGTGCCGAGCCCCACCCCCCAAAATCCATTAAAAACCCTATCAATAAACAGGTCGTGGCTGTTAATCTCCCCCTGCGCATTAGCATATACGGCCGCCTTTTATTTGATAATATAAATCATTACTATTTAAATATATATGCCATAACCAGGCTGCCTTTTTCGGGGATGTAAAATGTATTTTTAAATAAGAAATATATATATATATATATATATATAAAAGTTGTGTATATACACCATTTAAACTAGATCTAAAAATGGGGCAAAAATGCCCATACCCAAATAGGGAAAACACAAACAAAATATACAATAACAAATAAAAATGTAAACAAACCCTAGGAGAGGGTTACAAATGGAATAAGCAATAAAAATGTGTATCCATCCTTGAGCTTGAATATCCTTCCATGGCCTCCACTCTCCTTCTCCCAAACCTGCAAAATGAAAATGAGAAAATAAGCCAAAAGAAATGAATAAGAGCTTTTCATAAGGATGTTTAGGGTTAGTTGAATACCTAGATCTAAGGGCTCTAAATGAACTCATCTAATGGTTGTGATTCAACCCTACAAAAGTTAGGTGAGGATTTTGGTGGGAATTTGATTTTAAATAAAATGTATGTGTAACTTGTGAATGGGGCCACTAAAGGGGTGTTAGGAGGTAAGATTAAAATGTGACCTTTATTGTTTTAGTTAGTGACTTTTATAAAGGCCTTGATTTTGAAATTAATTAAATTAAATACAAAGACAACTAGACAATGTTTATTATAGGAGTTAAAATATATTTGAACTAAATTATATGGTTAGGGTAAATGAGACCTTAACCTTAGGGTATTAAGCCGAAATGATAAGATTTAAATAATAATTATTAATAGTTAATTAAAATGAAAAATTTATTAATCGTGAAATAATTAAATCTAGTTGAAGGTTGTCCCGTTGCAACCCATTTAATAAAAAAATTATTCCGTAAATTTTCCTAACCAATCATTGGGTTTTATCTCGGGATTTGTGCGAGAAATTGGTGGGCATTACACTAAGCACCTTCATGAGACTCATGAACGAGGTGCTAAAACCATTTCTTGGTATGTTGTTAATGCATCTAGATGATACTCTAATTTTTAGTAGAACAAAAGAGGAGCGCTTAATGCATTTGAGGCTTGTATTGTAAAATTTGAGAAAAGAAAAGTTGCTGGTCAACTTGAAGATGTGCAACTTTTTGAAGGAAGAGTTGGTTTATTTGGACTTTGTAATTTCCCATAATGGATTAAGGATGGATTCTGAAAAAAGTAAGAGCCATTGTTGAGTGAGTGTCCATCACTAAGGAACATGTTTGGAGCAAGAAGTTTCCATGGGTTGGCCAGTTTTTTCAAGAAGTTCATTAGAAAATTTAATGGCATATGTGTACCTATCACGGAAACAATGTAGGGTGAAAGAAAAGGGTTTATGCAGACAGTTGCAGCTGAGTGTAAGTTTCAGATTTTGAAGAGGTTGATTGAACAACTTGCTCTAGTATTCAGATTTCAAGAAGGTATTCTAAGTTAATTGTGATGCTAGTGAGATAGCAATTGGTGGATATTTGAGTCATGATGGTAAGCTCATTGCTCGTGAGAAACTGAATGAAGCCAAGTATTTAGTCTAGGTTCAAGAATTCTGAAGTGGAGGCACTATTTGCTACCTAAGGAGTTTATTCTATTAATGGACCATCAAGCATCACAGTTTATAAACAGCCAAGTAGGTTAAACCTAAAATACATAAAGTGGGTTGAGTTTCCTCAAAGTTACTAATTTTATTTTAAGTATAGAAGTGGTAAATACAATAAAGTTCTTGATGTTTGGTTTGTTAAAGCAAAAGCACATAAAATGGGTTGAGCTTCTTCATAGTTACTCATTTGAAGCATAAGAGTGGCAAATACAATAAGGTTGTTGATGCATTGTGTAGGTGTCTTTTGTTGCATGATATGAGAGCAGTAGTAGTCCAGTTTGACTCCATGAGAGAGTTGTATGAAGAAAAATTAGATTTTAGGGAAGTTTAAGTTTAGGCAGCATGTAAGACCCCAACCACATGGATAGAACTCCAAGGCTGGATTATTTCATTCAAGAGGATTTGTTGTATAAAGGGCAGAGATTGTGGATACCTCACGGTTGGTTAGCGAAAAAACGTAGTGGAGGTTTAGCTGGTCACTTTGGAGTGGACAAAAACAATGGTGCGGCTAGGTGAGAAAGTCAAAATATAGGTTTACAGCAGCCATTACTAATACTAGAAAGACTATGGTAAGATGTGAGCATGGATTTCATTATGTGTTTCCAAGAAATTAGAAAGGTAATGACTCTATTTATGTTGTTGTAAATAGATTTTCAAAGATAACACACTTCGTTGCGTACAACAAGACTAGTGATGTCACCCATGTTACAACTTTGTTCTGTAAGGAAGTAGTAAGGTTGCACGGTTTGCCTAAGAGCATTGTCTCGGACCTTTGATAGGAACACATAATTTGTGGGGCTTTTTGTGACCTTTGTGGAGAAAGTTATGTACATGGTTGAGTTTTTGTTCAACCTACCATCTCCAAACATAAGGACAAACGGAGGTTGTGAATAGAAGCACCAAAAATTTGTTAATTTGCTTGGTTGCAAACAAGCCAAGACAATTATACACGACTCTAGAACAAGATGAGTTTGCTTACAACAACTCAATCAATACAAGCACAACTAAGAGTCCTTTTCAGATTGTATATGGGTACAGCCCTAGAGTAGTAGATGAGTTGAGAAGCACAGCAGATCTGAGTATAAGGTTGTAGCGGAGGTTTTACTGAGTATATATATGAGGTACATCAACAAGTAAAGGAGAAGTGGAAAAAAAATTAAAAACATAATAAGATACAAGCAACATGCTGATCAAAAGAGTAGAGAATAGGAATTTGAAGTTGGAGAGCTAATTTTGGCTCATTTGAGAATAAATAGGTTCCCGAGTGGAATGTATGACAAACTCGCGTAGATGAAAATTGGGCCCTGCAAGATTTTGAGGAAGTTTACAGTGAATGCGTGCGAGAAAGAACTCCCGGATGGGATCGATGTCTCTCTTGTATTCAGTGTAGTGGATTCTACCCTTACCGAGGGAAACAAGTGGAAACGACACAAATTCAAATTTTCTTATCTTAGATTGTGAACAACAGTTACCTGAGAAAGTAATGGAGTAGATAGAGATGGTGATCGATTCCAAGATCACCAAGAAGACAAGAGGAAAGGAGGATAAGGAGTATTTGGTGAAATGGAAGAATGGAACAACTGAAGATGCAACTTGGATGAGAGCGTCCAAGATTTTCAAACTTGGAAATCAATAAAAGAGCTCTCGGAATGTTCGTGAGAAAAAGCTTGCGGTTCATTTCACTTACTTGGCATGTATAATGCAGGAGCATCCAGGTCTACAAGAATTCTTGCATCAACCAAAACTATGAGTGGTGTGTCACGGTAGCTTTGTCAAACTTCTCTCAATGTTTCATCATGGATTTGGGATAAATTCAGTATCAAACTCTGTTGGTTGAGTGGATCGAATATTAGTATGATTCAGAGAGTCAGCTGAGACATTTGCAGAGCGGATTTGGATCCAACGTCTAGAGCAGAGTAGGGCTGTGATAAGTCCATTTGAGGGACTGTCGTATGTTCATCTTAATGTGTAAATCAATAGTGAGTAGTTTGTGTATGTGTAGAAATGTCTGTAGCAAGCCAAGCGATTTGAGTCCAATTTTGGGTTTCAGTTCTGGGTGTGTGAGTGTCTAAGCATTGTCCAGTACCTATAAAGCATTACGCTAGGAGTAAGGCAGCCATTAACTCACCCCCTCATTCCCGTTTGCACCAGGTGGTATCTCCAAAGGCCTTCTAAAATGGATCTCTTCTAACACAATCATTTTCCTTCGAAGTAGATATGCATCATAAATATCTTTATGTCGTGGTTGGATTATGAGCTTATGGAACAGCATTTACTCATATTACGAAATGGCATTTGTAACAAGAAGTCTGAGTTATTTAATAGATTAAGAGCCATTCTACGTAAGTGCATAGAGCTCATCAGAGCCATCTTTGAAAAAGGCAGTTACAGTTTCAAAAAGTAATTTTTGCTTGAATATGTTCCCCTTGATACACAGTAGTTTTATGAATGGAATTTAGATGCAGTCTTGAAGCTAAAGCTTATCTTTATTCATTGCTAAAGTTCTGAGATAGTTTAATCTATTGTCATCTTTCAAACAAGCTTCATCATTTATTGGAACCAAAGTCAACCCTGCAACTGAAAATCCTTTCTCTGTACCATATAAGATTGCAAATGAATTGTGAAAAATAAGACAGCGCCATTAGAATCAAATAAAAGGATAGGTTGAAACTTACAAATGAGTTATAACAAGGGCTGTACTGTCTTTATTATAATAACATGTCACTCCTTCCCATGCATCCCATGTAGAAGGAGCACATGGATCTCCATTCCACCCCATTCTATCAGGAATGCGAAGAGATTTTTTCAATGCTCTCATAGCTGCAACTGCAAATAGGAATTCTAACTACATAAGCTCCACGAAAGAGGCTATAAAAGAAAAACAAACTAATAGGATTTTGTTGTGGCTTTTCCTATTTATGTCATAAAGATACCAATGCCGTGCATGATGTTTGCTTGACCATATCCTACTTATGCAAACCTACCACAATAAGGAAAAGCAGAGAAACATTCTAGGACGTTTTATGACTAGACAATTCTAGTATTTACCAAAAAAATTAAATTGTACCTTCTGATGTTACAGTTGCAAGATCCATTGGAATCAATGCATAGTTCTCAACACCGTTGATTAGAGGAGTTCCATGAACAGCTACTAGCTTTATGCTTATTGTTGATTTAGTTAAGTTGTGTGCAGTGTGCTGCCAACGAAATGCTGTGAAGCTTCCTACATCCTTGAAAATATCTATCTGCTGTACATTTATGTCATTGAATATGATGTCAAACACGCGCTGCCCAGGAGCATTAATGCTTGGATCAATCTCTGCAAAGTGAAACCAAAGCATGTAATCCAACCTGGTATCCACTGGTAAACGGTATTCCAATTGACCTTTAGAAGTCAATGTAAGAGCAGTTTGATACAAATGAGGTGGGAAATAGTCATGAGCTTGATCAGTGCTTTTTATTAGATTCTGGGTTGACAAAACATGTGTTCTTTCAAGGCTATTTACAAAATTAATGTCAGATTGCCAGGCACGACCAAAACGATCTGTATCATTACTAAAGCCTGGACCAAATGAGTTGGAGCCGCATGTCAGGCGACCATAATTTACCAAGATGACATTGTTACCAAATGAGGGTGAAGCATATGATAGTGGATCCACTTGAACGATTTCCAAGGACCCAATAACAGGGGCATCTGTAGCAATACTATACAGGCATACTGTGGCTTCACCGTCTTTTATAAAAGCAAAAAGATCTGAGTAAGCCCCTAACTTGGCATTTTCATCTAACCAAGGTGATCTCCAGCTGAAGACAAGAGTTCCCTCCACTGAGACTTCAAAGCTGGGGCTGTGTTTCCTACTGTCATAATTGTCATATACAAAGAATGTCCGTATGTAATATCTGCCATCAGGAACATTAACTGTATAGCAATTCTTTTTGCCCATTGCAATAGGAAAGAACCGCAATGTTCTCTCTTGCTCTTGATCAAAATTGTGGGGTTCTGAAACAAGTCCTGGTGCACCTCCAGAAAAGAATCTATCTGAAATCCATGACAGATTGAACTGGCTTGTGAAATTATTATAACCACCACAATCAATGCGGATCACAGTATCTGCAAGAATGCCAAGTAAGACATAAATTTCAGAGTTCTGTAAGAATGCCAAATAATAACTCAATTTCAAAGCTTTGATCTTACTTTCCACCTCTACTAAAGCAATCTCAGTATGACTCTATTTCCACCGTTAATTATTTTGGCTATCAATAATAGCTACAGAGATTTCCTATCTACAGCGCTACAATAGTTAGTTCAACTTAACCAGCAATAAGAATCCGACATGAAGTCTCCTAAACCATCACTTCAGTAAATTTCAAGCAAAACATGACCTTGACCATTTTCGTCTAATTAGTGTAGGCACGTTCAATTTATTTGGATTCTGTAATAGTGTTCTTTATGGAATTGCTAAAAATTAAAATTAAATGCCAGGTGGCTTCCCACAAGTTAAGTGACAACAAACTTTAACTTACAGTGTAATCTTAGCTACCTGCGTAAAATATTAAAACTAAAAGGTAAGAAAAGTGTACTGCAATATAGTTGTAAATAGTTTAGCAGGAAAGACATTGATATGAAATACACAACCTAGCACCACCTCAATTACTTCTGTTTTCTGGAAATTTTCATAGATTCCACAAGGTCCGACACTGCAACCAAGTACCTGTTCCATTTTTTATGCAGCAGGTGGCCTCGTGGAATATCTGGGAAATGCAATAAAGTAGAATCCTTCCCAGAGATTTCGAGCAGCTCCTGAAAAGGGAAGGGCTTGAATGTTTGCACTGACCACTTAAGAGATTTTTGGTCTAGATTTTTCCACGATGGTAAGACTTTAAGGTTTTCTTGCTGTTGATACATTTTGTGTACGGTTATCAGATGGTGATATAAGGATTGTTAGGTGGAAATTGGAATTCCATAATTTACCTCCAAAGAATTGGTGATCATTTCGAAGACAAACTCTTAAAAATCAAAAAGTCTCATTGCAAAACAAATCAGAAATGATCTTAATTTCTTTTGGAAATAAAGCATGCCATACCTGAAGTGCATCTTCATAAGATTGGTGTTTAGTCACCTTCCAGAAGGTGGACAGATTGGAAATGGTCGGTTGAGACCCCCCTTTCATCAGTGTAAACCCTGGTCAGGTTATCAACTGCTTTCTCCTCAACATATGCACGTTGATGTTTTAAATTTCCATTGGAAAGTTAACAGCACTAAACAAGTTTGGAAAAGAAGGTTTAATGCAGTCAGGGATGGTAACTCAAATGAACAGGCAACCAATCCTTGCAGCCCTCACGGTAATACTGCAATTTCTAACTGTAAAACAGAACAAACATTTCTTTAACATTAATTTAAAGCAGCCATACAGCATCTACATTAATTATTGATTCTGATTGTTAATTAAACTCTTATGCTGCTCACTTAGGCTCTTTTTGACACACTTACATCCATCTACAGCTGCCTACGAGCTCACACAGAGCTATTCTGATTACGGTTTCACAGCATTTTGTTGCACACTAATGGCCTGCAAACTCATTGAATGAGTTAAGTGGTGGTTTCCCACTTGAATTTGGATTCCTAACTCCTTGACAGAGTCCTTAGGCAGATTTCCAAGTCTTCAATGCACTCCAAAGTGCTTGGCAAGACTCTTCTGCAAGTGTCATTCGCTATTGAAATTGCGTCTGCTTCGCCAAGTGTTGTTTATTGCTCCCAAAATGCTATCTAACCCCCTCCAAACCACTACTGAAACTCCTACATATTTTTGGCAATACAAAATTTCCTTCAACGCCGAGGTGTTTCTGCATCAGACACCCCATCTAGAAAAATTGTGATCTCCTAATCACAAGGACTGAGTAAGTGGTAGAAGTTAGAACCACTCTTTTGATCACTGAGGCTTGTGAACAAGGCTTCCCCTTCCAATGAGCCATATGCCTTTCCAGATATCCTTTCTTTTTCTTCCACTTCCAGCCATCTATTGGCTCTGCAACTCTCTTCTTTGTCTTTCTTCTCCTTTGTTGCACACTTGTGGTCTTGAACCCACCACAGACCTTCCATCTCCACTCAATTGCAGCATCTCTCCATATTTTTGTGGGTTGAAAGTTGAAACCCACCATAGCCTGACCTCCTCCAAAAACTTGAGTGGCTTTGTATTCTCACTTCTGTTTTCAAATCAGTATGATCAAAAGCTTCCCTTTCCACCTCTTTCCTCTTCACATCTCTACTCTTTCTTTTGTAATCAACAGAATACATCTGCTCCACTCTTCTATCTCCCTCAACACCTTCAAGCACACATAATGGCTCTCTCTTCATGCAATGGGCTGGGACTGATCCATCCTTCTTCTCCGTACTTACATCAATCATCTCAGAGATAATAACCTCCTCTGCTACGTAATGAACCTGATCAAACCCATACTTCTCCTCATGATTGTTCATAGCTTCCATTGCTCTCTGCAATATTTTTTCCATGTTCTCTTCTTCTCCTTTCCATATGGCTAGAGTAAATAAATTTAATTCTTTGGCTATAACATCATCATTTTCTTCTCCTACCTCTATCCTCAAAATGTCATCAAGAGTATCATACTCTATTTTTTATTTCAACCTCTCTCTCTATTATTGGAAAATTCAACAAACTCATTCTCCTTTCTTTCTTCACAACTCGTTGTTCTTAATCTCAGTCTCCTTATTTCCCTCATTTCTTCTTTTCTCTTTCTCCTCACCTTCTCCTCTGCTGCCATTTGTCTTCTCTTCACTCCCTTCTTCTTCATCAATGTCTTCTTTACTCCTATGTGGTATTCCTCCTCTACCACACCACATACCATTATCACTCCCTTCTAACTGCCACAAAAGAGATTTTAACAAATACATTTCTTCACTACATCTCTTCATATCATCTTGTCTCTCTTTCTTCTTGGCTGGCTTCTTCTCCTCAATGTCACCTTACTTGATTTCTCCTCTCCCTTCTTCAAGGAATTCTTGGCCTCAATATCTTTCACCAATTTGCTACTTGCTGGCTCCTTCGGCATGGCCTCAAGTCTCACCATCAAACCCTTCAACTCTTTCTCCAATACTACTAGACTCATCTTTTCATCATTCTTCTTTCTCCTCATGACTCCTCTCTGAGCAATTTCTCCTCTCTTGAGCTATCTTCTCCCCAACAACTCTCCCTCTTGTTGGAAGATGCCCATCTCTGACAACTTCTACCCAACTTGCAGTTGGAAGTTGTTCTTTGTCCTCTCAATCAAGTTTTAACCTCTCTCTCTTGTCTTTTACCCAACACTCAGTTGGAAGACAATTTCTCTCCTCTCCTCAGTAGCCCTCAGGTCTCTTGGCAGCAGCTTCAAACTTTCCTTCAATCTAACCAGAAATTTCTTGACTCTCTTTCCAAAACCCAGACTTACTACCAGCTTTTCTTTTCTCTCAAACTTAATAAATTCTTCTCACAATGACATAAACTCAGACCACACTTCTCTTCCACTCTTTCTTGTCTTTCTCTCCCATAGCTATCTCCTAAGCTTTGATACCATTTAATGTAGTCGCGGATAATGACCCAAATGACCAGGCAACCAATCCTTCCAGCCCTCAGTGTAACACAGCAATTTCTAACTGTAATACACAAGTACTTCGAAATTGATTTAAAGCAGCCATACGGCATCTACATGATATTATTGATTCTGATTGTTCACTAAACTCTTCTGCAACTCACTTAGACTCTCTTTGACACACTTACATCCATCCACAGCTGCCTACAAACTTACACAGCTATTCTGATTAAGGTTTGGCAAAATTTGCTGCACACCCCAGGCTCTCCAAAACAATGAAAAACCTGGCTTTTATAAACCCAGAGATGTCCTAAAGTCTCCTAATGGCCTACAAACTCATTGAATGAGTCAAGAGGTGGTTTCGCGCTTGGATCTGGATTCCTAACTCCTTGATTGAGTTCTTAGGCAGATTTCCAGGCCTTCAATGCACTCCAAAGTGCTTGGCGGGACTCTTCTCCAAGTGTCATTTGCTATTGAAATTGTGTCTGCTCCGCCAAGTGTCGTTTATTCCTCCCAAAACATTATCTAAACCCCTCCAAACCACTACTAAAACTACTACATATTTTTGGCAATACAAAATGTCCTTCAACGCTAAGGTGCTCCTACATCAAGGTTTGACAGAGTATGAATGGCTATCTTAGAATCTAAAATAGGGTCATTTCCTTTGGTGTATTCTCCACCAAGGGTTACCTATTGGCACTCGTTTGTTGCACCTAGGTGTGACACATCCTATTTAGTTTGTATGCAACCACCCTAAATCGTTAAAACATATATTTTGGCTCTATAAGCATGCTTAGCCATCCCGACAAAGGATTCACACCCTCTTCGAACCATTATGTTCTTGAATGTTTACTTGAAAGATGGTGCTATTGAGGGACTCGACCATGATTCCTGCAAAAGTTACTCAAATTTGGCATATTTTCTGCTCTGAGATTTTCTTTCAGTTAAGGATGTAAATGAGGTTACATTTAATCATGCATTTTTAGATGAATGTTTTTTTGTTACCAACACATTCATGTTATCTCTAATGTCATGCTTCAAATTCAAGCGCATGCAGAGAAAGTTCTATGGAGGTGACCCACCTCCATGCTTTGATCGATCATTGGGATAGTGCACGATGTGCGGTTAAGCGAGCCCCTTAGGGCTCGACTCACTACCAATCTCCTCCACAAGACCGTAGATTTGGTCAGCACAGGGAGGAGCGGTTCTCGCATTCGACGCCACAATGGCTCTCCAAAGCATTGTTTTCCGTCCCCGATGCACAACACTCAAGCTAGTGGTAGTGGTTGTGGTGGTGGTGGCCACACCCGCTCGCACCCTACCGGGTGGATCAAACCTCCCAAGGAATGGTCCCTCTCTTGCACATGCAATTTTCCCTAACAAGCAAGATAATGCTAAAGACAATGATACAAAAAGGGAGACCGATGGTTGGGATCCTATACTTAACACC
The DNA here is from genome assembly GCA_018340775.1 of Taxus wallichiana var. yunnanensis. Lineage (NCBI taxonomy): Eukaryota > Viridiplantae > Streptophyta > Pinopsida > Cupressales > Taxaceae > Taxus > Taxus wallichiana. Next base: position 708,241,676 of record CM031243.1, on the reverse strand, counting down.
GCCTAGCCTTTTGGATCTTGTTGTGGGCTAGGGTGATAAACTAGATAATCCTCCGCCTCTGCCTCCCATTCTTATTATGGTTCATACTTGCCTAATTCTTTGTTGTGGCTTAATGGCACTTGCTTATATGTTCTTTGTTGTTGTGTTTTGTTGGCACTTACTTTTATGTGCGTTGTGTTTTGTTGAAAAGTAAACTTTCTATATACAACTTAATTTTATATAAGCTGAAGGGTTAGTCTTTCTCAGCTGAGGCTGATGTGATATATCGAAGTTTGATACCATCTACTCACTTTTTGTAAGACTAGCTTCACGTAATTTCCTGTATATTAATGTATGGACAAGCTTTTCAATACAAAAAAACACTCTTTGCAAAAACTGTTTTCTTGCAAAAGGCCCCCGAATTTCCACCGCAACACCTCCTAAAGAATTCTAGAATCCCTCCTCCATGAGATCATTGTGTAATATAGTCAAAGAGACTCAACTCATGCTCTAGTACTAAAAACTCATTGAAAGAAAGCCAAATAAATAATCTCACCGATGCAAAATTATCTTTGGAAAAAATAAGCTAGATGCGGTCCCATGGAAGGGTCTTGGGCTTCTATTTTTATTACAGATTGGTCATATGAAGTTGAAACAATGTAGCTACCTTAATAAAATGAACCTTTTCTTGTAAAATTAAAGCCCCACATTTTATGTTAGGAGACTTTCGATTGTTGCTAAAGAGGATGAATGTTTCCCTACCAGCTTGGGGACTTTTTGTCATGGCACTCAATGATTTTTTTAAATTTAAAATTTTGATAAAAAAACCGGCGTCCATGTTTGCATATAATTCCTAGAATTTCTCGGGCACACAACTATTTTGAAAAATAAACTAATCTTCGATTGCATCTATGCCGAGACCTAAAATTTTCTCCCGAACCCTTGTCCGGAGAATGGCGTGTAATATCCCTTTCCCATTCGAAGACCTTTGGCCTATTTTGTCAACCCGACGACCAAAGAAAAATATAAGAGTGACTTAAGTTTATTTAATTATTATAACGTGCCATTAATAAAAGAAAAAAATATATAGAGCACTTATAATAATTTATATGACTTAATAATTATTAAATCTAGGATGGAAAAGGCTCAAATATAAATTGTTATCCATCCTAGGTGAAAAGGTGACTTGCCTTAGAAAGGGGAATGGGAACATAGAAAGGATAAATGCCCATTTTACTATGTATTTCCCCTAGAAAAATGTGACTTGCATTAGGAGAGAAAAAGTTGTTGGGAAAAGCATTTAATATGGGAAAATATTAAATGCTTGCATAGGGAAAATCCTTGTGAACTAATTGGATATTGTAGAGGTTGTTTTGGGTCTCTTCTTCCTTTATAAGGAGAAGTCGACTTGAGGGGAAGATATTGCATAACCATTTGATATTTTCTGATTTGTGTCTTAAGCTTGTAGCTTTTGCATATATGCTTGGATTTTCTTTAGCTTGTGGAGTAAGATCCCACAGGGACCCTAGCTTCGGTGGTGAGAGATCCATTCCTAGCTAGTAGGGCACTCTTCGGTGGTGAAAGATCCACCCTAGTTTGTCATTATTGGAGTTGATTCAGGGCTGATTTGTTTGGGAATCAAAGTAGCTTGTTTTCTTAATTTTTGGAGCTGATTTGATGCCCTAAATGTGTCTGGGCGACCTAATTTTTAGGGCAAAATTAGGGTTTTGTGTTTGTTGTGCGAAAACTAATTTTGGAATATTATTCTTCATATTTTTGTGGCCCAAGATCCAAAGTTTCAGCTCATTTGGACTTCTCTAGCAAAAGATATGAATTTTTGAAGTTATGTTGCAGACAGGGTTTTTAAATAATTTATTGCAGCCTTGTTTACATCTGAAATCTACAATTTTATACATATTTGGGCTTTATAAATTAGTGGTACTAGATTTGAGTGGAAAGATATAAATTTAGAGGTTGATTGGTGTGGGTTTTCCACTTAACCCAAGTCGCAATTTCCTTATTTAATTCAGATCTGCGTGATACTTGTTTGGTATTTTGTCTACAAGTTGCATTTAAAGTTGGGATTGCCTAAAATCCGTTCAGGGGTAAAATAATGTCCATTGGGGACATTACAAGCGATGGAGTCGTCTCTGCCGTGAGCTGTTTTCCCGCCCATGGCTCGCCTCGAGTAGACGTCTGCTTTCGGGGGTAGCCTTGGGGATTTCGACGGCGGCGGTCGTTCTCCGGCCTCTTAGTTTCCCCCTCTCCATTGTGATCTCTCCTTTGGCGGCAAGGGGTCTTTCCCCTCTGTTGTCCCGCTTGTTGATGGTATTTCTTTTGTCGTCGTTCTTCTTTGGGAACGCTTGTATGCAGCCACTTCGGTTTCCTCGTTCTCTAAACCTCTCTCTACCTCCAAATCCACTCCGTTGGTCATTCTTGGAGACTTTGTGCTTGAGTCCAAGGAGTTCTTCTCTTCCAATGGTCTAATTTGTCGCTTCAATGGGCTATGGCCTGGTCTTCCACTTCTTCATTCGTGGATCACTTGAACTGGCGTCCCCTTATTTCAGGTAGGATAGACATTTACCCATGTGCAAGGGGATTTTTATCATGGCTTTCAATTCTGATGATGCTAAGGATATTATCCTCTCAAAGCTCTGGGAACTGCAGAATCATCATTTGTTGATGAAACCATGGTTCCCAACTTTCAATCCACTCACTACTTCTTTCAACGTAAAACCGATTTGGATTCGTTTACCCCATCTGTCGTTGCAGTTTTGGGGAAATGATAGTTTAGTTGTTATTGGTAATGCTTTGGGTAATTTTTTATCATCAATTCCAATACAGATACCTTTGCTCATACTACTTTCGCACGGATATTGGTGGATCTAGATACTTCGCTGGATCTACCTGCTTCTATTGATCTCAAAGTGCGTGAGAGGGTTTGGTCACAGCCCCTGGACTACGAAGGCCTACCCTTTAGATGCAGAAAATGTTTTAACATTGGTCATCTCGCTGCTGCTTGTCTGGTGGTCAAGCAGAAAGCTAAAAATGAAAAGGTCTCTTGGTGGAAGGATGCTCATCAAAACCTTCTTTTCCTTGAAGAGGAACCTGAGTCTGCTGCTGATACGTAGGTCAGCGAAGATAAGGTTTCCATCCCACCGGATGACACTTCAGTGGGTGGTGATACAACTGTTATGGATCAGGTGTTGATTCCAGGAGCTGTTATTGACTGCGCTAATACCAGTTCCACTTCTGAGAAACCCAATGATGGGTTCTTGGCTTCTTCAAAGCTTCAACTTCCACCTCACATAGACGAAAATGCAGATCCTAATCGTAGTGATGATTGGACAGTTGTTAAACGGAAAAAAATCCTTCTCTATGCATCTTAGATCCCATGCTAGGGACTATTCTAAGTAATCTGGTTACAGCGGTAGTACCGGGTGCTATTATTCTTGTGGCTACCTTTTGGTACTCTCCTCTTCTTCTTCTGGCAGCTTCGTCTGAGCTGCATCTTCTCTTCTCCTCTTTGTTGTACCTTCTTGTTGCTTTTGGTTACAGCTGAAGGTGTTCTTCCTTCTTTTCTCCCCTCTTTGTTTACTGCTGACTCTGCAGCTTCAGCAGCTTCCTCTCTTCTTGATTTAGTGGTTTCTTCTTCTCTTTCCTTGTGTGATGCGAGAGTTCTTTTCTTCCTTTGTTCTCCCCCTTCTTCTTTGTACAAGGTTGTGGGCCCTTTCAAAACCCTCACTTTACCCTAATCCAAAAAAATCCTAGAATTTCTCAACTAAAATTTCTCAGCATAAAAGAATTAAAAATTCATGGAACGACTAAATTGGAAAAGCCTCCTAAATTTTCTCAGCAACACCCTCTAAGAGAAAATTTAGTAAGCCCCCCCATGGCACCATAACCTAAGTATACATGATAAGTAGTCTGTGTACTCTTACTGAACAATAATGTAATACAACAGATCCTCAAAATTTGATGTAATAATGTATAAAAATTGCTGGCAGGCTTTACATTGTATTTACAGGTTGCTCAAGACCACAACCAACAGGCAATGCCGCTGCAAATATGACCATAATATCATTTTACAAAGGTTAAAATGGAACAAACTTTCTGGGCACAAAAATTACAAGTTAAAGCAAGCAAAAGAAAAGCATCCAAAACAACCTAGTTAGTATTAAAGGTCTTTACCTAAGACTTACTCACAAGGGAACACGGTTTCCTGGACAGTAAAATATGTTCTGGATTTTGGGGATGCGGGGACTGGTGGTGTACGTCTATCAAAATAATATAAAAGTACTAAAAAAATAAAAATGATTAATATCATAATGCAAAATTGTAAATGAGTCAATGCGAATCCAGATATATAAACAATGAACATACTGACTCAAAGTTGAGAGTAGAGACAATAAGAACAGTAAGGACTCAAGAGTACATGATGATAAACACATTTTAGCTGTGGAAAACACTCACGCTGATAGGCAATGAAATAGTTGTGGGAATGAGGAATATATGGCATCCGTCTTCATTTATTTCCTGAATGCTTATTCAGTTGACTGTGTTTTCTCCTCTCTCTCATACTCTATTTCTGTCTTGGTTTATTGTTTTGGTGTAATGCTATTTTGGCATGTGTTTATGGGATATATCACAGCAGCCTCATTTCTGTTAGTATTATTTTTAGGTTGATGAATCTGGTTGATGATACTTGCATTTTGTGTCACAGATGATAGCAGTGATAAAATATTGATTGCAAGGCTGAACAGAATGCAGCAGCCGCGGGGCTGCTGGAACGTTCCTTGACCATCCTGGGGATTCCATGGCGTCCCATGTCCCAAAGTTGCAAGAACCAGGACGTCCCCAGAATTCTGGGGTGTCCCCATCTTTTGGCCTGCTCAGGTGCATGGTGAGGGGGTGTTTCCTCCCTGTACCCAAGTACCCAAAATGTCCCCGACATTCGGGACTGCTGGGAAATGGAGGTGAAGCGTCCCTGCATAATACTGCTGTTTACTGCGTTCCTAACTACATGTTCTCCAGCATTTTCTCTTCTGAATTGTAAAAAAAACAAAAAAACGCTGCTAAGAATTTTACAGTATGTGCAGATCCTCTGCTACTTAAAAAAATAAATCAAAGCACATTTTTGGACTAAAAGTTGCAAATCAAGCAGGCAAAAAGCAGCATAAAATCACCTACTCAGCATTACAGCTCTGTTTGTACTTTGTAATGGAAGACTACTATGAAATTTAGAAAGGACTGGAATCAAAGCAGATCCTCTGCATTTTTACCTTCTCAATTTACAAAAACACCAATCAAACAAATATTAACACTGGAGTAAAGTTATAATTAACCTGAAACCAAAGCAGAATATCGGTATTTTCAGTGTAAATAAAAATAAATCAAGCAAACTTTCAGGGGTAAAAATATCAAAAATCAGTCGGGCACTAAAACAGCATAAGTCTTCATTAAAACTCTTTTTTTCCTGTCAGAGAAGTTTTGGGAAGAAACCGTGTGAAAACTTTTTTGTTCGAAGTTTCGGGTCACCTTCTGTGAACCATCATCAGGAGAACTTCTATAGTACATTCCTTTCCTGCATTGCTAGTACATTCTCTCCAGCATTTTCTTCTATTTTTCAAGTTTTAAAAATAACAATTGAAGAATTCTACAGTTGAAGGACGTGAAACTAACACAGGCGTAGAAAGCGTTTTCCTCAATATTGTATAGCTTCGTCTTTTTCTCCTCGCTTCACAGATTCGATTTACATATAGAAAATTGGGTGTATAATTAATACAAAATTTCCTAATACAAATTTTCTCTGCATTTCTTATTTTCTAAATATTTACGATTTACATTCTTAACATAACTTTAGCGAATTTAAAAAGAGCATCACGGCAGAAAAACTTTCTAGGGACAGAAATCAAACAGAGAATAGAAGCATAGACTACATTCCTCTTTACAAAGCACTTTTTGACTTCATCATCTTCCCTTCATTTTTCACAGATTTAACTGGCATATGGTATTATTATCCGCAATATTGTTTACAATTTTTTTGGTTTCTGTTATTTATAAAAAAATTAGGACTTTCTCACAGATTCGACTTTCATTCTTAAAATTACGAGTATAAAGTACACCAAATGTTGCAAACTATATTTTCTCATCATTTTCATAGATTCGATTAACGTTCTTAAAATTAAGAATATGCTCCTGTAACAAAATATTACAATTGCCAAAATCATTATCCTCTGCAATTTTCGATTCGCCTTTTGCCCGGACATTTCCACAGACTCAACTAATATTCTTAAAATTTCAATTCGAAAGTACTTATTTTTGAAAAAGAAAAAAAAACACAAAATGCAAGATAATCCACTTACCGAATGGATATCCACCATAAACTACAGCACAGAGAGAAGCCAAGCAGAGCCAAGAAAGAAGAGCCATGGAAGCATACCACAATATTAAGCTGCGAAAAATCCCCGTTTAAACTAAATCTAGAGCAGAAACCATATAAACTCCCCTGTCTGAACTAAATCCTCGCATTTTATGTACATAAGCTTGGGAGGCAGTTCACGAGTCCGAGGGTTTCGAACCTCCGACGTTCATATGAAATCGTGCGATCTTATGAATTGGCTACATCTACAGGCAGCATTTTAGATCCCCGAGGTTTCGAACTCGGGACGTGAGGATACTTATAAGTCAATAAATACTTTAAATAGTTCAGCTTGTTAGTGTGTGAAGCCCAACCGCCACACAATTGGTCGTTGCGTTCCACGCCGTGACTGGCGGTATCATATTATGGCCAAAAAGTTCTCGTTTTCTTTAGATTTTGTCCTGGCCAGTATGACTAAATTAATGCGCTAAACGATGTGCCACTATCCATGAATAGTGCTATATTAATGTTCTCACTTTTTAAGTTTTATTGGTTAGTTTCCTTTTAAGTAAGAGCAATAGTATTTTCCACAGTAGGTGTGAACAGTGTTTTTCGCTTTAATGGTGTTGTTTTGAGGATCAACTTTTTCTATCACGTTATGTGACTACTTTTTCTTTTGTTTTTATTCAAATTTACTTTCCAAACTTTTACTTAAATTGAATATATATATATATATATATATATATATTATTAATCTCTTCTTTTGCCAAATTTATAATTAGTTTTTATTGTTATTTTTAGTTACGTCAGAAGGCATACACTAGTTGAATGGCCCATTGCAAATTCGACACTTTTTGAAATTAGACGGTAGAGATTTGTTTTTCAAACTTGCATTGAAATCGGACGGCCCTCTCGTATCTCAAAGAAAGTGCATGTATTATTGTGCAAGAAAATGACAGATTTGCAAAGGTCGTCTATATGAGGTGGGTTGTCTTGAGTCGTGGAGCTCAATTACTTGAGCTTTAACATGCTATATTGAACTTGCAAGAAAACACATTAACTGACATCGGTTATGAAAGGACCGACATCGATCACCTATGACCGGCATCGGTCAAGCAAGTAGGAATCAACATCGGTTAGGGCTAACCGACGTCGGTTACCTATGCGTGAGTGTTTTATTTAACTCACGGGAATTAGATCTAATTTTAGTATTAAAACAGATCTATTGATTGTAATTGCATGGCTAAGTGTCGTAAGTTTGTATATGCCTATATAAGCATGAAAGCTAGGGTTTAGAAGTAAGGATTGATAAGAATTTGATGATTATTGTGAGAATAATTATGAGAGAGAATTCTTGGAGAAAAATGAAAGACTTGAGAGAAAGAAAGTATTGTACATCTGATAGGTGTGGAAGATTGTAAATCTTCATTGTATATCTTCTAAAAGCTTTGGATAATAGATTGGCTTGTTTCTTGGTGGATGTAGCCCACACTGGGTGAACCACGTTAAATCTGGTGTTGATTTATATCTCTTGTTTTGTATATTTCTTCTAGTAGAATATCCACTTTTATTGCATGTATGTTTAGATCTGATATATTATCATCGTGTACAACCCTGTGGTAACCCCAACAACCGGTATCAGAGCTTTGTTTGAGGCTTTTGTGTGTTGACAGATTTACTCACAGAGGGTTTTTTGATTGAGTGGGAGCTACAACAATGGCAGAAGAAAATAAATACGAGATAGAGAAGTTTGACTACCGAAATTATCAATTATGGAAGATGTAGATTGAGGATTATTTGTATCAAAGAAATTTGTACTTACTGTTGGATGAAAAGTCTAGACCTACGAAGATGACTGATGAAGAATGGAATATTCTTGATAAAAAGGCTTTGGGATCTATAAGATTGAGCCTGACAACATTTATGGCTTCCAATATTACAGAAGCGACATCTACGTTAGAGTTAATGAAATCTCTTACTAATTTATATGAAAAACCTAGTGTTTCAAATAAAGTTTATTTGATGAAGAAACTATTTGAATAATTTCATTTTTATTGTAAATCGCTTAAAATTGGTTGATATTATGTTTGATGATGAAGTGAAAACACTTTTATTCTTATGTTATTTGTCTGATAGTTGGGATAACTTGGTAATAGTTGTTAGTAATACAACATCTGCTAATAATACTTTGAAGTTTGATGGTGTGGTTAGTATAATCTTGAATGAAGAATTTCGCAAGAAAAGTACAGAGGAATCATCATCTGGGAATGCTTTGAATGTAGAAAGTAGAGGCATGTAGAAAGAGAGATCCAAGAGTAAGAATAATGGAAAATCAAAGTCAAGGGATGACATATATAAATCCAGAGGTAAGGGAATTACCTGTTGGAAATGTGGAAAGAAAGGACATACAAAGAAAGATTGTTGGTCAAAGGATAAAGAGAACCAACACCCAAACAAAGGTAAAGAGTCAAATAAAGAGGAAAATATTACAGTAAAGGTAATGCAAGATGCTCTTATTCTTTCTTTGGATAATAGAATAGAATCATGGGTTTTAGATTTAGGAATTTCTTTCTATGTAACCCCTAATAAGGGTTATTTTAGAAATTATGTCTAGGGCAATTTTGGGCATGTTTATTTGGGTGATGATGAACCTTGCAATATTACTGGTAAAGGGGAAGTTCATCTAAAATTACAAAATGGAAATACATGGGTATTGAAAGATGTGAGGCATGTGCCAAGCCTCAAGAGGAATCTTATTTCTGCAAGGCAACTAGGTGAAGCTGGTTGTATGGTTACATTCACAACAGACTCTTAGAAAGTCACCAAGGGTGCCTTTGTTGTGGTAAGAGGCAAGAAGGTAGGAACGTTATATTTATCTACCTGTGTTATTGATTCATTTTCTATGTTATCTACTTCATATTTAGATGCATGCATGTGGCATAATCGGTTGGGCCATATGAGTCAAAAAGGAATGTAGATCTTAAAGGCTAAGGGTAAGTTATCGATTTGAAAGATTTAGATCTTGATTTCTGTGAGCATTGTGTCTTTGGAAAGTAAAAGAGAGTGAAATTTATCAAAGTTGGGGTAACTAAGAAGGAGTATAAATTGGATCATGTACACTCAAATGTGTGGGGACCAACCCAGGTAGCTTCTCGTGGAGGATCCTAGTATTATGTTACTTTCATTGATGATGCTACAAGAAAAGTATGAGTTTATTGTATTAAACATAAATCTGATGTTTTTGATACTTTTAAAAGATGGAAAACCTTTGTTGAGAATGAATCAAATTCAAAGTTAAAATGTCTTAGATCTGACAATGGTGGTGAGTATTGTAGCAAGACTTTCAACGATTATTGTTTAGTGAATGGAATACGTAGAGAAAGAATGATTCCAATAACACCACAAGAGAATGGTGTTGCAGAAATAATGAACAAGACAATCATGTAACATGCTAGAAGTATGATGATACATGTTGGATTGCCCTTGCAGTTTTAGGCAAAAGCGCTTAATATAACAATTTATTTGATTAATCGTGGGCCTTTAAGCTCACTAGATGGAGGAATACCAGAGGAAGCTTGGACCGGAAAAGAGGTAGATCTTTCTTTTATTAAAGTTTTTGGTTCAAAAACTTTTGTGCATATTGATAAGGAAAATAGGAAAAAGTTTAAAATCCAAAAGATGCACTTTCATTGGTTATGGATTTGATGATTTCGGATTCCGTTTTTAGGATTTAGAGAATTCTAAAATTATTAAGAGTCGTGACATTGAATGGAATGAAAAGAAAATGTACAAGGATCAAATTTTGGTACCTAAGGATGAATCGATTGAGAAGTTTGTGAATGAAAATGAACTCGATTTAAAAGTCATACCTATAGGGTTACACAATAACTAGTGTCGATTGACCCTTGACCGACATCGGTTAGCGCAAACCGGCATTGGTTATAGGTGACCGACGCGTCGGTCGTCGCTTTGTCATCGAGTTGGAAACAAATGTCTAGGAGGTCCAAAACAAGCCTCCAATACCCCAAACTTATGTGAGAAGGTCACAAAGGGTAAGTAAACCTCCAAAATATTTACACCTTCTCTATCTTATTTATTATTGACTGATAATGGTGAACTATAAAGGTTTGAAGAAGCAATGTAAGATGAGACTCACGTACAGTGGGAGCATGGCATAGATGAGGAGATGAACTCCTTGGAACATAACCAAACTTGAGATTTGGTTAATTTGCCAGCATGTAAGAGGATATTGTAGAGAACAAGTGGGTTTATAGGATCAAGGAAGAAGAGGGTGGACAAAAAAGGTACAAGGCAAGGCTTGTAGTAAAGAGATTTACACAGAAAGTAGGTATTGACTTTGGTGAAATATTTTCTCCTATTGTAAAGATGACTTCTATTCATACTGTATTGAGTTTAGTTGCAGTAGATGATTTGCATTTAGAGCAATTAGATGTGAAGATGACTTTCCTTCATGGTGATTTGGATGAAGAGATTTATATGCAGTAACATTGGGTATGAAGTCAAGGGTAAGGAGAAATTAGTGTGCAGGTTGAAAAAGAGCATATATGGGCTCAAGCAAGCTCCAAGGCAATGGTACATGAGGTTTGATAGTTTCATGCATAAGCATGGTTATTTGAGATGTGAATATGACCATTGTGTTTATTTCAAGAAGCTTGAAAATGGGAGCTATATTATTTTGTTATTGTATGTAGATGATATGTTTATTGTAGGATCTAGTATGTAGGACATTGGCGAGCTTAAGGGAAAGCCAACTCATGTATTTGCCATGAAGGATTTAGGAGCTGCAAAAAGAATCCTTGGCATGTAAATACATAGAGATAAGAAGAGCAAGAAATTGTATTTGTCTCAAGAGGCTTATATCAATAAGGTGTTTGAAATGTTTAATATTTAAGATTCAAAACTTGTAAGTACACCTATGGTTGGACACTTCAAATTGAGCAAAGATCAATGTCCTTCATCACATGAGGAGGTCAAATACATGACACGAGTACCATATGCTTCAACAGTTAGGAGTCTCATGTATGTTATGGTTTGTACCAGACTAGACATTGCACATGCAGTGGGAGTTGTGAGTAGATTTATGGCCAATCCAGGTAAAGAGCATTGAAAAACAATCCAATGGATACTCAGGTATTTGAGAGGGACATCTAGCATGCAGTTATGTTATGGGGGCGAATATTTCTTTATATGACTACGTTGATTAAGATATGGCTAGAGATCTGGATGGTAGAAGGAACACTCTTTGGATATATTTTCACAATAGGTGGGACGACAGTTAGCTAGATTTCGAGATTGCAAAACGTTGTGGCTTTGTCTACTACAGAGATAGAGTATGTTGCAGCTATAGAGACTAACAAAGAAATGATATGGATGAGCAAGTTCATGGAAGAGTTGGGAAAGGAGCAAGATGATTGCAAATTGTTCAGTGACAGTCAGAGTGCAATTCATTTGGCAAAGAACTCAATGTTTTATTCTAGAATGAAACATATTCAGTTAAGGTATCACTTCATACGGCAGGTATTGGAGGATGGGAAGCTGAAACTAAAAAGATTCATATGAGTGAGAACCCTACATATATGCTAACAAAGCCATTAGCAAAAGAGAAGTTGGAGCTACACTCCACTTTTGTTGGTCTTCGAGTTTGAGACTTGAAGAGGAAGAAACAAAGCTAAGGAAAGGATCCAAGAATGATGTTGTACAGTATAGTGCAGTAATTTATCTCCAAGTGGGAGATTGTTGAGTTGTGGAGCTCAATTACTTGATTTAGCATGTTATATTAAACTTACAAGAAAACACAGTAACTTGAACATCATTTATGAAGGGACCGACATCAGTCACCTATGACCGGCATCGGTCAAGCAAGTAGGAACGACATCGGTTAGGGCTAACCGGCGTCGATTACCTATGCGTGAGTGTTTTATTTAACTCACGAGAATTAGATCTAATTTTAGTATTAAAACAGATCTATTGATTGTAATTGCATGGCTAAGTACCCTAAGTTTGTATATGCCTATATAATCATGAAAGCTAGGGTTTAGAAGTAAGGATTGATAAGAATTTGATGATTATTGTGAGAATAATTGTGAGAGAGAAAATTCTTGGAGAAGAAGGAAAAACTTGAAAGAAAGAAAGTATTGTACATCTGATAGGTGTGGAAGATTGCAAATCTTCATTGTATATCTTTTGAAAGCTTTGGATAATAGATTGGTTTGTTTCTCGATGGATATAGCCCACACTCGGTGAACCACGTTAAATCTTATGTTGATTTAGATCTCTTGTTTTGTATGTTTCTTCTAGTAGAATATCCGCTTTTATTGCATGTATGCTTAGATCGATATATTATCTATACAACCTTGCGCTAACCCCAACAGTCGCCTCCACGTTATGCGTTGGGTTTGAGAGCGATTAGGCAAGTTTGTTGACGCGGTCCATCCTCCCCACTCAACATTTATTATGTTGTCAAATACATGGAGAAGCAAACAACAGATACAATACTTTTGAAGCTATACAATTCATACAATATCTTTTCAACCGGAATCTTATCACTCTAAGGAATATCTATATCCAAAGCCCTTAAAACAAATCTAAACCATATCCTACTCTACAATCCTAAATTTCTTACATTAAATTTGTCTTATTAGGAAAATATTGATGAGCTTAGATCTTTGTTGACTCCTTCAACATTCAACTTTCTAGATCTAGGCCTTACCTCGGGCTTTCCATAGTCTTGAACGAGGCCCTAAGTCGATGGCATTCACATAGCAACTCTCCTTGTGCCTCAAGTGACATGACCCAATGTTTAACTAGACGCAACACAATCAATCCTTTTGCTCCAAATCCATACTCGCCCTTTACATGACAATCACAACAATCGATGGTCAAATACATAAAAAGCTCAAAAGCTCCTTCAAAGAGGTGACGGGTATGAAAAGTGTTCTTTTAATTTTAATGAAAACAAACCAGCAGATTTTAACTTTAAATGCAACTTCCACCTCCATTAACAGTGATCTATATGGTTGGCTTGGTTAGTGAAGCATTGTGCTGGAGGATTACATATCAAGCCCCACCCACTACAAATTAGTTAGAATTATTAATTACACAATCCTTCTTTGTAAATCGGAATAGATGGTGCAGATTTGTTTGAACGTCGTTGTACATAACGATCATTATCATCCATGTGGCAATAAAGGATAAGTCGGGGTCAAAACTAATTTCTTGTAATAAAACTGATTTGTAAGCGCTTTCTCTCACATTTGTGTCCATGTGATGTGGCAGGTTGAACAAAACCGATGGCATAGGGCTCGTTACACGCATCGATCTTCCCTGCCAAATTCTTGAGTGCGTAGGTTTTTCTTTTTGTTTATACTTCATGTGGGTCAAGGGTTTGATTCTTAGGGAAAGGACCATGGCTTTCCTCATAGGACAATATATTCTACTAATCCCCATACTGCTACTGCATGCAACATTTTTGGTCATTTATGAAAAATCCATCTTTAGGGGTGTTTCGTTGCATTGGCAAAGCGAAATCGCTCGAACCTGAAACCTTGGACCATTGGGAAAGCACCTATGACTATGATTTTTTGGCATAAACAATCAGAGAGCGCATCCCTGTCACCACATATGGGGAGACTTCACAGAGTTTTTTGTGATATTGAGGATGATTTTGTCCATGTTGTGATTTTGTGTAAAAAATAAAATTTAAAAATAGTCGGGCTCCCGCTACTGTTCTAGTGACCTTTGTCATCCATGCGACTCGATAGCATGACCTTTAGCTGCCCCACTGAACAATTGGACAACATGAAAGGATAACAAATAGTTTTTCTATAGACCTTGTTGAAGGTCTCGCAAATCTAATATTATAATTTGCATAACCATCAATGTCATCTCACTAAGTAATAATGTGTTCTGAACAATCCGACAAAATAGTAGAATTGCTTTTCATTAATGATTTATAATAGAAAATCCCATGATAAGTCTAGCTGGTAGTGGTGTCTCTCTGAGCTTGCCATGAGTCTAGAAGGATTGGATTAAGAAACGAGCACTTCATTTTGGTTTTGAACATGAAATGTATTTTAGTGCCTTTAAGTGTAAAGTACACTTATGTGAATAATGTGAACTTGATTATCAATGATTGTTCACACGTCGTCTATTTCCCTGCATTTATTCGAGCTTAAAATTATAAAGGGGCTATACCATGCTCATAGAAACAAGCATTTTAGTTGGGTTTTGAACTTGAAACTTGTTGGATTTTTCCCATTATTTATTTTGTCTCTTTTAAGCATAAATTGCACTCGCATGAATAATGTGACCGAGATTGATTCAATAAATTGTAACATTAGTAACATAAATTATTTAAGTGCTACAATTTAAACCATGGAAAAGGTGTAGAACATGCAGGTATTTATTTCTCACTTTTTTATTTCCAACTTTCCATTAATGTCTATGTCTTATCTAAAAATCAAACGTTGTCTCTCTTAGAGCTTGCCATGTGTCTAAAAGGATCGGATCGTGTGGCGCATATTGAGGCTAAGAAACAAGCATTTCGATTAGGTTTCAAATAGTCGAGCTCAACCAAGAGATAACATATACCTGCCACTCATATGACTAATCACTGGAGGGGTTCAATTAGTAATGCTTCTTTGTGAATTGCCTATTTACTTAGGATTAGAACTAAAAAATCGACTACAAAGTTTTAATGGAAAGAGCAATGTGGATGGGTTTTGACCTTCTAACATATTGAGTTTTCGTCATTTTTTATTTTCGGCACTTTAGGCTCAAATTGCACTCACATGATTAATGGAGTCTCAATATACAACATTCACACACCATACAGGTTTGGCCTACCATTGCAGGAACTCAATTATTGATGCCTATTCGTGCATCTCTTATTTCATGACAATTACACCATATTTAAATTAAAAAGGGAAACTACAAAGTGCTCCAACAAGAAATCATTTCAATTGGGTCTCGAACATATAACCTTTTCAAACTTCCCCATTTTTAGTTTGTCCTCTTTAAACGCATATTGCACCGCCGTGAATAATACGTGCAAGATAGAGACCATATAGTGGAACATAGTGTCCTCCCTCTCCATCAAACCCCTTCTTGATCTCCCCTTATCCTTTCCCTCTATTTCACTTCCTCAATTTTTCATTCTTCACTCCATCCCCTCCAATGTTTCCATCGTACACTTCACGTATGATTGCTAGACGTATAAATCATTTTAAAATAACCTTTATAAATAGTGATTGTCAATAAATATATGTGTCATCATATTTACCACTCCATTTCATTGCCAATAAATAATTTTTTCATCGTATTTACCACTCCATTTCATTTTTAAATTATTTCTTGATCTAATAATTAGTTTAAAAAAATATATAGCCCGAGCATTATCTCGTAGGAAGATATTTGGTATGAAATGTGTTATCTATAAGAGTTATGGAAGGATAGATTGTGTGGAAGTTGGATGTGGGAGATATTAAGTAGTTGTCTTCTCTTGTTAATTTATTCAGATGGTAAGAGATATTTTTTAGTGGGGTTAGATTGAATTCTCCTCTCCCTCCAAATAGTTAGATAGATGTATTGGGTAGGATCATTTTGAATATTATTAATCCCGTCCTTCGAGTTATGCTTTTGGAACCTAAAAATAACCTTTACAATTATCTTTATGGGAAGATGGGTTTACATCACAAATGTAATATAATAAAATTTAATTAGACTTAAAATAACAAAATCAAACTTAATTATATCTTAGTTGTGTATCGGGATACATTCATTGAAACATACATAAGAGATCATGTCTAAACAACAAGGCAAACAAAACCCACAATTTAAAACGAATAGAAAACTCTTAAAGTCAAGTTAGGGCCATCAATGCACAATTCTAAAACTATCACACAAGCATAAATTATTTTTATGGTCATGTTTGTCAACTTCAACTCTAAGAAAACCTCACTCATTTTTCTAAAAATTCATGTATATCTCTAGGAAATTGATATCCTTCTTCAAAACCCTAATAATGCATAACACCTAACAAACACAATAAAGGGGATTTGTATTCAAGGACTTGTGTTAAGCCTCCATTTTTAGGTCTTTATGGTGTTTTACTATCTTTGAAAACAACATTTCAAGTATAATGTTGTGTTTAATATGTGATAAAATACCATGCAAATGTGCTCCAACCCTTATCACTTTCAATTGATTCTATAATACATGTTTGATCTTATAAACAATAAATGTTTAAAACCTCGTATTTCCTTAAATGCTCAAGAATGCATGTTCTAAATTCTCGTAATACCTATTTTGGCACGGCATGCTCTTTTATCATTCACTTATTTAAATGATTTAATGAACTTGTATGTTTGTAGACTTCGTGAACTCAAATTAGGACCCTATTGACACGCAAATAATTCAACCCAAATTATAACTAATCTTTATTTAATTCTAATAAGGATATATAATAGTTTTTAGATGTTAATGAATGTGTAATTAGATCTATAAATAAATGTTGTGATATTCAAACCTAAAAGTACATATTAAATGATATAGAAATGTTAAATTCAAATAGGGCATGTGCTAAATATAGTAAAACACAAGAAGATGAATGCACTTAGCTCTTTGACTAGCCTCGAAGATAATATGGGTGTGACATAAGGATAAATTGGTTGGTAATCCCATGTAGATGCTTCATCTCTTGATTTTGGGCCTATACTACACATGGGGAGAAAATTGTTCTCTTTGGACCGAATTGTTTGCCTATTTTGTCATTATAGACGGTTTATTCTTGGCAACGTATGGTGCTTTTTAATTCTCCAACCCCTTGTAAATGACTGGTATGTTCCTCGCTTTGAACTATTAGGTCTCACGTATACTTTGGGTAAAACCACGTAAAAGGTTATTGTTTGGGTTAAAATAGAATCCATATATTGCTTACATTGGAACTACTTCAAGAGGCATCAAACTACACTTAGTTCTCCACCTAAATATGCAACATAATACTACATGGATGTAACTATATTTGATAACCAGATCGCTTGATAAAGCATTGTAATGACTTGGCTTGTTTATGTTTGACATGCCATTAAGGACCCTTGGAATCTTGACTCTTAAACCTAGTTTGGAGTGATTCGACTTGTGTGGAGATTTATCCTAACATATGATGTAACTACATTTGGGAAGCTAGAGAGCTTTTCATACCTTTTGAGTGATTTTTACTGAGGATCTTTTAAAAGTGTTAGGTGTTATCGTGTAAGGAAATGATTGTATTCGACTTGCTTATATAGGGTTTCTTGGATATAATTTCATATATAAGATAACCCATAGTGAAAGTATCAATCCATAAAAAGACATAAAATTGAGAAAATGATCATTGGGCAATTTTGATGGGCTATTTACCTAGGACCAAATCATTTAGCAATTGGACCTATCGACAGTTTGGTCTAGGAGGAAGATATAGTATTGTAATTTTTGTGGATGACAATCATGAAAAGTAAACTGATTGTGAATAATTTGAGCATTTATATAAGTGGCTAATCAAAGTGGAATGAGGAGATCAAGTCTTGCAATAAGAATAAAGATGGACCGGGATGGAGAAATTAGGATCGGAATAGGTGTAAAAGTCAAGATTGTTAGCAGAGGTCCCCTGATCACGACATCAAGACATGCAACAGGTTGTAGTCTAGAATAAATTCTTGTTCTTCCGATTAGACATTGTGCCATGTAGACACCAATGCTTATTATTAAGTTGTAACTACATAATTGATAGTATATTAGGAAGATATACACAATGAATAGGAATATACAACACAAACCGGAATGCTTAGTATTAAATAAAGACTTAGACATAAATTATAATAGAACTTGATAATTCAAGATTAATTCAAAAATGAAGATCAAGCATCAAACTTCTACACAATGTTCTTACATAGTTTCATACAAAATGGGGCAATTGTTGAGTTACCAGCTTTTCCTATTCCTTTCCTTTACAAAAGAGGCTCTTTGCATTCACTATCTATTGTAAGAGAGTATTATATCTTCTATACTCTTTCTTATCAAAGTTATGCATATATATTAGGATTATGCAATTATACAAAATATATTCATATCATCTTTTTATTCCCTTATACACTCCCAACACTTACTCGAACTTAAATCGCTTCCTAGCTTACAAGAAAAAAATGATTCAATGATCCGGGAGGTTGTTTGAGCTAATTTTTACGGGGTTTGCTTAGTACTTATTGTACTACACATTATGATACTCTACTCATAGTTGGTAGAACGAACATCATTTACTAATTTTCATCCCATATACACTACCTACCTGTCTTTTTGAGTTTTCAATGAAGTAGACTTTCCAATAGACCGCCCTTACAAGTTTTCAATATGCGGAAACTCCCTTATTGATCACCCTTGTAGGTTTTCAATCTATGTGGGCCTACTTACATAAATCAAACAAAATTTACAAATTTCTACTTTAAAAGTTATTACCTACCACAAAATTATGTGGCTTCTCTGCTTGTTTGGCTTAAGCTAGTTGGATGACTAGAGTAAAAGGTGGGGGGATGTAGTATCTTTGTTGCTTTGAATTTGTGGAGCATGATATGCGAGAGGAAATACTTTGGATTATTCTTCATTTCCTTCAGAGTGGGTAGGAATACTTCCAAATCTCTTTTTTACATGTTCTAGTCTACAATAGCTTCATTCACTCTACCAAAATAAATTTGCAATTGTGATCATGCTTCGCATAAGTTCATAAAAACATTTGCTTTGGGATTGTTCATAGTTTTATCATGGAGAGTAATAGCATTTTGTATGTCTTGAATTAATACCTCAAAGTGGTCCTACATTCATTGGGCTTTCACTCTCACATTCTCACTCTCACGGTTTGTCATTGATATTAGCTCAATCCTATAAGGATTTATATGTAACTTCTTTTTGACCTCTTGATCGTCCGCCCCCCCTTCATCATTTGGCATTGTATTGTGTTATTTGTGTTTACATCAACCTTATTCTCTTCCATAGTGGTCTACAAATATACATTCTAATCCATGAGCTCAAATGTAACTTGTTTGGTTTGTGTTTCATCCTATTGGTGCATCTTGATGTATTATTACAAGATCGAATTACATCCTTGACTTCCTTCTTTGATTGGGATACTTGTGTTGTAATTTTCCTCCCAATTTTATTTTCCTTTTGATTGTATTCAAGTATACTTACTAGAGTGGTTAATTGCACTTGTTTGCTTATTACTTGTTCACTTATGGTGTCAGTGACAAGTTGTGGATAATTGTCTTCAATTTGAGATTTGAGATTGTGTGGTGTCTCTCCCATATTTAATTTTTGTTGTTACAAGTGCATTATGGTGGCACCGATGTTTGAATAAAGTTTGTGCACTCCTTCAACATGTGTCTGCAAAGGTAGCTTCTCCATATCCACCTTGACTATGTTGATGAATGCTTGTGAAGTTGTGG
Source organism: Taxus wallichiana var. yunnanensis (assembly GCA_018340775.1). Lineage (NCBI taxonomy): Eukaryota > Viridiplantae > Streptophyta > Pinopsida > Cupressales > Taxaceae > Taxus > Taxus wallichiana. Next base: position 708,221,843 of record CM031243.1, on the reverse strand, counting down.
CTTGTGCACTCATCTAGGAAATATGGTGTACTATAATGCAAATATGTGATGAAGGAAGGACCAACTTACGTTTACATATTTTTGTTGTTGTTTGTGAGGCCCAAAAACACTTGTGTGTCTCCTTCCTCAACTTCTTTAGTAGTTGTTTGTTTTGAACTAGTGGCTCTCATCTCAAAGTGGGACTAGTCATTTGTGTCAAAGGGCCTGTGATGGGTTATATAGTGTCTTTAGGTTTTTCCCCTTCTATTGTGAATCGCTTCTCTTTGAGATCAATTTTAGACTACGGTAGTGCTTGTTCCTTTATAGTTTGGGCTTTTGTTTTTACTTTCACAATTACCTTTGTGGTGCATTTTGCATCCTTATCATTTTTGTCTTACCCTTCTTTGTCTTACTTCTCTTTTGTGGATTTTTCTTATTCTATCTTCTTTTTATGTTCTTCTTTATTTTTATGTTCTTTTTCCTTCGTCTTTTCTTTTTCCTCTACCTTGGAATTCATTTCTTCTTCTTGTTTTCCTATCTCTTCTTCTTGTTTACATTTCTCTTCTTCATAGTGCTTCTTTTCCGCAATAGTTTTCTTAGTGTAAGCTTTTGTTTGGCTTGCTTTTTCTACTTTACCTCTTATTCTTTCCGTTTTTCTCTTTTCCCTCATTTTTTTACATCCTTTTATGCTTTCTTCTTTGCTTCGTGATTTTTTTATTATGCGATGATTCTTCTACTTTTGTCTTTGCAATGCATTCTTTTTATTCTTATTCCTTTTGAGCTTCGTTGGTAGTTTCCTAATGTTTTGTTTGGTTGCGTAATTGATATTACCCGCTCTAGAATTGGTTGTGCCCTAGGATTTACAACCTTTGACTCTAATTGTATGGGTTTTCATCATTTCTTATTCTTTTGTGCCCACTTCTAGAGGGTTATGTAAACCTTGTGGATATAAAGGAGGAGAAGGTGTACTTATCATTTGTTGTATCATGTCTTTCGGGACTATTAATTTGACCTCATGCCATGGTTCTTGGATTTTTCCCTTTTCAAAGGTGCACACTCTTCACTTTCTTGTATATTTTTCTTTTTTTTATTGGGCAACTTCTTGTTGAGATACCTTTTGTTAGGTTATCAAGGTCTTTATGCGTGTGTTGATTCCCCAACTTGGGTGCATTGTATCTCCTTGAGGTGGTGATCCACACATTAGTTTATATAGACTTATGTTTTTCCTCTTTCTCTTGAAAGGTGTCACCGGGAGTTCCTCTTCTAGGTCTATCAGTTTGATCCATTAAAATATGGTTCAACTTTGACATTGAATCTAACCTCCTTGTGTTCCTTAGTAATGTGTTTGATTAACTTCTCTTATGTGACATCCTCTTTGCCTATGTTGATCATGAGAGGTGTAACATTAGTGAAACTTTAACTAGATCTTCAAGCTTGACCTTTTGGGATAAAGCTTGTGCTCTTCACACTAATTTTCAAGTATATCACTCCATCTCCTCCGATAGATACATATTAGTGACCATTTCTTCCAGCTTAAGTGTGCACACTCTACTTATGCTAACTTTCAACTGCTTGAAAGTCCAAGTCGATGAACTAACCGGGTAACCTTGGGGTTATTTTCAACCTCTAGTTGGGATTTCTTAGCTTGTGTTGTGTCTTTTTGTTTTCCTTTCACCCGCCTCCTTATTTGTGCGTCAATGTGCATTGTGGGTTGAACTTCACTTTCTGTTTATATAGTTTCTTGAGACTATAAACCTCATGTGATTGGTTGTGTTGGTTATTCAAGATGTAAAGGTTTCACTGCATCACTATCAAGCTATATTTTTGCTTAAATATACCTTTTGTTATATCCATGTTGATGAAAAATGGGAGTTTCTTCATTGCTTAACATTGGTTCTTTCATATTGGAGTATGAATCCATCTCGCAACAAATTCATCTTGGTATATCGGGTTGTATATGCATGCACTTCCTTTGGTATGCGAGGGTATGTGTTGAGTAATTGCCTAATCTTGGTGAGAAAATCTCCCATCTTTTGAGTATACTCATATGTGGTAAATGTTTGGTTGGAATGTATTGTGTAAACCACTAATGCGGGTAATTTTCATCTTCCACTTCTATTATGCCCTATGTGGATTGTCAACGTGTGAATCGTGAGTAATGTGATCAACCAATAGTACATAATTTTTTTCTCTCAGACTTTACTCATATTTTACACATCATTGTTGATTTTATGAGCTAATAATTCAAGTTAGTTGAATTCATGTCCATCCTCCCATGTCTTTGTAATAATTTTGATTGCGTTGATGGATGCTTGTTTACTTCTAAGTGTGGATTGCCAATATCTCTCTCTCGTTATGATTTCCTCAAGAACTTGCACCACTTGGTTTTTAATATCTCCCAAAGAGATTCCCTTCCTTTACGTAGATGGTCATAAATGGTCGTAATTGATTACTTTATTGAGGTTTGATATTGTTTAATGAAAACATATATATCTTTTTAAGCAATGCATTAACTTGAACAATGTGGTTGTATTGATTGGGATTATATCTTGCATGACTTTGAACTAATTAACACCATTGTGATAGTGACTCATGATCGTTTGCATGATTTCTGGATGATCTCCAAAGTATGGTAATCTCATAAATGTATCAAAATTTGTTCCTCATAATGCTTATTTCTCTACCAGTTATCCTCATGTGGCTTCACCATGGATTAGGGGCATTTATGCACCCCAAGCTTGTTCTAATCTTTCCAATAGCTTGCGGTGTAGTGGGTCACTCCATTTTGTTTGTCGAAGCATTGCAAAGATCCCCATATCTTCCTTCTCTCGAGTCACTCAATGGGAGGAATGGTATTCCTTATTCCTCCATCATGCCTCGAATCGGGTGAATGAATATTCCATTGTTGATCTACTACTTTCATTCATAATTTAGATATGTAGTTTTCAAAATCCTGAAACTTTGAGAGTGCTCAAATTTCTTAGATGCTTATTCTCAATTTCAAATACTTCACAATGTTATTAAATCTTTCCCGCTTAGTCTCCTCCTTTTATCCTTTCCTGATGTGATATGGCCATTTTTGATTTGTTTATGTTTTGATCTACTACCTTCATGGTTATTATCATGTTGGATATTTGGCTTGAATTTCCACCGACTAGCCTCTTTAGCTCACTTGATGTAAAATCTTGATAACTTGATGTGTTAGCCATAAAAATCTATGAGCTGGTAACTTTTTATCTTTTCAAAATTTCATATTTCCTTTTTACCTCATATAATTTCTTGTTTACTATGTGAATTGCCCAAACTTATTTGTTTCCTCTACTCTCCTTTTTCTTGTGTTCCCACATTCTTACTTTTGGTCATTTATAAGTTGGTCACCTAATTTTAGCTACTCCTACACACGAAACCAAAACTAATCAAATACACAAAACTTTGACATACCACACTTGCTTGAAATTTGGAAATTCCTACTCTAACTCATGTGTCAAAGGCACTTATTATTGTTTTCTTTCCTATGCACATTTACCCATCAGAGGCTTTTAACCTACATCGATTGATTCTTCTTGGTAACACACTCCCTTTTAGATCTTACAATACAATTGTGCCATATTTTGTGATGTGATGAATAATATAGGGGTCTTTCTATATGATGCTCAATTTTCCTGGTGTGCTTTAAATCTACTTTCATAAACCAACACCATTTGTTCCATTTGAAACTATTTATTGGGAAGCTTCGATCATGCCATGTTTTTTTAATATGTTTATGTGCCTCTTGATTCCATTATGAAGTTACCCTATTTTATTTCATTTTTTCCAATCCAAAAGTTTGTTTTCTTGGATTCATTATTCCCTAATTGTGTGATTATATCAATGCGTAAACTCAATACAATGTATTCCATTGACATAATTGCTTATATTCTATTGACCAATTAGAATGAGGTTTATCCTACACTCCTCTTATACTTTATTATGTGCACCCAAATAAATACGGGTATTCTATATTCTCAATCATCTCTTTACACATTGCAAGTATTTGTAAGAACTCTTTCTAAGCCTTTTTAGTAGCCTCGCTTGCCCATTTACTTGAGAATGGTATATCATGCTTTGATGATGCATAATAATAAGTTATTTTGTAAGGATTTTGATTGTGTTATTTAGGAAGTTTTTCCCCCTACCTCTTACTTATTTTTATGGGCTCCTATATCTGGTTACGATATTTTCATATAGAAGCTGGTTGTGTCCTATGTTGCATAATTTGATGTTATAGTGGCTTCAATTCATTTGGTAAAATAATCACTTGTCATGATTATAAATATAGCTTAAAACCTTTTGGATAATGATTGAATCGTCCTAATAAAGTCTATCCCCCATTGTTCAAAGGGTTATGTGGCCTAAACTAGGTTGAGTGGCATTTCATCATTTTAATTGGGCTTCCCTATTCTTTGACAAATATCACAGTGCTGCACAATATGGTGTGCATATTCAAACAAGGTTGGTTATAAAATTCCACTAAACAATATATTCTTCACAATTAGTTTGCTTGTAAAATGACCTCCTACTATGCATGTATGTGCCTCTCACAATATTGATTCTCTTTTATGTTCTAGGATGACCCTACACAATACTTCATCCTTCCCCAATTTATACAAGAATCCATTTATAATTGTGTATGATAAGGCTTTAGTGATAAGATGTTTCTCCTTTTCTCGAATAGTGATATGGTAAAATACCATACTGAAGGAGTTGCACAATTTCCTCAAGTTTCTCTAGGATTGCAATAACTCCAAATAAGTGTGTTTCGGTGCATCTTCATATAACTCCTCGGTTCTTCCCCTATATTGATGTGACTTAGGTTATTTAGTCCTGCATATTCTTGTAGACACAAAACCTATGCACTTGGGTACATTTCTAGGTCATAAATCATACTAATGTATACATGATTCTTAAGCGAGAAAACTAGTAGTTGACAACTCTTGGCATTTTGTTTGTTTTATCTTATACTTTACTGGATTTACACATCCTACAAGTTTGTCGACACTTGATTGATTTATCTTTTGATGGCCTCAAACACTAACACCCAATTAGGACAAAAGCGCCTGGCACTCCTGTCCCTTTTGGGCACCCTTGTCCCTCTTTTCCTTATTCTTACTCTTTTGGGTATTTTTCACCGTTTCGTCTCCTTTTAACACTTTGGGTCAGCCTTTCAGTTGTTAATTATGAAATTCAAACAAGGGAATCATACATGCACACACACAAACACACGCACACACGCATGCGTGCACACACACACACACAGAGACTTAGTTAATTCTTTTAAATAAAGGGCCAAACACTATAAGCATTATGTATCACCACCTAAGCTTACACAAAGGCACAAGAGCACTACAAGGCATACATATAGCACATTTATACAAGGGACAAGGGCTACATTGGTTTGCATACACAACATAGGAGGAGTTTATTCTATTGCATCACACATATTCTCGCATACTCGGTATAATATGAATCTATCCCGCTATCATCATGTAAATTGCATAAGGGAAACCTAGGGCATCATTCCACACACAAGCACAAAGAACTGCATAGAGTCTGAGATGTAGTGGAACGCTCGGTCATAAGTTCACTCTTCGGGTGACCATTGGGGTCAACTTGACTCCCAATCCCGCATCTTTTATCATATTTGACGTGGTATTTGGGCATGTGCAGTAGATACTTGTTTTGTAGATTACAAGTATGACTAATGATATAACAGAGAAACTAGAGTGATAAAGAACGAGGAAGTGAATATCTTCCAACCTAGGAAATACTAGGTTACAAGCATATGAGCGGACATAAGCGCCTAGATCACTCACTAGCAGCTCCGGGGTGCTCTCTGTCCTCTCATGTACACTTCTTTCCTTTGCATTCTTAGGGTTTCAAACCCTCATTGAGCCTGTTTGACACTATTTCCCGTTAGATCCAACAAATACTCATCTAATCACTCCCGGGTTATGCAGAATCAAATAAGTACTCTTCATCTCTCATTTACTTAGGACTTAATATTGTTAAATGCTTATTGTTTGTGCCTTACTATACTTAATTACTCCGAATATCATTTATTACGTAGTTACTCTAAAACTAGATTTAATACAAGTTAGATTAAATAATTTGGTGAACCCCAACTCGTGATCGACCATTCGGATCCTGATTTTGCCTATTCTATCGATTTGTATTTTCCTAACCCCAAAACCCTAGTTGCATCAAGTTTAACATTTCTATCTATTGTCTCTCATACATCCGATCTGCATAGAGTTTCATCCTTGGTCATATCCTCTAGGTCACTTTCTAGGCTCTTATTTCACAAATTACCTTTTCTTTCATATAATGGCCTCTAAAGTTCCTCAAGTATCCTTATATCAATTACTTCAAAAGCACCCGGTTTGTAAAGATGTTCTCAAAAATCCATACATACAATGTACCTCCCTTACAATATGCCACCTTCACAAGTAAGTGTAATTTTCAATCGTCTCTCCGCCCCTATTAGTCCTAATAACACAACTAATCAATCCATCTTCGAGTCAATTCAAGCTTTACACCTTTTATTTAAAGATAAATTTCAAGCTATGGAAACCACGATTACACCTCTCACACAAATGAAATCCAACATCTTAAGGATACTTCTCACGCCCATGCTAGTTCTCCCTTTACACGTCATCTTGATCCCATGTCTACTACATGTGCTCATAAAAGCAAGGTCATAATATTACCACAACTTAACCTTTCCGCTTTGATCAAAATGCTAGGAAGCACGATATTCTCTCTCGAGCTCCTTAATCACTAGTCAATCACCTTGCCACTTACTCATTACTACTCTCCTTATCAACTTGAAAAATAAAAGGTCATCTGCTTTACAATTATCATAGAATTAATGGACATTGTGACAATGATTTTTATGCTTTAGAACAAAGAATCAAGCAACTTGAGCATCAAGGCTTTATTTCATTTACTACACAACATTCTGCTACATGCTCATATCCAATTACCAAACCCCAACAGGTTCCCAAATCTGATCCTTCTATGTCTAGCAAGCATCACACAATAGTCACTCATATTCCTTCTCTAGTAATGCAAGAGTCACCACAAGTCCTATCTAAGGCCAAACCATCAAAGGAAGAACAACCAATTCCTTGCCACAATCTCGCATCCCCGAGAAACCTTCTATATTTAAACTTATAATTCCTCCTTTCGATCAAGATAATGTGTATGTCGATGATTGGGACTTGGGAAATGCTTACGATGCATGGCATGGTCTCTCTCGCATCATCGTATAGATATAAATAACTCACATAATTGGGGGACATTAAACCTCCCCCGTATTCACACGTTCTAATCAACAATTTCCTATCCATACTACTCACATACACACCTATACCTTCCTTTTACTTTGCAATTCATGTCAATCTTTCTAGCAACAATTTATCTTGTCTACACTATGGTCACACCTTGCTACATCTATCTATGCTTATGGTTTCCCTTTCAAATCCTATGCCACTCCATACATGCTTACTTATAGATCCTTCTATTCATGATGCACATCCTTTTGTTTACTATACATACTCTAGCTATTCTTGCTCACAATGATCACATTTATTTGCTATCAGTTCTTGATATACACATTTGGAGGGCATTCGACTTCCCCCTCGGTTGTTTCTTATACCATTACTTTGTCCTATCTATGCAACACAATGTTGCTACTACATACTTTATCAATCACATGCAATACTTTTGTTACCCGATGACACACTCATGTTCTTAAGGTTCATACATGACTATTGAGGGCATTAAATGAACCTTACTCACACACTTAAGGAGTATTGCACTTTCTCCCCCTCCATCATTCTTGGTTATCTCTATCATCTACTCATAGCTTATCTACTACACTTCATGCTCTGTGCTTCACAATAAATCTTTCCTAGCATCTACACTCAATCACATGCAATACCTTTATCACTCGATGATGTACTCTTGTTCTACGGTTCATACTTGACTATTGAGGGAGAATTCCTAAAATGAACCTCATCTCACACACATCCGCTGGGGGGAAATGTGACCCCTCTCATCTACACATATTGCATATCGTAGCACACCATCACTTTCACACAACATCTACACATCTTGGTTGTATTTACTCTTGTTAACTTATACTATTTACATATTACACTTTGTTTCCTATACTAGTTGGATACTTAGTATTTCATTATCTTTTCTATACACACATGCACGTTCACATGGTATCTTGAAGTGAATGCAATACTTTTACATATTCTTACATGATGCATGATGCTCGACACTACTCTTTACCAGTTCATCGAGGCTCTTGGGGGAATCTACCTTTGCTACTCTCATACTCCACACATCACATGTCCTATTGTTACAATATTTACTACTTCTTGACACTATCACTTATTTATCTTTCTAACATGCTATCGGGTGCTACATGTGTAGCATTTTCCTTGTAGGATTCTATAAAACCATGGTTACCTGTCACTTCTTGTCTACTATTGTTTGTTATTGTTTGGGGGCTATGTCTTGTTTGATCATTGTTTGCTTATGGCCGCTTCAGCCCTGATTGTCTTGTGACATTGTGAGTGATGTCCTATGTATGCAACCCATTTTTCACGGTACCTCTTGTCTTCATACTTGCTTGTTACATTGTATTCTATTGCGTATTAGCTCTTTACACTAATTTTGTTTCTAGTCTATCTTGTTTGCATGTGGCTTTGTTTCTACCATGAAAATACCCTACCCCCTACAGGTATCAAATCTCAAATATGCATATCAATTTCAAGTCCTCTCGTTTGGGTCACCTCCTCATACATTCTTCACATGCACCCCAAATGAGGGGGGCACCTATTGGGTGAACAAATCACCCTTTCAATAACTCAAAGCTCCGAATAGAACAAAACAATACAAAATTGACAAAGGGACACCGTAACATAGTGGTCCATAATCGACTTTGATCACAAACACATAAAAACTAGTGCCCAATATCGACAAGAACCATGGGCGCTTGTATCCCACCTGGGAACTTATGTCCTGGGGGAAAAATTAGACAATTTCTCAGTTCAAGATAGTTTCCAACAGCTTTATAATACGGATCTAAAACATCAAACACTACCTTCAGTTACATACTTTATTCATTTGGCTAGAATTCATTACTATTTGGTTACAATTCGATTACAAATCGGCTAAACATTTGGTTATAAATCAGGATGTGCCAATCTTTAGTGGCACTTATTTGAGAAAGTGTCATGGAAGGATAGAAAAGTAGACCTCTCTCACGAACACTCTTCTCTTGGCATGAGATCGCTAAAAACTCACCCTTGGCATGAGATCACCCAAAAACTTGTCATTGGCATGATATTTCCCAAAAACTCACTCTTGGCATGAGATTTCCCAAAAACCTCACCCTTAGCGAGGACGCCTAAATCCGCAACGTCTCCAAGACAAACATGACAACTTTCTATCATTTACTCTCTCATACATTAGGTTCACTCTTTCCCTAAATACTACTTTTACACACTAATTTTACATATTTATACACATGCTACTCTGATTTTTCACGTACGGGACTTTGACTACTCTTTTTCTCTTATTTTCTAGGTCTGTCCTTATAAAAAAAAATAAGTAACTCACATCAACAATCACAAGCTTCAACAACACGTCACTATGCATACGCTTCACCCCTAGGGTCTGCATCCCTTTCCTAGTTGCCACGCTTCACATTACGATCACTTCACACTTCACGTAACTACTTTTCCACTCAACACACTATTGGCTACACTTATCTTGGTTTACAAGGTATGCATCTGTTGTACAAGAAACCTCATTCTCACTGGTGAAAGCCGATACTAGAAGCCTCTAGCAACTTCGAATGATGGAGGGCTTAGGACCTCAGATGTAGATATGGATCTATGTGCACAAAGAAGATAGATTTACAAAACTGAAACATATGTGATTAGATAAAAATATGCAGGGGTTTCTCGAATAATCCTCAGTTCCAAGAGGATGTTAACTCCCTTGGAGGATGTCAACCCTCATGTTTAGAAAGATAACAATAAATGATGAATAATAGATATCATGTAGAAATAATGAAATACAAAATGATAAGTAACTGAAATGACGAGGGGAATTAGCTTGTGCTCTGATATGGAGATGAAATGAGTATCAATATGGCAAGATGATGAATAATGACAAAGATTTCTCCTCAAAACTTAAGTAAACAGAGATTTCATACATCTATTCTTCTTCCTCTTTTCCGGTCTTCTTCTCGGTTCCGGTCTAGGTTCCGGTTCATTCTCTTGAAAGTGGGGGGAAACCCCATATTTATAACTTGGAGGTAAGGTTAGATTGAGGTTAACGAATAACCGAGGTGGGGTAAAGTAACCTAGGTTAAGAGACATGATGTGATCATGTGGGGCCCATGGTTTGACTTATTAGATGGAGTGGGGAGCATGATTGACATGGTAGGTGAGATAATAGATTCCATTTTTTTGAAATTAAGAAAGGGGTGTCGATGGGTATATTATTACCCATGAATTGAATAAAATTGATATGGGAGATAATGCCAAAATTTTAATTATCAAATGGGTTTATATGGAGGATATTTGATAATTAATTAAATTTAGGTGAGTAAATGGATGGAATTTATTTAAATTTAAGAAAAATAAAAGCGAGAGTGAAAGTTGAATGAAGGAGAACGAATGCGGGATGAACGAGAGGGGTCACACCAAAAATGGTGTCTACATTTGCCCCTTTTTGTTGAGTGGTTTGCGATAGCAAGCCACGAGACAAAAACAAAAATAATTGGATGAAGTTATGTGTCCAAGGATGGATGAAGACATGACCAAAGGAAAGATGCCCTAGGCAAAAAGGATCACAATAATAATGAAAAATATGGCGGTGACTCCAATATCACATTGGTAGAGGAAAATTGTAGTCTCAATGGAGATAGGTGACAACGTTCTACAGACCAATGAGTGGGTGAAGATCATTGTAGTATGGATGCAAACCGTGATGACCAATGGGTCATAGAAAACATCAAAATATGCGCAACTGAATGTGAAAGGTATGTGAAATCCTTTGTCTACAAGGAATCAAGTGAAAAATCATGCGTCCAAAAAAGGGATGATGATGAAAAGGTCCCCAAAATAGGACACAAAAATAACATAATGGGAGATAGATGTTGAAATAAAATATCCTGTGGGGAACGGCAGTATGACCACAAATGTGGATATGAAGAATAAATCATATAAAATGCCCCAAGAGGGTGTTAAATAGGATTTTGAATACATGTTTCTAAAGAAAGGTTTGCAGTTGAAGGAAAATGAATAATGGGGTTAAGAAAAAGGAAAACAACCTCACTTCTTCGAAAAGAGGAAAAGAGTCAAGCTACTTTTACAAAAAAAGTAGAACAAACATTCGTTAAAGAGAACAAGATCAGATAGGTGATGACCATTCTGGTATCCTCCAAGACAAAAATTTCAAAGAAAGATGGGAAGAGATTCTTAGAAATGGATATGATGATGCCCCTACGAGAGGACTGACGAAGATAAAATATGTGACAGGGTTCTCAAAAAGAGAAGAGGTCAATGTTGCAGAGAGAAGAACGAGAACGGTAATGAAATGGATCAACGGTGGTACATAAACGGAGAAACATTGGCATTCACAAAGTGAATGTTAGGTGTGAGGGGTGTAATGAGAAAGAGAAAATGGAATGGAAAGGAGTAGTGGTTCATTATGAAGAGCAAGAAAGGTCAAAGGTGAAGGCAATAGAGTATGGAGTAGGAGGATGGAGATGGAGGAGGAGAAAAGAAGGAATGAAAGGGGAGGAAGAAGATAACAAAGAAGGATTATAGAGGAAGGGGGAAATGATGAAGGAAAAATAAGGAGAAGACAAGAAAATGATAGAGCAAAAGGTGAAATTATGAAAAAGGGAGAGATTTATTTAAAATGAAAGGCATGAAGGAGGGTGAAGCAAATGAAGGGAGAGAGGTAATGGAAAATGAAAGAGATGATAGAGCAAAGAAAATTAAAGGAACCAGATCATGGTGAAGAAATCCAAGGCAAAGAATATGGAACTGACCACATGGAAATGCATGTGGATGGTGGGATGATAAAAATATGGGACAACGCTGAAGAGTCAAGTTATCGACGAGGAAGTAAGAAGGAAGTGCAAGGTAAAATGGGGAAGAAGACGATATAGAGGAAGTAAAATAAGATGAGGATAAAAAAGGAGGAGAGGACAACGGAGAAAATTATGTAGATGGAAGGGAACCAAGGACAAAGGTATTCGATAAAGAGTGAAAAGTATAAGGAACGTAAAGAGAAACTAGAGGGGAGGAATGAAACAAATTGGAAAAGATGTAGAGATGCGTGAGATGAGGATAAGTTGATGATGAGAAAATAGAGAGAGGGTGCATGATGAAGACAATGAATAAATTGGCAAGGAAGAATGAAAGATGGAGAGGTGGTGAAGAAAAAGAGAGGAAGGGATAGGAGAGGCAATGCTAGCAAATGGATGTTAGGAGAAATCCACCGATAATGATCAGTAGGAAAGGATGGGATAAAAGGTGAGAAGAGGCAGAAATTAAACGAGGAATGGAAGGGGGAATGCTAATGAAGGGACGTTAGGATAAGTCCCCCGATAATGATCAGAGGGCACAAAGGAAGGAAGGAATGAAGATAGAATGGGGAAATCAAAGAGAAGGATCCAGATCTGTGCAGAATGGGGATGAGTGATTTTTAGGAGAAGTCCACTGATAATTACTAGCATGGAAACAAAAGATGATGATGAAAGAATGTTAGGGTATGATCAATGACAATGACAGGTAAATATGGGGGTAGATATGTGGGAGAACTCTAGAAGATGGAGTGGAAAGAGTAAAGAAAGGAGGGATAATGATGTGTGTGAAGATGAAGGTAAGGAGAGGACACAGTTTGGATGAGAATGAATGAGAGAAAGATGAAGAAATAAGACATGAAATGAATGGGGAAGCAACAGTTAAGTAAGATTACCAAGCGAGGGATGATGGAGATGAACAGGGGCAAGTAGGAAGTGGTGTTTGCGAGAATGGAAGAGGAGGTGAGAGGATGTGATGATGGGGAATGACGAGAAAATGTAGATGGTGAGAATGTGGAGTGGTGGGCGAGTGTAGGATGATAGATCATGCTTAAGAGGGACTCTTAAGTAAGATCACCATGCTGCAGGAGGAGTTAAGTAAGATCACCAAACCGGCAATGATGATATAGAAGGAGAAAGACAACATTGTATTGGATACATGTGTGGAATGGTTGGTTAGAGTAGATGAGTATGATGAGAGGCGGGAGACAAACGATAAGGAAGATATGATGGGAGGTGTAAGGGTCGATGAAAACTATTCTTAAGAGGGACTCTTAAATAAGAATTCCATGTGAAGAGGATGGTTAAGTAGGATCGCTGAAGTCAAGAAGAATAAGAATGATGAAAAGAGTGAGCAAGTGTTTAGCAAAATGGAACAAGAGATGAAAGGAGGTGATATCAAGGAAACAAAGGAGTGTGACATGAGTGGATGGAGGAACATATGCGTGTAGATGGAGAGCATAAGGGCAATCCTTAATTGGGATGCCCATGTGGTTGGAGTGATGATGTAAGAGTGTCAAGCAAAAAGGAGGAGTGGAAAGATGTTTGTGGTGGTGATTTTCGTCCGCTAAAAGAGGAAATGGTGGAGAATATTCTACAGCTAGGAGGATCCAAGGAAGAAGATATACCTTAACTAAGATTCTCTGGATGTATGGATGGTTAAGTAATATTTTTGAATTAAAAGTGGAAGAGTGAAAGGGAAACTCAAGAGGAAAGACAAGTAGGATATTTGGCGTGGTGCAAGGGGACAAAAAGGTGAGAAGGATGATGTGGAGACAAATAGTGATGAGTGGAAATGTGGAGTGAAGAGTAATGGATCAAAGACATTGTTGAACATGTTGGGGGATAAGAAGTTGCAGGATAATGAGCTTGCCTTTAAAAGGATCCTCAAGTAGGATTCACAAACTGCAATGACGATCAAGTAGAATTCGCAAACTGAAAAGTGTGTTTGTGAGCGCATTCATGGATATTATGGACAAATATAGAATTCATAGTGTGAAATTTGATGTGATTTTGATAAAAGATGATCTTGATGAGATGAGTGAAACATAATCGCAAAGTAAGGGCGTACGAAATTATGTTTCGAACTGGATTGGATATAAAAAGAATGGTTACAACTCAAGGCATTGCACTTGCAACCAACAACAGGTGTTAACACATAACCAACGATAGTTAGTTATACCAAATTCCGTGAGGGAAATATGCATGAAAGATGCTCATAATCCTAATTTTGACATGACAAAGGGATTAGAGATGTAACTTGTACGCGAGAAGAGGGATCTCCAAAGGTGGTGTTCCTTAAGTCTATGCCCCGCTGGGAAAGGGAAAGAACAATAGAAGAAATCTTATCAATGCGGGAAGCTTTCTAAAAATGTTGATAAAAGGAAGGTTGATCAATGCGGAAACCTTCCAAATTCCATAACAAAAGAGTAGCCATCCTTCGAGGGTATGGTCTACTATATACATAATATTGATGGCAAGAATAATATGTAGGATAGCCGTCCTTCGGGGGATCAGTCTATTTATTTTGATTTTGCTTTGTATGCTTTTCCTTTTAGTTTTTTTTTTTTTTTTGCACGAACAACTGTCCTTCGAGGGATCAGTCTATTTTTGATAACTTTGATTTTGCCTTTTACATACATGAATTTTAGCTTTACATGGGGGAGAGCTGGGAATAGCGAAGTAGACCACTTAGGAGGGGATAATGAATGTACAAGAGACACCCCTGGACCCTTTACATGGCTGTAATAAGAGAATGAGAAGGTGATGGATGTAATGGTTATGGGGTCATATCAAAGCAGTGAAGGCAGACCACATAATTCATATCATTACAATGACAAATGGAAGGGGCTAAGGATGGAGGAATGATCTAAGGATATAACTAAGTGCTCATTGGTAGATATGCTAACAATGTAGATTGGTTGCAAGTGCAATGCATTAAGAGGTTACGTCTTTGGTTTACCACCAAGAGAGGGAAGACAGTAAGTTGTAATAGGATGAGATGATAGACAAGCAAGAAATAAAACTATGTCCTTAAGGAAACAAAAATATGACCATGACGGTGGATTTGGATGAAAATAAATGATGCCCCGAGAGAGACACAAATATGGCAGGGACAAAAATGGCCACAAATGTGGACTTGATGAAATAGATGGTGCCCCAAAAGAGGCATAAATATGGCCACAATGGTGGACTTTGATAAAAAGGTCCCTCAATGGAAGGAAAAACATGGCCTCAAAGGAGGACTTCAATGAAAATAAATGGTCCTTAATGGAAGGACAAATATGGCCTCAAAGGAGGACTTTGATGAAATATATGGTGCCCTAAAAGAGACATAAACATGGCCACAATGGTGGACTTTGATAAGAAAATAAAAAAATGGTCCCTCATAGAAGGACAAAAATGGCCACAATGGTGGACTTAGAATGAGATGAGGATTTGGACATAATTAGTTTAGATTGGATGAATTTGGAGGAGGTAAACAAAACAATGTCAAGTAGTGAAGTCCCCTAGTGTCAAGGGATTTTTATGGATGATATGCTCAAGGGCAAGGGAAGGCTACTCCCCAAATGAATTAAATGTGAAGGAGTTAAAGGATGTCAAAAGAGTTTAGATGAGATTGTTTTGGATTTGGATGGGATAAACGGTTGGAGACCACAAGTGTGCTTAAAGATAAACAATATTGATGGAAAATGGAGGACCTTCCTTAGGAGGAATGTCATGTGTAGGAGGGATGTTAAGGGATGATGTGGATGAAGGAATCATGGGAAACCCGACAGATGGGATATGAATTGGATTAAATGTAGATGGAGAAGGATATTTCCCCTGAATGAGGAAATCATCTTTCTCAATAAGGTTGTGGATGATTGTCTGAAAGGCCTTACAATGTTCAATGTCATGGCCTGAGTATGATGATAAGTGCAACTGCAATTAGGATTGAACCATGATGGATTTGGACTATGGGGATTAAAAGCTTTAATGGGAGGAAGTGTGATGGTAGATATTCAAACTAAATGTCAAAAATGTTTGCATAGGACCCAATCGAAGTGTTATGAGGAAGATAACTCTTATGATGTTTTGGCTTGGTTTTAGGTACTGATATAGATTGATGGGTGAATTATGTGTTTTGGAAGACAAATCAAATTTGGTTGAAGGATTGTATTGTTTGGATTGGGATTTAGGTGAGGATGTACATTGGATGGGTAGATTATATGTCTTGGATGACAAATCAAATTTTATTGGAGGATTGGATTGTTTGGCTGTAAATTTATCATTGCAAGATGTCGTAGATGGAAGAACTGATCCTAAAATAGATGTTGTGGCATTGGATTGTTGAAAAGAGGGAAAATCTGAATGTTTACAAGGATGTGTAGGGACTGTCGGGATGTTTTCCATGAGCCTTAGAATTTGATTGAGAAGATTTACCCTTGGCAGGTATGATAATAATCTCAACTGGAGGATCTGACGGTGGTGGTGTGGATATTGATGGAGAAAATGTCCTAAAAAAGAAGAGGATATTAATGGAGAAATAGGTGTTTGTATGATGCGATTAATGAGATCTATGTGAGATGTGGATTGTTTAGGTTTTGGCATGGAAAGAGTTGATTTTGTAGAGGGAGAATGTAAACCATATTTATTTGACTTAGGTGGAGGTGTTTGTTCAATAGATGTTTCAAAGGGTATCTTTGATAGGGTTATAGATCGAGAGGATTTGGTTGTTGTGATAGAAGGATTAAGTAAAGAGTATTGGGATAAACTGGGTGATGTGGCCATGGGAAAGGATATAGGTAAATATGTCAAGGTAGGGATAGGTGGATTTGTTGATATGATAGATATAGGGGTAGTTGGGATAGATAGGGATGTAGGCATATTTGGGATATTTGGAGATGTGGGTGATGTGGTAACGATGGAGTAGACATTATAGGTAATGTAACAAATGCAAGAGTATTATTGGGTGTAGAAGTAGGTGGGACTGGTTGCTTCATAAATTCTTTGAGGGGTAAGAATGATATGTTTGCTAATGGGGTTGATGTTGGAGGTGGGGTTATAAAGGTACATGTGGTAGAAATGAGTTTACTTGGGATGGTTGTGAGTAATGTAGGTGTAGTAATATGTGTGTTTGATGCGAGATGTGGGTAAGGAATGGATGTGAGAGATGTAGGGATATTTGTGGATATCAAGTGGGCTGAAATATGTGCTAAAGATGAATCTGATGTGGTGGATTGGGGCATGATTGAAGTGGCTAAAGTAGATGTTATAGTCAAATTTGATGTAGATGTGGCAAGGGTAGAAGGAGGTGTAGGTTTAGGACAAGTAGAAAAAGTTGACATAGGTGTGATAGTTGTGGATGCGATAGGTTCCGCATAAGGAGTGGGAATAATGTCTAAGGTAGGAACATGTGGAGTTATTGATGAGATAGGATCTTGATTGACGGTGTTAATGATGTAAGAATTTAATAGTTGAGATGTAAAGGGCGTAGCTTGATTCGTTGATGTTGATTAGGTAAAGTTTTTGTAATTTTATCGAAAGGTCGGCTAGGTGAACTGGTGGAGCTATCCATTTGGATATCCCCTTGATTTATGAGTTGTTGGACATGATCTTTGAAGGAAAAAAATTTCTCAATGTCATGACCTTTGACTCGATGATATTTACAATAGTGGGTTTTGTGATACCAAATAGGCTTGGCTTGTGAATTTTCTACAGGTCGTATCGGAGGAAGTTGGATGGAGTTTACAGCTATCAACTTGTCAAATACAAAACTATAGGATTCTCCTAAGGGAGTATAGTTGATTGTTGGTTGAGGGGCTCGTTGTTGAGGCCATGTGCTGGATGTAGATACGACAAGGGATTACTGTCTACAACATTGGCTGCACCCTTAAATTTTTCATTATGTGTGAATGGTTTAGTAGATTCGATTTTAGGTTTGGTTGAACTTAGTTTAAGATGACCCTGCTCAATGGCACGGGTTTCAAGTTTGTGAGCCATTGTGAAATCTTTGTCAAAGGTTCGAATGATTGGATTTGCAAAGTAGATGATATATGTTTTACACATGAATGCGAGAATAGTTTGATGAGTTTAGTTTGTGGAAGAGTGAAGGATAGTTGGTTTATAACACCATGCCATCGTGCGACGAAGTTGGTGATGGGCTCATCTTCAAACTGTCAAATGGTGTATAGGTCAACGATAGTAGTTTTGTGTGCGATATTGATAGAAAAGTGTTCTAAGAATAACTGCAAGTTGGGTGAAAGAGAATATGGAATGTTGTGGATACTGTTGTACCAGTCTAATGCGGGACTAGACAAGGACATGGGGAAAGTGTGAAGAAGTAGATCATGATCATGCACAATAAAACAACATGCATGTTTAAATGTGAGGAGATGTTGTTGGGGATCTTCCTTGTTGTTGAAATTAATAAACTCGGAAATTTCCAATGAGGAGGGTAGGGTTTGATAGGAACCGATGGATGAATTGGTTCGTTATAGATTTGTTCATAGGATAATGTATCCTTGGGTGCTAAGGTAACGGTTTCTAAATTGGCCAATCGATTCATCAAAGCATGAATAGGATCATTTGACGTGATGTTAGGTTGAGATTGGATTGGTTGTGTGGTTTGAAAAGTAGTTTGATAAGGTGAATGATACGTTTGTGGATGTGTGGGTGTTTGGGGAATTGTTTGATAAGGTGGTTGATAAACTTGTGGGTGTGCAGGTGTGTGGGGAACTATTTGGTAAGGATTAACATGTGTCATGGGTTGAGATTATTGCATAGGATGACATTGAACAATAGGGACATGATGTGTTTATTGAAGTTGGGTAGGTTGTTGTGGTAAATGATAAGTGGGGATATGTGTGTTATGCAGTTGAGACGGTTAGAGTTGTAAGTGGGTTCGAAACCCGAAAGCGAGGATCACAAGGGACGATGTGCACATCAACGGACATGCGAACGATAGTGTGAAGAGATCTCGGGAGGAGTGAGCATCAACCAAATGTGTGTGTAAGGATTCGACAAATGGGCAGAACCTCGATAAGCCACAAAACTCTCCTTTATCTCATAGATCCAAAGGGGTGTACATATAGGAGGTGCCGAGTAACCCCAATGCTGGAATCATGAAAACTCAAGTGGAGAGGGGGAGTTACATTCCCATAATAGAAGTGTAACTCCCAATGACACATATGATGCATTGACACACTGACGCATAAGAGAATATCATAATGACCCCTAAATGACACATGGACCTATGATCTCACCTAAGTGAGATGACTCACCTAATGATGTGGAAAATAACACACACCAACACCCCCCCTTCATCGTAACTTAGGATGAGGCGGTAAGTCAGAAACAAGAAATGGGTCCCGACACAAAGCCTGATGAGGTACCCATGTACAAGAAACTCTCGAAAAGTGGAGTAAAAGGAGAAACCCAAAGTGGGAAAAAATCCCCCCCAAAAGAGAGACAAGTCCACTCTCTAATCTAAGAAAGATGCCAAGGATGGGTCCCGACCACGATGAGCCTCAGTAAAGGTACCCATGTACAAAGAGGCAATCTCTTGAAAGAAGAAGAGAAAAGAAGAGGGAGAAATGAGGAATGCAACAAATGCCATGGATGGATCTAAACTCTGCAGCTTTAGGAGGTATCCCAAAAGAATGTCGGTCATGAGATCCTTTGCCTCCGAATCGAAGAAGAGCCATCCACACCAAACTCGTGTTCTTGACCTTAGGAAGGACAAAATGACGTACTAGAAGTCTTCCCACTCCACAAAGGAAACCAAAGATAAGAACACGAAGAACTTTGAGTCCGGTCCATGAAAGTGTGACATAGGTCTAGTAAGAGAGTGCCAAGTAACTAAAGGTAATGCCTTATACGTAGAAATGTCGAGTGTGAAGAGTGAACACCGCAGAAAGGATGTCCAAGTGATGTGAAGGCAACAAAACCCCCACAACAAAAAAAGGATCCAAAAACAAGGGTGGATCAATGAAGGTCTCCGTAAAATAGGAAGTGGGAAGAGTCCTGAAGGAGAATTCCCAAAACGAAGATGATGAACTCCCCTGAAATACCTATAGATGGATGAGGAACCCGTAGTACATCACAAGTGTACTCTATGAAAAGATGACTAAGGTCAAGCGAGATACTAGTCCCAATGAGGGGTCTCAACAAACAAAAGAGCAATGTCGATAGGTATGAGTCATCCAATGAAGGTAAAGGAGTGAAAGGGGCCTTGCACACTGGAAGTGGAAAGGAGGCTGGTGTAATGACTGTATGAGGCTAAGTAGGAAATTGCTTGATATCCGATGAGATGTAGGATGTGTTAACACTCTTTGGAATAGTGAGAGAAAGAGAATAAGTGTCCTTTGTAGTACTCTCGACATCGAACTAGGTGCACAATCCTCATCATCAGAAGTAGAACCAAACAAGTTTGTGTCAGTGGAATTGTCATCACACGAAGAAGAGGAGACAACTAAATCAATAGCAACAACAATAGTGGCAATGTGAAGGGTCTCCATAAAGGGACTGAAGAATGCTCCAGACATGGTGAGGTGGATCTGAGTCTGCCACGTGAAACCAAAGAGATCTAGAGACATGCATCATCATGTGACCAAAAACATGGTCGCAAGTGTTGAGAAAATCCTCTAGATAACGATGATCAATGGGTGCAGGAACTGCCCAAGTAAGAAGGGTGAAAGACCCTCGTGAGTGAAGTAACATTCCATGGAAGCATGCCAAGCTGAATAGTTCTCTCTCTCGGTGAGAAGTGGTGGAGGTCTGTAAAGAGATCCTATGACACTCAAGTCTAGAAGGAACACCCTCCATGATGCAGAAGTAAGAAGTGCAAGATACATGAAAGCAAGACGTCGGACTCGGCCGATAATGCGTTTACGTGTAAAAACCCAAGAGTACTAGTGAACCCCCCAAAATGTGGCACTTTATAAAGTAGTGCATTTAAAAATCGACAATGTCATCACGTAATGTGTGAAAAATCATGTAACTTTGACTAAAGAAGCGCTCAAACCGAGCAACAAGTCAAAAGTTATAGCAAGAAAATGATTCCCACAACTAATGGAAAATGCCAATAAGCCCTGCAAATAGATTAAAAAAGTGCCCGAAAGGGGTGCAAGGGCGATTGTCTCAGGTACTCATTGGAAATGGCATCAAGTTTTAGGTAGGGTTTATTTTGCTTGCGAGGGAGATTAGCCTCCCGCCATCCCCTGGACCTCACCCTCTGTCTTCGACATGCGTAGGAAGGACATTAAACAAGCAAAAATGAAGCCCAAAATGATTACAATGCCATGAAGGAATGTTTTTGCCTTAAAACATTAAAAAAAGGTTTGTTTTAACCTTCAAACAATTTCTAAAAGGAATGGGCCCACGTGAGGTGTCAAGCCATGGATGCACCAAGCTGGAAGCTACCTCTATTGGCAAGTTGGGAAGTTGACTGAGCTTTCGTGAACACGTTTGAGCCTACAGAGGTGTAACCATCCAAGGATTCAACACCACGTGGTGGCAGTGTGTTAGATAGTGGTTCAATGTTGAATGGTAGTGAAATGGTTTGAAGAATACTTGTCGAGGACGATGGAGAGAAGAAGAAACAGTTGATTGCACATCAAACGGTGAAGGCCAAACAATGCCGAATGAGCGAAAGATAGAAATGGCGATGCCGTAATGATTTGGCAAGTTACCGTGGCCAAAAACGCTTGAGCAGAGAGAAATGACTGATGCCATAATGAGAGGTCATTGAGCTATCAAGTTGAGTGTTTAGCATGTCGGGTTAGCTGTGAAACTTGGCGAGTGGTCCACGTGTTGAGAGGCTTTGTAATGGTTGCGTGGACTCCAAATGTAGGTACAAACTACCATGAGTGTGTGAAGATCTGGAAAACAAATCTAGAGAGCAGTGAATGAGCCAAGGGAGCCAGACGGAGTTACAAGGTAGTTACAACCAAGCACGAGCCAGTATAGGCAAGACCCGAGCAACGCAAGAAGAGAGCCAAGATGAGTTGCGAGGAAATTTAGGATGGCCAACCTTCGAGCTAAATCAGGCCAATGGTGCAGAAGTGGAGGAGTGTAGAGGTCTCAACGCAGGTGAACAAGCAATGAAGCAAGGGCCACTTCGAACTATGAACTCGAGCAACGTGTAGGAAAATGAGTTGTCTACCAATGAGAGTACGGTGAGCTGTTAGAATGGCTCTTCAACACAATAAACTTGTATTCCTCCTTGGACCTAAACATAACCGTAACCAGCAAGGAGTACACAAATAACCCAAAAAGACAACCACTAGAATCTCAAAAACTCTAAAAAATTGAACAATAACCCAAACAAACCACGATAAAAACCGTGCAGAGGTATGACACCCAAATCAATGCAAGAAGAGCATGACCGGAATATCCATTATGACACACAAGCAACGAAATCTGTAGATCACGCCGGAAGCCAGAAAACACACGAGCAAAGCCGAAGAGTGCACAGATCCACAAGATCCGCTCTGATACCATGTAAGAGGGTGGGTTCAAAACCATGAAAGTGAGGATCACGAGGGACGACGTGCACATCAACGGACGTGTGAATGGTAGTGTGAAGAGATATTGGGAGGAGTGAGCATCAACCAAATGTGCATGCAAGGATTCGACAAATGGGTAGAACCTTGATAAGCCACAAAACTCTCCTCTATCTCATAGATTCAAGGGGTGTACATATAGGAGGTGCTAAGTAACCCCCAGTGCTACAATCATGACAACTCAAGTGGAGAGGGGGAGTTACATTCCTAGAATAGAAGTGTAACTCCCAATAACGCATATGACACACTGACACATTGATGCGTAAGAGAATATCATAATGACCCCTAAATGACACATGGACCTGCGATCTCACCTAAGTGAGACGACTCACCTAATGATGTGGAAAATAACACACACCAACAAGAGCATACGATGGGTAGAAATGTAAGTGTGAAGAGGTTGAGATAGCCAAATAGGCATATTAGTAGCAGATGAAATAAAATCGACAAAAGGGATGTGGGTGGAATGTTATCCACCAATTTAGGAGATTGGGAGGATTGAGATATTGTGGGGGATTTTTGAAATACGAAATCATATATGGGGTTAGGAGGCAGTCCAAGAGTTTCTAAAGGATCCGAGAGATGGTGGTGTGGTTGGTTTAGGAAGATTGATTGGTGAGGGATATGAGAATTAGTTTTAAGATAGGGACAATCTTGGATGACATGGTTCTCATGAAGTGAGGCCATAGAGACAGGAGGTTGGGTGACCGACGACATGGTTTTGAGTTTAGAATCTTGTTGGGAGAGATCATTAGGAGAATTTATTTTATTAGATGGAGGACATTGTTGTTTTGTTTCGAATTGAGAGAGAGTGACAATAGACGTGAAATAAATAAACATTTGTTTATGAAGTTTGTTAACAAACAAATCAAGCAATAAATTTTTCATCATCATGATTAATTTAGAGATGTGAAAAGAAAAGAAAAGTGGATAACAAAGGTACCTAGAGAAACGGTATTCTAGGGCTAGTTCCGTAGTTTGGCTAGGGAAAATTTTGAAACAGCTTTCTTGTTGGGTGTTCAAGTCCCAATCAATTAACCAGTGAAAGGAATGGTTTGATGTGTCGATTATGTTTGTGGAGTTTTAGGTCAGGTGTGTGATAATGTGAGATGCGAAGGTTATACCCCTTATTTAGGTTATATGATCAAACATGATGTATGAGGTTTGTTTTAGACCAAATTTGGAATGTGAAGTTCAATGCATAATCACTCAGGAAATGGAAATTATAATGCAGAAGAGAGAAAATAGAGAAAATGAGTAAAACCTGGAGAACGTTTTTCCCTATTATTTGATTGCATGTGATGATGGCGTATTCGGAAGTGACGGCCGCTGGCTAGAACACCGAGTACCCTAAAATTGCACCGCTTATGACCTGATCAGAGGAGGGGTATGATAAAAGAGAGTCCAGCGTGTTTTTGTTTCAATGGTTATCGCCAATGGACATGATTTCGTGGTCGCAAGGTCGTAGATGTTACCCTTAAAAATGTGCCATTAAGAATTGTAGAAGGGTTGACGAAAATGATTTGTGGTGTGTTTTATGTTTTGACAAATGATATTTGATGGCGTAATTTAATGGTCGTAGTATCGTAGATTCCACCTACAAAAAGAAAATAAACGTAATTAGTTGATGTGGCTAAAATGACATAACTGTCATAAAAAATGTTATTTACAAAAAGTACCTCCGTAGGAAATAAATATAAAATAAAAATAATTAATCTAATGGATTAATAAAACATTATAATGAAACGTTCCTAATCAATTAGAGTAATTGCGAAAATGAATTGATAGACTAACTATAAACTATGAAATATATGTATGAGATAAACTTATTAAATAAAATTATGAAAGCATATGATACAAATTATTAAGGATGAGGTGATATGAAATTATTAAATGAACTATGTTTTAATAGGAAAACCTATAAATGACAAAAATATTAATGTGTGCATTTGGATTGTTATAAATAGAAATAACTATAAAAATGAATGATAAAATGACCGAATGTTGACTTTAGGAGGACAAGATGAAAAGTGGGTGGGGAGAATAGACTTTTAGGACAGGAATATAGACTTTGAGAGGACAAGACAAAAAGTGGGTGGAGAGAGGAGACTTTAAGGAAGATGATAAGCCGAAAAATAAGAAATGTTAATCTACATATGACGATGATGTCCTAAGTGTTGGATAGGAAGGATGACAAATTTAAATTGAGTGGAAAATTCCAGACGGCGATAGGATATTGACTAAGGCAAAGGGTGGTAATGGAATTTAAATGGACAAAATTCTATTTACCATGCACTGTTTCCACATGCCTCGATATGATGGTGGGCTAGATCAGCTAAAACTCTTATGCCCACAAATTTCTCCTATTATTCCCGATAATTACAAGTAGAGTAGTTTACCCGTAGCTATATTTTCTTACACGTTGACAAATACAGGGAAAACTACTGCAAATGGATGCTATGGGTGATACCAAAGGGCATGGATTCCTTCCTATGTTTCAATTTGCTATTTACTCGTACTACTACACACAAACGTGGCTTTTCACATGTATAACGATATAATGAGAATTACAAAAATAGATGAACGAGGAATATATACTTAGCTATAGTGTCATAAACACTTTGTTTGAAATGTCTTCAGAAGAATTAGAAGCCAATCACTATAAGGAGACTGCACAGTAGCTACCCACAGAGCTTGCGTGAAGTTGAAACTGAGCTAGAGACAATTAGAAGCACCAAACATCGTAGGTTTCTATGTGGATTTATACTTTCTCCACATGATTCTGCCTAAAAACACATATGTAATGGTCGAAGGATACCAACAGATAAGAGGACGGCCAAGAAAGGGGTCAAGAACACTCACCATCCCTGATACACACAAAATAATTGTTGTTTGAAGAGGAGAGTGGCTCAAACTAGGACGCTTTGCATTGAGATCAAGGAGAGTGGTGGTAGTGATGTCTAAATTCACCGTAAAATATATATAACTCGAATTGTTCTATTATTTTATTTTTTTGTTCCGCATGAGGTGGGTTGGAACTAGATACGTGGAAGCACTGCGTAGTGAGGAGGGAGTTGAGTTGGGAGAAGGTTCGTTAGGACGGAGAATTTGGGAGCTCATGGAGAGGGGAATGAGTGGGAGTGGATTGGATGGCCGAGTGGATAGTGGAAAGTGCGTGTAACATATATAGAGTAGCGAGGGTCGTGGTGAGTGGAGTCGAGTGAATTGGTGAGGGGTGTGGAGGATAGAGCTTGGGTAGTGAACAGAGGCAAATCGGTGGGCCGAGGGGAGTTTGGAGTTTGGCGGAGATGGGGTGAGGCCCGGAAGGGTGTAGTGGGGTTGGCTCGGCCAAGGAGCCGAGTCGGGAGAGGGAGTTGTGGGAAGGGAGAAGAATCAAAGAGTGAGGTGGAAGTTGTTGTAGCTCGGTTGTGATGGGATGTGTTGTGGCGGCTCGGGTGCTGTGGGAGTTGGGAGTAACTCACCGGTGAAGACATTGGAGGGAGGTGGTTAGAAGGGAGATGGTGTGGGGATGGGGAATGGAGATGGGATAAGGGAAGTGGAGTAAGTTGGATGGGTTTATAGGGAGTGGGCGATGGAGTTGGAATGAGATCGGTTTGGGTGCAATGGAGAGCTCTGTGTGGGGATGGTAGCTCGGTGGGGAGATGATGGGAGATGAGATAGGTGGAGGATTTGTGTGGGTTGAGAGTTGGGATGTGAGGTGGATGAGTGAGGGTGGGATACTTTATTTATTATTAATTTTTTTAAATTTTTATATATTAATTTTCTCTCTTATTTATTTAAATATTAAAAATGAACTCTATACTACTTGTAAAACAAGAACAAAACTACGATTTTTTTAATTTAATAACAATAACAATAATATTTTACACCTAGTATAAACAAGTCAATAACATACCCTTTCAAATGAAAAATCCACTTACCCCAATGACGACACAAATGACTACATGTACGAACCACAACACATGGACAAAGACAATACCAAATCTCCTACAAGCGGGTGAGTCTACAAATGAAAATGCGTAACATATATCTAGATTGACAAGAACTATGAAACACAATAACTATTATACTTACGACACCTATACAAGGTGAGAAAAAAGAAAAGTGACCAGAACTTGGGTCTGGTCCCACCGTGCAAAAAATGTTGACAGAAACCTTGTTCTCGCACGGGTGAAAGCCGATATTGGAAGCCACCAACAACTTTGAATGATGGAGGGCTTAGAACCTCAGATGCAAATGTGGATCTATGGGTGTAAAGAAGATAGATGTGTGATACAAAGAAGATAGATCTGCAAAACTGAAACATATGTGATTAGATAAAAATATGTGGGGTTACTCGGACAATCCTTGGTTCCAAGAGGATGTTAACTCCCTTAGAGGATGTCAACCCCGTGTCTAGAAAGATAACAATAAATGATGAACAATAGATATCATGCAGAAATAATGAAATACAAAATGAAAAGTAACTGAAATGACGAGGGACTTAGCTTGTGCTCTGATATGGAGATGAAATGGGCATCAGGATGGCAAGATGACAAACAATGGAAAAGATTTCTCCCTCAAAACTTTAGTAAGAAGAGATTTCATACATCGATTTTTCTTCCTCTTTTTGGGTCTTCTTCTAGTTCTTGTCTAGGTTTCGGTCCATCCTCCTCTTGAAAGAGGGGGGAAAACCCATATTTATAACTTGGAGGTGAGGTTAGATTGAGGTTAACAAATAACCGGATTGGGTAAAGTAACCTGGGTTAAGAGACATGATGTGATCATGTGGGGCCCATGGTTTGACTTATTATATGGAGTGGGGAGCATGATTGACATGGTAGGTGAGATAATAGATTCCATTTTTGAAATTAAGAAAGGGGTGTCGATGGGTATATTATTACCCATGAATTGAATAAAATTGATATGGGAGATAATGCCAAATTTTAATCATCAAATGGGTTTATATGGAGCCCATTTGATAATTAATTAAATTTGGGTGAGTAAATGGATGGGATTTATTTAAATTTAAGAAAAAGAAAAGCGAGTGTGAAAGTTGGACGAAGGAGAATGAATGCGAGATGAACGAGAGGGGTCACACCAAAAATTGGTGTCTACAACATCTTCTATCTACTTTATGTTATTGAGTATTCACTCAACAACATAAAGTGGGGGGAAATGTAGACACAAAATCCACTTGAGTACATTTATAGGTCATAAAACATACTAATGTATACATGATTCCTAAGCAAGAAAAGTAATAGTTGACAACTCCTCTTGGCATTTTGGTTGCTTTATCTTACACTTTATTGGGTTTACACATCCTACAACTCTATTGACACTTTACTAATTTATCTTTTGATGGTCTTAGACACTATCACCCAGTTAGGATAGAAGTGCCTAGGTGCTCCAAATCCCTTCCGGGTGCCCATGTCCCTCTTTTCCTTCTTCTTACTATTTTGGGGGTTTTCACCTTTTTGTCACCTTTTAACACTTTGGGTTGGCCTTTCAGTTGTTAATTATGAAATTCAAACAAGGGAATCATATATATATATATATATACACACTTAGTTACTTCTTCTAAATAAATGTCTAATCACTATAAGCATTATTTATCACCACCTAAGCTTGCACAAAGGCACAAGAGCACTACAAGGCATAAATCTATCACATTCATACAAGGGACAAGGGCTACATTGATCTGTATACACAACATAGGATGGGAGTTTATTCTATTCCATCACACACATTCTGTATACTCGGTACAATCTAAATCTAGCCCGCTATCATTGTGTAACTTGCACAAGGGAATCCTCGGGCATCATTTCACACACAAGCATGGGGAACTACATGAAGTCTGAGATGTAAAGCAGCGCTCGACGTAAGTTCACTCTTCAGTGGGTCAGCTGGGGTCACCCATCTCCTATTCTCGCATCTTTTTATTAGATTTGATGTGGTTTTTGGGCATGTGTAGGTAGATACTTGTTTTGTAGGTTACAAGTGCAACCAAAGACATAACAAAGAAACTAGAGTAATAAAGAGCGAGTAGAAGAAAATATCTTCCAACCAAAGAAAGACTCGGTTCCAAGCATCTAAGTGGACATAGGTGCCTAGTTCAGTCACTAGCACTTGGGTCGCTCCTTTCCTCCTACGAGCACTTATGTCCTATGCATTCTTAGGGTTCTCGAGCCTTCATTAATCCTACTTGACAATGTTTCTAGTAGGATCTAACGTATACTCAATCCCGATCACTCCTAGGTTACACAAAAGTAGCTAATTCCTCTTCCTCTCTCATTTGCTTAGGGATTTATATTATTAAATGCTTAATTTTTACACCTTATTGTACTTAATTACCTGAATATCATTTATTATAGTAGTCACTCTAAAATTACATTTAATACAAATTAGATTAAATCATTTCTCTTCCTAGCTTGACATTTATCTTAAACCTATGTTCTTGAAATAACATAAGCTATCTTGATACCCTTTCTCCCAATAATGGCTTGTTTACTAGATACCATAATGTTTGGTGGTCTCTGTGAAGAATTCAAACAAAGTTGTCAAAGATATTGTCAAAAATTTGAAGTTCAAAGACCATGGCTAAAGCCTCATGTTTTGTAGTTGTATAAGTTTTCTCTCGCTAGTGATAACTTACGACTTACAAAGTGAATTGGGTGATCAATTCCTCCTTTAAATTGTGTAAGGATTACTCGATTGCACCTCTTGAAGCATAAATGTGTACATGAAGAAATTTGGTCCGTTATGGGAAAACTAATATGGTACATTGACTAGCTTCTATTTAAGTTGTAAGAATTCCTTCTCGCACTCTTTTGTCCATTCAAATTTAGTCACTTTTAATAATAATTATTTAATAGGTTGGACAATACTAGCATATCCCTTGACGAATTTCTTATAATGCCCGTGTGCTTGAGAAATGTAGGGAATTTGGAGGGGTTTGTGGGAGGTTTAAGACCAATTATAACTATATTTTTAATGATCTACTAAAACCCCTTATTTACAAACAACATGTCCAAGTAACACTCCAAAAGGAATAAGGAAAAACATTTCTTCAAATTCAATGCAACGTGCAATGCTAGATAATGTTCTCGACATAATACATACCTTAGAGATGTGTTATTTGAATAGGGAGAAGACTACCCAATCATCCAAATATAGTTCTAGGAAATCATGTATGAAATCTTTGAACGAAGTGACCACAATTTGAGAAAATAATATGGGTGCATTCTTTATTCCAAATGGCATTACCCGATATGTAAATCTGCCCCATTCCATTGTGAAAGTAGTATTTTACTAATAATCTTGCACAATTGGAATGTGATGACAACCATTGAACCTATCTGTAAATGAGTAAACTTCATGCCCTACTACTAATTCCAAAATTTCATTTGTGAAAGGTGTTAGAAATGTGTCATTCACACATGCTTCATTAAGAGATCTATAATCACCACAAAGTTTTATCTCTCCTATTTTCTTTGGTTGAGTGCTTATTGGGCTCACCCAATCTTACTTTTCTATGGGATAGATTAGTTCTACTTCCACAATATAATCCAATTCAACCTTGACCTTTGCCTTTATATTAGGATTCAATCTATAAGGTCTCTTTTGATATGATTTATGCATTCCTTTAGTTAAATACACATATCCCCTACTGGTGGATCCACTCCTTTTATTTCACCAAATTTAGTATGGAGCATATCTTCGTAGTATCATAGTAATTGAAAAATATTAGACATTTCTTTTTCCATCCAAAGACTCTCAAATAATAGCTAATTTTTATGGACTAATTCTTTTACCCTTTTCATACTAGTTAATCATACATTTTAGCCCTCTCTTTATCCCCGGTGTCTTCCACTATTATTGAGCCTTCTTTTTCTTCTATATTGGAATTGTGTAGATGTTCTTATTCTTCATTGCACAATTCTTTATTTATCAACTCAGGTTTAATGTAGTTGGGTTCAAACATTCTTGCTAGTTCCATGTCTCCCTTAACACATGGCTCCTCTTTTTCTTCTTTGTTATCTCCTACTCTATGGCATATTTCCACCTTGTGATGCATGCCCTTTTTAGATGTTTCACTCATGCTTCTATTTTTATGCAACTCCTTAATATATTTATTCTAGATATTAAAATTCATCCGATCCTTCCGAATCAATAGTCCCATAATATAAAAATGTTTTAATCTTTTAGATTGTCACATATACAATACGATTAAATAAAACCTTCTTGAACCTATCTCTAAGTGTGCATTTCTCTTTTTTAATGATGGAAATACCATGCTTTTGGAAATGGAGTAAGTGTATCTAGGAAGATATGAAACCACCATTTAGGCTCAATTTTTTGTATTTTCCAGCCTTAATACAACCTTGAATGTTTATTTCTAGACATTGGTTTGCATAATACCTAGGCTAAGATTTATTTATTATTGAAGATAAAATAAATCTTACATGCAACATATACTACCACTTCATTCCATGAGAGGTTGTTTGTTCTATGCACAACCAACCATGTAGTTGTTATTCCCTTCAATGTGTAATCCAATGCGCTTACTCTCGTATTTTCTTATGACACATATCCTAGAGTTTGGCCATAAATGTATCCAAACTAAAAGTATGAAATAATTATGGAATCTATTTCTTATCCACTTAAACCATTCTCATATGTTTGATTCCATATTATCTATACATCTAATAATTCAAGTTTGCATCAAAATCTCCACCAATTAAAGATGTTAGTTACCATGGGATATGAATTTATCCATTAATCTTGGTATAATCCTGGTCATTCAATGCAAATGATTATAACTGTCTTATCTCAAATTTAGTAGGAGAACTAATGTTATACTGTAACTCATCTTCTGTAAATGGATTCTTATATTGCAAAGTTACAGTAATCTCCTAAATTGTATAATCCTTTGTATTCCTTCCCTTTTTGAATTGTATAACTTTGGGTTTTTTCGTGATGTTCCACCTTGAACCAACTTTCAATATCATGCACATAGGGAGACATGGATTTTTAGGGATGGTGTACGAGGTTTATGTTCAATCATGTTCATTGGTATGACAATGATAGAATCATCCATGTGTGCTTCCACTTATTTTTCACTATATTAATTGTCATATTGCCTTCATATCCTCTTTTCTTTCCAATTAACACAATATAGTGCATATTTTAGGTCTTCATATCAATGAATTAAATATATCACTAAATAAACTTAAGTCACCTACTTGAATCTATATATCTCAAATATTCTAATTGGATACATTCTCCCATAGTTTGTGAGGCTGAGGTTAACCAGGTTGTAAGCTAAATCTAGAGCTCTCGGCTTACTGTGTGGACCTCGACATAATGTTGACAATACTTCCAAAATCAAAGAATGGATCTCTTATTTTATAGCCTCCTACAATTATGTTTAGTCTAGTATCCACATCCTAGGGTTTATTTGTCTTAATATATCGATAGGGTCTTTAGACCGCACTACTCCACTAGTCGCACTTACTAAGATAGTCTTAAGTAAATTGGAGATGTTGTGTGAGATTTTTCATTAGGCACAACATTTACTATTCTCAAAAGGTTATGTAATGCAACAACTAATCCTCTACTTCAAAATTTTCTCATCTAGCCACATATATATGCACTTCTACTTCCCCATTATCTTATCCATTAACACCTCTATTTTAAATTGAGTGAAATAATCATTTCTCTTCCTCTAGTAATTTTTTTTTATTTCCATGGATTAGGGTATGTGTCTATGTATGTGCATCATTTTTAGGGATTACTAGGAATCTCCACATGTTTCAAGCATTTATCTTTCCTTTGAGGTTTAATGACAAATTAGAGACTAGCAATATCTTTAGGCACTACATTTATGATTTTTACATTGTGCAATTATTTTTATTTTCTATGTTTTTCCAACATGATACAATACTTTGTATTATGTTGTGTGTGCACCTATAATATGCACAAAATACTTCCCACTCTAGATTTGAAAGACAACTCCATATAATGTGATTGGTTCTCCACAAAGATAACAAATCACACCTTGTCTTTGTGGTCGTGGTCCCATCCTCCTTTGTTGATAACCACATTGGTATCCTCCTTTTTATGTACCATATTGTATCTACAGGGAATTCCATACTTGTTTTGTATTTGATATCCTCCATACGGGGCTTGTGGTGGAGTGTGTGTCCCATGGAGGTGATTTCTATGGTGAAGGAGGTGCCCAACCCATATTATTTTGTGGAGACAACATATCCCAACTCGGACTGGTTGTGGATATTGTGGTATCCACTACGCATTTGATTATGGTAAGGAAGGAGCTAGTTGTGCACTCGTTTAGAGAGAGATGACCATTTATATTTGGGGAAAACTAGATGTGATTTAGTGGCTAATTACATTTGACTGCAAATACATTTAGGTTAACTTCCTCTTTTAATTCCATAAAGGCTCTATAATATTTGGTTTCATGCGTAGTTATCCTAAAAAGAGTACATACTACATTCTGAGGCTGCCACACATAATGTTGTGACAAATGGAATTTACTAAGAGGGTTTCCCCATACTAAACATACTTAATAGTATTTACCTCTTCCACTTTTATATATTTTAGTGCATTCATTTTATGATTCCCTTCATTCCCACACTTTGCACACCATATGATTATCCTAGGTTTCTTTCCTTCTTACATTTCTTCTAACCTACGCATTACTATATCCAATTTTTCTTATGTCCTTTGACTAGACACACCAATATCTCCGTAATCTACAATATTTTCCACCCCGATAGCTACTTCAATGGCCTTAGCTTTAGTTTTTAATTACATTTACATAATTGTAAAATAAATCCTACTACACAATCCTTCTACAAACCAAGATGCTTTTCTTGGTTCATCAAAATTGAAAATAGGCTTGTTCATTGCATCAAAGAACCTCATATCATATTCCATGATATAATCTCCCACCTTTGCTTTATTTCCTTTAGGTTGTGCATAGTCTCTCCTACACACTTCTTTATTTTAAATTCCCATGTAAGCACATCATGCACTTTCTAGAGAGTTTTTGCATTAGTATTCCTTGAATATATAAATTCCAAAGCCCTTCCATGTAATTCCGTTATGAGTTTGCATTTCTTAGTATTGTATTTTCTTACTCCCTTTTCTACCAATCATGTCACATTTTAGAAGGTAATCCTCTGGATCAATAGACTTGTCATATGGTTGTAAACTTGTATTGGGGTTAGGATAGTGAGCCATATTTCCTCCTCTTCCTAACTGAATTCCTCGATGACTTTGCACAATATTATGGATCAAACTATGCTTTAAAATCAATTTTGCACTCAATTGATTAGTACTCACACTAGCCTTACCGGCTTTAGGTTATTCTTTTTTTTCGACTCTTCAAATTATGGAAATCTAACTTTGTATTTTGGGTTTGAACATAACTACTATTATTACATTCCCCACTCTTTTCATTATTTCCCCTGAATGTAAGTCTCTCAATGGGTACCTACATAATGATGAATCTACTTCTCTTGAAATTATTTCCACACTTATTTCTTTGGCTCTTTTATGTAACATGGTCTACACTACATATGGTTGATTTAACCTTCTTCAAAATTCTTGTAAAATTTTAATATGCTTCCAATCATTGAGATAATTCCACGTTATCAATTCTCTTTTTGAATTAAGGGACATATATCCTAGAAGAGGGGTACTATCATCTTCTATGGGCCTTTGTGGATATGATCTAATTTCTTCACTACAAACTATGTCTTCTTTATCTATGCAATACCATAGTTCCCATGATGGCTTCTCTGGGTCCAATACTAACTAATTTATCAACCTACTTATAAATAATTCTAATCCCATACATTCATTTTCTTGCTCTGGATCCTTGATTCCTTCGGTTTCCTTATCAATTTTGCAATCAAGGTCCATGCCTTGTTGTGCACCCTCTCATTCACTTCAAATTTCTCCTTCAATGTTCTCTTTGATTTCCCTAGGTGGTCGCTTTCCTCCTTCTTTGGTTAATTTCCTACTCTACTCCTACTCATAGTTGGTTTCATCTTTCCCTTAGAAATACTTGAGCTTCCCCATCTATTGTGTTGTCTGGTTTCTCTATGTAGTCTTTCAATTCTTCTCTTTTCTTCTCTTTGATCTTGATGCAACCTAGAATTTACTGAATAACACCCTAGTCACGCCCGGCACATCACTCGGCCTTGAATGAGCGCTCACCCAAAGCGTGCAAAGGTACCAGGTCCCTCTTTAGGTTTGTCTGTAACAAGATGTTAGCATGATGAAGGAAGAAACATATAGACTCATAACTAATCCATCATTCTATAATGCATGCTACCCATAGATCTATGAAAGAACAAGCTTAAACAATAATCATGATTGAATTAATAACATGCACTACTCAATTACACACAGAATTACACTTAGATTCAGCCAATATCTTCCATCTTTATTAAGTACAGAAGCTCCTTATAGTATTATCAATCTATACCAATGTGCGTATGGATCTGATACAATAATTCATACATATGCGTATATTCTCTGTTACACACACACATCCTCAATCATACATACATCCAAAATCATACATACATCGCTCTCTCTACTATGTACCTAACATCATATATATAGGGTGGGGACTTTCCCTTCATCGCTTATCTATTCCAGAAATAGGCCGCATGCTATTGATAGCCATACACCGTTTACAAGCATAGCTACACATGCAAGTGTGCTATCTATAGTCCTCTTATAGTTAACTGAAGTGTCAATTCTATTCTCAGCTCGTCTTCATGCAAAACCGCTTCAATCCGATCCTCCAAAGATAGATAATGCATGACGTGCATGTCTCTCGCATTATTGGTGTGTTCCGCACGCCATCTTCTAAAAATAGGCTAAGGCTCAAAAGCTGGACTTACCTTCCATGTGTGGGTCCTTCCTGTCCTTTTGTGCCTTTGATCCTAGCCTTCTATCTTGCGTAGACTCCTTGTGTGATCTTTGATAAGTATTCTTTGATCAACATTACCCCACACTAATCTCATTGTCGTCCCGATAATGGGTATCTCCAAAAAATTGAAGGAAAGAATAGAAGAATGGAAAGAATAAGAATGAAATAATGTAGATAAATAAAGATTTTTATGAAGTTATGAGGTAGCCTCCTTTGTATCAGTTTGCAGTATCAACTCTAGATACTCCTCCTTTATTTCGGCCTCCAAAACCTGCCATTCAGTGAGTGCCTGCTCTACTTTTTCTGGGATGTCCACAACAATGGATTCCAACTCATCCCTCGCAATCTCTCCTTTCTCATTCTGCAGAACCAACACAACACTGGACATTGATGTCATTCTTCCTTCTAAAAGGTCCATCTTCTACGCAATTAGCTTTCCAAGCTCTTCCAACCGAGTCTTGTGCGGCTCTTGTCTGCTTTACTAGGCCTCACGCTTTCTATTTAACCATTGAAAACCTTTATGCACGGCCCAATGTCTCATCTTTCATCACTTTCTAGACCTCGTTGTTCTCTTCTAGGGTCTTGATGTTGATAAGCGCCTCTGAGTCAGTGCATATGTTCAAAGCTTGGTCTCGCTTTCTCTCAATACTTCCCGTATGTGCCTACAACAACCCTTCATAAGATCCAATTTTTCTCAGCACTGATGCTTTCTCTCATTTGGCATCTTATTCTGACCTTTCTGGTAATTGCATACATAGAGTTTCATCTTCAAGTACCAAGTCCACCAACTTTCCCACATAGTGTATCACTGAAGGAAATGTCTGTGGTACCTTGGCCTCTAAGTGTGGCCTTGCTTTAATGACATTGTCCCTAATCTCCTCTGCGATGTTGATAAACACTTCATTATTCTTCTGCATGAAGTCCCTCTCCTACGTTATGTGTACTATCTCTACATCCTTTGTCTTTAGCTCCTCGCAACGCTCTGATCGTGGCAGCTTTATCCATGTTTCTTCTAGCCACCTCAGTAGAAACTTTCACCAATGCATTGCTAATCTACTCATCTGACATGACAAAGAGGCTTTACTTGCATGTGTGTCTAACTTGAGGTGCCTTATTCAGTCATCTTGGAACACATGACTCTTCGCACACATCAAAGTCAGGATCATCCATGTGGGTGTGCATTGACCATGATAGTTACTTTTGAGTGTACACAATCACCATATCCTCATCCATTAGCTCCCATCCAAATAAATCCTTCTGTGCTATCATGCTCTGTAGAAGCGGCGTACAATTTTTCTTGCGTCCTTTGCATACCCCATGGTTGGTGAAATGTGCTCTCCACTTGTTCTTCTAGAACTTTGCTGCTTAGGAACTTTAGCCTCCAAATTTGGGACTTGAGTCTCAATGTCCCGAACATCCTCTCGCAATTTTCTCCTTTGGTCTTTTCTCATCCTCCTCTTTCTCCTTTGATGCTTCACCCTATTCTTCTGTGTCCTCTTGAAGTGTAGGAGATTTAGGCATGCTCTCCTCTAACTCTTCCGATTCCTCATTTAACTTTAGTTTCCTCCTTTTCTATGCGGTTCCTTTTTTGTGGAGAGAGTCTCGGTGATTTTCTCACAAAGTGGTGGAGTAGCACTTTGGGTCCTTGTTCTCCTAAATACCCTCTTAAACCTGTGCTCCCCTTAGAATACATTCAAGTCCTCATCATCCCCCTCTTGTGGTGAGGTGGTGTAATGGCGTGCTCAACTTCACCCTTATTTGTAGGATGTCTCCTACCCCTATGCTCCAAACCACCACTATCTCTGTGCTCCTCCTCATCCTCGAATTAATTGGCTCTGTGGGCTTAGGTGTTGGGATGTTCTCCATTGTATGCTTCCCCTTTGGTGGTGCTGGAAGTGTGAACTCACCTTCCACATATTTGTTATTCTCCATCTTTGGCTTTAACTAGAGATACACCAATGCTGCCCCCACATCTGCTACAACCAGACTTATTGGTTTAATATTCAGTACTCTAAAATGATCCTCTCTATATAAGCACTTCTTCCAAGATACACATACTTCTTCCTCAACGTATGGTAATCGTAGTCTACCTTATCTGCATTGAAGACCAGTCGACACATGTCTGTAAATCTATGAACAGATGCTTGGAAATACCTTGCAGTGAATGCATAAGGCAATTTACACCAAGGGCTCCAGACTCCATCTTTCATTGGGAAGTGCATGATGCAGAAATGCTTGATATATAAAAATTGAACTTATTTCCCTACCACTACTGGTAGGTCCTTTGGGATGCACCACTCTTCCCCAAATTCCATGCGGAGCCTGTCATACCACTTCTCTGCCCTTTGCTTTACATCATCTGTCATGGCCCCCTTGCATAGGTATTTGCTGAATCTTTCAGCTGGGACTTGTTCTCCATGGGGTATTCCCATACTTTCTCCTTCGGTCCGTCTGGTACTCCGATCTCCATGAATACCAGTGATAGTAGAACAACCCCAAAGCTGATCTTCCCTCATGTGTGTGCTTCTTTGACTATTTTCTCTGCAATATAGCCTGCAATGTTGTAGATTGTCCCTTCTGACATCTTACACACCACATGTAACCACATAGTATTTACTGTGACCACTTGCTCCTAATCATTCAAATTGGTAACGAGGTGCACCGCAACTTGCACAACCGACAATTCTTCAATTTTTCTATGTCCATTCCATGCGGACCCTTCAGGTACCCAACTCCTGTCTGGTCTTTAAAATCATGGATTTATCTATGAGGTCACCTTTTATATCTTCTCCTGTGGCCTTCAGACCTATAACTGATGAGACAAGTGCATATGAGATTCTAACTCTGCATCCTGCAAAGTAGAAGAAGTCTTCATGCACCCTACTCATGAGCCACTAATACAAGGGCTCATACTTCCCAAAATATGGAAGCTCATACAACTGGTAGACCCCAATTCTCTTCAAAAGCTTCTCACCCACATTGTCATAAATTGGCATGTCATCTCGCTATGCGCTTGTTCATTCTAGCAGTGAGCAAGGAATCAAGCTCCTTCTTGTTCTTTGAATTCCTATGATTGTATTCACTCACTTTACTCTTTTTGATGGGTGAATCCCATTCTTGGCTGATGATGACTCCTTCTAGGATATTACATCTCTAGAAAAATGGATTTCGGGTGCCATCTCTTCTTCCTCGACGACCACCTTCTTCTTTCCTTTTACTGTTGTTGTAGATGCCTTCTTCGGTGCCATTTTTACCTTGCAAATGTCTCCTCTTCAACTTTGTAACTTTGTGAATCAACCCTAGCTCAATCCAATTGTGCCCTAGGTGTAAACTTTGTACCCTAACCCTTTTCTCCCCTGCTTTGCTCAAACCCTTCACCACCAGGGACACAAGCTTCTTGTCACACAGATCTAGTTGTCATGCTTGGTTTCACACCCTTCACACCTTAACTCAATCACTTGGCTCTTCACACTTGGCTCTTTCTTCAAATACTCTTATTCACAATAAAAATGAATCCGCATCCCATCCTTATATATATTTTTCAAATTTTGATGCATTTATTGCTCCTTCACCTACCAAATATCCCCTCATTCATTGACCAAATCCATTTGTTCTATGTGGTACATCTTCACGCCTAGCTATAACCTTCTAGCATGCCTTCCTACCCTCTGGTCACAGACTTCTCTTCAACGCGTGCTCCTACGCCTAAGTACCTCGTCACTGTACCTTCTCCTGGTAGCTATCATGGCCTCCGCTTATCTTGCGTTATACCGTTCTTTCATTCATCTCCATCCTTGGTCACTTTTGAGAAGCAATATCCTTTTGACTTTAAAGCACACCCGTAGCAATTTATTCCTTTCACCTTTCAATTCCCACAGTCTTTTTCTTGGATAACGAAAACCACCCCACACGAAAAGTATGTGCAGTCCTCTACGTGCATAAACATTATTCATATAGTAATTAGCTTCATGTGCGCAAGCATGCTTATTACACAAAAACAACAACTAAATTGACAAAGCATAATGACAATGAAGGAAATACATAATTGAAAACCTAATCTAAATGGAAATACTACCTTATTACAAACACCAAGAAGACTTATTTATAGTAGGGCTTTAGCCTACTCCCATTAAAGTAACTAGGTAGCCGTGTTCCATCAAGTGCTTCTAACTGGCAAGCACCTGATTCAAGTATAGAAGTGATAACATACGACCCCAACCAATGTACTTTGAGCTTGCCTGGATGGCGTAAGAACTTTGAGTCATAAAGAAGTACCATTTGTCCAATCTCAAACTTCTTATCCCTTATGTTCTGTCATGCCATGCCTTCTTGCCTAGCCTTTTCCTGCTTCTAACTCCATCCTGCTATGGCTCTATGCTCATCCAGTTGAATCATCTTTTCGATACGCTCTTCTAAAGCCTATACATCATCTAAACCTCTAGCGTGCACAATGTGTAAAGAAGGTAACATAAATTCTATAGGAAGAACAGCTTTCGCACCAAACACCAACTGAAATAGTGTGGCTTTGTTCAATCTCTTGTAAGTTGTTCTATATACCCAAAGAACAGATGACACTTTATCATCCCAATCCTTTCTTCCAACATCATAAATTTTTGTCAAAGTTTGGCCCAAAATCTTGTTAAAGGCCTCAGTAGTTCCATTTTCTCGAGGATGGTAAGGTGTAGTTTTATGGTGTGCAACCATAAACTCATCTAATAGGATCCTGATTGTCTCATTCAAAAAGTGTGCACCTCGATCACTTGTAAAAATTAAAGGACATCCATATCGTGTAAGAAAATTCTCCCATAGAAACCTAGCTACTATAGCTATTGTACAGTCCTTTGTAGGTGCTACTTCTACCCACCATGTGAGATAATCTATGTAAGTAATGATATAGCATGATCTAGTCCTCATGCGCGGCTGGTGAAATAGGTCCTACAAAGTCAATGACCCATTTCTCAAATGGTTCGGCACTAAAAATTGGTCTCAAAGGCATCTCATCTCTTTGCCTGGTTTTCCTAGGCACTGAAAATGATCACATGCCTTACAATATTATTTATAGTCCTTATACAATGTCTCCCACCATAATCCAACAATTAGGATCTTCCAGCAACCGCATCACCTGCATAATGGCCTCTTGCAATACCACCATGAGCTTCTTCCATGATATCCTTATGCTCATGCTCTAATACACAACGACGTAATACTTCATCTCTACCTAGCTTGTAGAGGTCACCACTGATTAACATAAATGGTGCCACACGTATAACAAGCTACTTCTTTTCTAATGCTTTCATTCCTTCTAGTGCCATACCTATTTGTAGAAAGATAACAATGTCTTCTAATTCCATGGGTGTGTGTTGTAACCTATATAACTGTGCATCCGGCATTGTTTCTTCAATTGTCTATGCATCCTCTCCTGAATTGATTCTAGATAAATGGTCTGGTCCAAATTGCTTTTCCTGGCTTCACCACAACTGAAGTCAAACTCTTGAAATAGGAGCACCCATCTGCATATGTGCCCTTGTAAGACAAGAGCTTGTTTACCAAGTACTTCAATGCCATGTGATCTGTATAAAACACAAATGGTGTTGCTAACAAGTACTCATCAAACTTGTACAATGCATAGATCATTGACAAAGCTTCACGCTTTATAGTTGTATAATTATGTTCAGCAGGAGTCAACTTCCTACTAGCAAAACAGATTGGATGATCTATAATACCTTCACCAAGTTGAGCTAACACAACACCAATGGCCATGCTAGAAGCATCCACATGCACATGAAATGGTTTATCCCATGAGGGAAAGTGCAAAATGGGCGCGGTAGTAAGTTTCTCTTTTAATATCTCAAACGCGCATTGCTATGGTTCTCCCTAATAAAATGTACCTTTCCCCTTCAGTAATTCTTCCAAGGGTGTAACAATTTTGGCATACCCTTTTATGAATTTTCTATAATATCTGTATGACCTAAAAATCCGCGCACCTCACTTTGACTAGTAGGCGCTTCCAGGCCTAAAATGACTGCAACCTTGGCTAGATCAACTAGTAAACCTTCCTTACATATTATATGTCCTAGCAGTATCCCAAATGGCATAGAAAATATGCACTTCTTGATGTTCAAAGAGATACTCAATTGTTTGCATCGTTCAAACATTAAGTGCAAATTGTCATAATGATCTTTCACAAGCCCATATATTGTCCAATCATCTAGGTAAACCTGTAAGAAGTTGTGAATAAAATATTTGAATGCCTGAACAACTATGCGCGAGAATACAACAGGCGTGTTTTTCAATCCAAAGGGCATCACAATATAGGAAAAACTACCCCATTTAGTAGTAAATGTTGTCTTTTCTTGATCCTCCTGAGAAATCCTAACCTAATGATACCGGAAAATCCATCTATGAAAGAATATATTTCACGCCCTGTAACTCCTAGTATTTCCTCAATGAATGGCATAGGGAAAGGATCTGTGACACATGCAACATTTAGCTCCCTATAGTCCACACATATCTTAATTCGTCTCATCCTTCTTGATACTGATCACCATTAGGCTA
This sequence comes from Taxus wallichiana var. yunnanensis, assembly GCA_018340775.1. Classification (NCBI taxonomy): domain Eukaryota; kingdom Viridiplantae; phylum Streptophyta; class Pinopsida; order Cupressales; family Taxaceae; genus Taxus; species Taxus wallichiana. The sequence goes on along the minus strand of CM031243.1, from coordinate 708,179,629 downwards.
ACCCATTTTGACTCATCAAGGGGCTTGATAATTCCATATTTCAACATTTTATCAATTTCTTCTTTTACCTTTTCATGCAAATTAGGATTCATTATGTAAGGTCTCTTTCTAACTAGCCATGCACCATCCTTAAGTTTGATCTTCATTTCCCTAAGTGATTCATGCATGCCTTTAAGTTCATGATATCCTCAAGGGAATAAGTCCTGATAATCCCTAAGTAACTCAATGATCTTTGCTACCTTTGAGTCTGACCAGTAGTCTCCAATTATGGCCTCCTTAGGCTCAGCCTCTCGAACCTATATTCACCTTCTTTGTCTTCATGGGTTCATGGTAGCGCGCGTATCCTTATCTCGCACTATGTCCAAGACTTCATGTGCCTCGTGAATGTTCAATATCTAGGTTCTCAACTTCCTCATCATCCATGACGTAAACCATCTTTCCTTTCTCTTTCTCAAGGCAAGCACATTCAAGTAGTATGGAGTCCATTTCTTCTTCCTTTTCAAAACATGCTCCGAACTCTACCTCATCGAATAATTCCTGTATATGCTCTTCTGATTTTGTACTATCTTCCATGGTTAAGCGCTTGAAAATTTTAATGCCTCGTCTACTAGAGGTTTAGTCGAGAAGTAGTCAAAAGTCTGGATCATTCCTGCAGTCAAACTTTTCTAGTTTCTAGTTTTCTCAATGTAGTTCTGGATATACATACCAAGCACATGCACATCCTTGTAGCATAAAATATAATCTATGCACCTAGAGTGAAGGTGGTAATGCTTCCTGTCCTACTGTCTAGAGTCTCTCACACTTCTGAATGTGATGCTGAACAGGTTGATCACCATGATAAGTGTAAATATGCGTAGGTGCATTGTTCCTTACGAACCTAGTAGACAAAGTGACTCCAATCTCTTCCCAGTTTATAATATTATCTCTGTGGACTACCCACCAATGCAGCACTATTGTCCCACGCAAAGTGTATATACTAACATATCCCTTCTCTTAACTTGATCTATCCACTGTGTTTCCATGGCCTTCAAAAATGCAGGAGATCTTCTGTCCCTATATACCAAGGTATTGTGCTACCTATCCATCGAATCGAACAAAATCCATTCTTGCGCATAACCACGCTTTTCACCTCGCATCCTACTAATTCATATGTACCATGAGCCCAATTGTCACAAGAAATACTCATAGTATCACTAATAGAATGAGAATCCTCCCACTGTAGGATGCCTTCTTTTGATGGCTCATTGACCTCTGGGTCCTGAATAACACGTACATAGACTCTGTTTAAGTCCTCCTCACTTAGAGGTTCAACATATGGTGTAGACTTCCCATCTGTCAAAGGTATCACAACCCTTTCCTCCTTGTTTTCAAAGCTGATATACCCCTTATTGAATCTCAAGTCAACATTTTTGCATAACACCAAGGGCATCCAAGCAGGGCTGGAAAATTGTCTACCTCTCTGCAAGTGCTAATACCTCAAAATCCCCAGTGAACTTGGCCCCTTGTATAGTTATAGATGCATCTTTCAAGACTCCTATGGGAGTGGCCTTAGTCCAGTTTTCCATAAACAACACATTAGATGATGGCTGTAATGGAGGCCTCCCCATTTGTACCCATGCATCTAATGTAAGCACATTTACTTCCGCACCTGTATCAATCAATATGTTTCTCAACAACCACCCATCCACAACAACATTCAAAGTAATTTCTTTGTCATAGTCAATGTTATCAGGGGGAAGATTTGCATGTAGAATCTACTATCCGGTCTTAAGACTTGTGCGTGGAGTGTTCCCTTTTAACCAACTTCCTAATAGTGGAATAATGTTCTCCTGGTGTAACATCTTACACACCTCTCGCAGATCATCGATATCAGTTTGGAATTTATCTCGATGCTTTCTTTTGCTCCTTTAGGTACTATATTTCACCCTGAAGATTCCTTAGCACTTCCATGGTATCCTGGTAAAATTCCTTTTGATGAGCAGGATCTGGGTACCTTGCATGCAAAACCTCCTCCTTGGTGATCATAGGCTTTGATGCAATGCCTCTCTCACGCGCAACTTCAATGCGTGTAGTGATCTTCACTGTCAATGCCTCAGGTCCTTCTATATCTTGGGAATCCACTGATCTTATACCGCACGCTAGATTCTAACCATCCCGACACCTTTGTTTTATTGTTTATGCTGCTTACTCAGATGCTCATATAAATCCGGGCACTCTTCATAGCTATGGTTCTTTCCACAGAAAGAACATGCAATATTCTGAGGACATTCACACCTATAGTGGTCAAGAGATCCACACGTATAACATGTTCCATGAGGGAACTCACCTCTTCCTCCACCATGGCCTCATCCTCCATATCCACCATGATATCCATGTCCCCTTCCATGACCTCCTTCAAAACGCCCCTCATTCCTATCATAGCGTGTTTGATTATGATCCCGATCCTAGTGCTCATTCCTACCCTTAGAATTATCTATTATACTTGTCTGTCATACTCCAATGTCTATAGCATCCTGGATCTAACCAATCAACCAAAAATCCTCAGTATCATGGGTCGTGGACCTAAATCTTGTAAAAGCAAGATACATTCTTCCTTATCGCGTGCTGTAACAAAGGACAAAGTGACTAACATCATGATTCAAATGGAAAATCTCACAGTCTAATAGCAATGAGCATATAGATCTACGAGGGTAACTATCCTTGGTGTGACCTTCCACTTCACAATCAGTACACCAAATTCCTGAGCACGTTTCATGGGATGAATTTGCTTGATAGCTTCTCTAACTACTTTTCCATAGCTACAATCATGCCTCTAGGAATGGACTAACGCTAGTGTCAATGCTCCCAACTACCTCAACATGCAAAGCTACTTCTAGTGCTTCACGGGATCAATGTATGTCTTATGTGACAACACCCTTCTAAAAGGTGTAATCAATCCTCCAACGAACCATTGTGCATGTTGGCTAGCGTGAATATCATAAGATAGCTTAGATAGAAGTGTCTTAAAATGAGCATCATACTCACATACACTCTCAGTAGTGCCTTGCTTGATATCCTTGAGCGCACTTATACTCTTCTGCTCAAACTTAGGGATATGGAACTCTTTCAAGAAAGCATCCCTTAGTGCTACATAATCCACGCAAGTTTGATCAGGGTCAAACTTCCTATACCAGCTGTGTGCATGTGCCCCTGTAATGTAGTGGCGAATTGACTTGCCTTTCACTCAATAGCCATGATCCCTTTAGCGCACCACAAGATTTCACACATATGCACATGTTTGGTAGCATCCTCTATACCTCTATATTCCAGGAGACAAAGAGACATCTCCATATAGATATTTTGTGGTTGTTGCGGACCTTGACCACTTGATCCGAACCTCTTATGTTTCCTCTGCCTCCAGAACCACCAAATCCATCAAAACTAGAACCACCTATACCTCCTGATCCTCCACCTATAGCTGGAGTAGGACCTATAGATGTACTCCACTGTGCTCCGACAAGTAGTACTATACTGAACCCCTATAGTCATGTGAGGTAGCTCCACTTCAAGAGGTGAATCCAACATTCTGCACGCTCACATTTTGTGGATGATGTGCCTAAGAATGTTCCTCCATATAACATTGAAGCCGTCTATCTTGCCATTGATGTACTTGATCCCTGACTTACTCCTGCTCTCCTACTTCCCAAGTTAGTTTGTTGGTTACTTGTCGTACTAGATACTAAAAACCAAGTGCAAAGGCTAGGTCACCAGGTGGATTAAGATGCGTGCACGTGGTCCAAGTAGTCTCTGCTGGTGCACTTCTGTGTGAGGCCAAGAAGGGATCTCTATCATGCTTTCTAAGATGGGGGAGTTCTTGATGCTCTGGCTCCATGTCTTCTACATGAGCCGTAAATCCTTCATGAGCCATCTCTCTCCTCAATTCCATATTTTCTAGTAATGAAACACTTCTTCTCTATCTCCCTCTCACGCACCTCATTATACTTAAGCTTCCTTTCCTCTCTCTACTTTTCTAGCCGCTAGGTCTGCCATCTTAAACCAAACCTATTCCTTCCCTCGCATGTGGTGAATTTTAGTTAGCCATCGGTTTACTTTTCAGGTTCAAAGTTACCATTAAGATCTTGATCGCCAACGGAATACCTTGCAAATATGTTCCTCTTGGATACCTCAAAAATTGGAATTCAGCTACCTCTGGGAAAGAGTATGTCGAAATTGAATATTCTAGAATATAACTGTTTAGAACACCATGAAACCACGTATCCACCGCGTGAGTCTAGATCAGATCAACATCATAGAGGGCCTAAAATTCTTCATGTGTCCAGACAAGTGTGTGATACCTCCAATTTTGTTGAGATGCATAAGCAATAAGCCACTCGTATAGTTCTACTGGAAAGATAGTGAAAAATCTCTCATATAAGCTATTATACATTTTGTTCTACCCAAGTGCGTGCGTTAAACTCAAATCCACTGCTAAACCATGTCATGCATATTCTTCCTCCAGATCATGTATCCATTCCTCAATACTTGCTAGAGTTAACCGGTATGTCTTCATCGTGAACCATCCTGAAAACAACTAAAAAGAGGTCCCGAAATGGAACCAATGATGCAACCTAGAATTTACCAGATAACACCCTAGTCACACTAGCACATCACTCAGCCTTGACTGAGCACTCACCCAAAGCATGCAAAGGTACCAAATCCCTCTTTAGGGTTGTTGTAGCAAGATGTTAACACAATGAAGGAAGAAACATATAGACTCATAACTAAACTATCATTCTATAATGCATGCTACCCATAGATCTATGAAAGAACAAGCTTAAAAAGTAATCGTGATTGAATTAATAACATGCACTACTCAATTACACTTAGATTCAACCAATATCTTCCATCTTTATTAAGTACAAAAGCTCCTTATAGTATTATCAATCTATACTAATGCGCGTATGGATTTGATACAAGAATTCGTACATATGCGTATATTCTCTATTACACACACACATCATACATACATCCAAAATCATACATACATAACTCTCTCTACTATGTACCTAACATCATATATATAGGGTGGGGACTTTACCTTCACCACTTATCTATTCCATAAATAGGCTACATGCTATTAATAGCCATATGCCGTTTACAAGCATAGCCACACATGCAAGTGTGCTACCTATAGTCCTCTTGCAGTTAAATGAAATGTCAATTCTATTCTCATATCGTCTTCATGAAAAAGCTGCTTTCGATCCGATCCTCCAAAGATAGACAATGCATGGCATACATGTCTCAACATCATTGGTGTGTTTTGCACACCATCTTCTAAAAATAGGTCTTCATGCTCAAAATTGGATAAGTCCTGAAAGATGGACTTGCCTTCCGTGAGTGGGTCCTTCTTGTCCTTCCGTGCCTTTGATCTTGGCCTTCTATCCCACACGGACTACTTGTGTGATCTTTGATAAGTATTCTTTGATCAATAGATCCTTCTCGCACTCCTTCAAGAGTCTACTTTAGTTCCCACCCTTTCCCTTCATCCTCATTTCCTAGGATTATATCCATTTTCTTCCTCTCTTACTACTCCATATTGTATGGAATTGGTGCCACAACCTTTTCCATAGTTAGAATCTTGACTAATTAAGGGATTCATCTAAAAAATCCTTGTAATTCGTAAAGAAAATGGGCTTTGATAGAATCAAAAGATTTTTTTTTGAAAGCAATCTCAATTACATACTCATCAATTGTAGTTTGTATCCAATGATCTACAACATGAGTCCACGTGACATCCAACTTGTTCATTGTTTCAATTTTTTCCTCCATCCATTCATATTCCTATTTATCTTTGTATTTAAAATAGTAAAATTATAGTCAAGATAACTAGGTGGCTAACTACTCAACAATCTCGCACCATAAAATCTCATAATTATCTCCATATATATGGTCCAATAAATTTTCTTAGTAGGAATTTCCATCACAATCTCTTCACCTTCTACAAACTATTTCATCTTCTCTTACAACCATTATTCCACATCCCTTTGTCCAGGTAGTCATCTTTATCATTTTTTAGTTCTCGGAAATAGAACCATTGTTAGCAGAGGTCCTTGAATCACCACATTAGGACATGTAATAGGTTCTATTCTAGAATAAATCAATGTTATTCCAATTCAATGATGCACAAAAAAACAAGAATTATTATTTAGTAAGCAATATCTACATAATTGACATAATATTAAAAAGATACAAATAATAAACAAGAATATACAAAACACACTTTGAATGATTAATACCGAATCAAAACCCGGACATAAATTATAATGGAACTTGAGAATTTAATAGTAATTCAAAAATGAAGATCAAGGATCAACCTTCGTACAGTGTGCTTTCACGCTTTATACTAAATGAGGTGACTATCGAGTTACCAGTCCCTTCTTCTTCCTTTCCTTTACAAAATAGGCTCTTCACATTCTTTATCTATTATAAAAGATTTTTTATCTTCTATACTTTGTCTTATCTATGTTAGGCATATCCATTAGGATTGTGTAATTATAAAAATATATTTTGGATTTTCAATCCCTTATACACTCATAACATAGATTAAAGGGATTAAGTTAATACTAACACTATCAAGTGATGAATTACTAAATTTATATGTCTACATTCCCCCCCTTTAAGCTAGGAAATTAAATTTACTTACGTAAAGGAAAATACACTTGAGTCTATAAACACACTTTGTATTTGCTCAATTGTTTGATTGTTTGAGATGTTTAGGTGGTCGTAAGATACCAAAGAGAAAAATGGTAATGTAGAGTGTATTCAATTTCCATATAAAAAGAACTAAAATTTAAATTGAACTTAAAACTTAAAAATTTAATGCAAACAAAACATGGAAGGAGTACAACTATTTGCATTGTGAGTGAAGGAGCTTCATGTTTGAATCACGTGGAGAGAGGGGTAATAATTATGTCAATGGAGGATTAGGGGTGATCAGTCCACAATTTATAGGAGTAATGTGAAACAAAATGAATCGGGTGTCTTGACACCAAAGTAACCAATATATATTTGGGATTATCCCAATTACCTTCAAAAGAGAGTGAGCTGAAAGGTTTCCCAAGTTATTGCTAAGCCCAAAGTAAAACCATCTACCCATGGAACCGTACTTACCATAGATGGATCTAGATTCCAAATGTGTAAACTTATGCAAAGTTGAAAGGTAATGAAGTACACTCATGCCCTCAATGTGCATTGTAAAAAGGATTTAAAAAATGTGAAAATGTATAAACCATGATTTTCATGCTCATGCACCTATTGTGTCAATGTGATAATGCAAAATAAAAAAATGTAAAACCTAATATTGGGTTGAAACTATCATCATGCCCCCATATTCTATATTGAAATGTAGTGGATTCCACTTTGAACTATATATATACCCCCAAACATGTATAAGAGGCCAATGAAGACCTGCATTTTCTGAATTTGGATGTCGAAAGCTACCCAAGACAATATCATCAATTATGAAAGTAATGTCTTATGGTAATGTATTTTATTGGATAGTTTTTCTAGATTGAATGTATATAAATCATTTTTATCTACTCTTATACTCATGTCCTTGTATCTTGTTCCAATGTGATAGGTAATTTGTATGTGTGCTTGGATTGCATTGATATTCTTTATAACAACCCCACTAAATGCCCCTTATTTTTAGGTAAGATAACATATAGATTACTTAGCCCAAACTAATTGAAGTGTGTCCATGTTAGACTTAATATATAATTATCATTGCACCACATAGAAAATAATTGTAGGTAGCAAACATATATAACTAGAACTTGAAGAGAGTGCATGATAGAAATAATGGTATAGCGAGATTGTACACATAAAAACATAGAAGTATACAAATATAGAAGCACATAAGCATATATGTACAATAATCAATGTCATAAAGAAGTTCAAGGGACGCATGAAAGGGAAATAATAGTGTCACACACATAAATAAAGGTTAAATTGCCACGAGAATCAAAGGAAACTAAAGCCATAACTACGAGAAACAATGGTGTCACACACACACATGATCCCATGGGATGCACACGAGGTAAGTACATAAGTAATGATAAAAATAGAAAATATCCAATAAGACTATGGAAGAAAATATACTAGTCTTACATAGTCCACATGCGTTAGTCTCAAAAATCTAGATAAATAACATGTATCACAACATATAATATAAGCATAACTAGGATGTGAAATAACATTGTGGAATGAATGAAACAATATCATATGATAATATAGAATATGCCCCTAGATTAGTAAGGCCATCGAGTAAGAGAGAAATTCAAACATCTATGATCATGTAGAGTTATGTGAATCCTACAACATTCTCACATACCTCATGAAACATATGTGTGTATTGAGTATATAATAATATATTCATCAAACCACGTGTAAAATAACATGTGTAAAGTAAAATGTAGTAAATCATACCATGTTCAGGTCATGATTTTGTATATTGAGAATATTTAAATGTTTGTGTTTTTTAGAATATTTGAATGTTGATTGTGATTTTAGAATTATTTGCAAAAAATGACACCCTATGCTAAAATCAAGAGGGTGAAAAGAGGAACCCATAGGTGAAAGAGGATTGGACCTCAAGAGAGCAATATGCTTAATATGAGTGTGATGTGTCACTTTAAGCCAAGGATGTGGGGCATGCTTAAGAGATTGATTTCCTATATGAGGAGACTTGAGAGAAGTCCTATGAAATATAGGAGTTGTAGGCATAGAATGAGTAGGCTTAAGAGGAATGAGTGTATAATATGTTGTTATATTAGAAGAAGGAATGAATAAAGGAGCCTTATAAGGGATACCCCTAATAATAACAAATTGATTGCAATATGTGTATTTAACACATTGATGGAGAATATAAGTAATACCACCGAACTTATGAATCCAAGGGCATTTTAGAAGGATTTCACATGTCCCAAGAGTATCAATTATTGAAAAGATGTATCCAAAGTAGTGGGTCCCACTGTAAGAGGGGGATAATGTGTTCAATATATTGCCTAGAATATTGTGCATTGAATTATACATTTTGCATAGTATAGCTCAAAGAAGTAAGAAATGTGAGAGTGCACATGTTGTGCCTAGAACCACTATCGACCATTACATTATAGAAAGGTTGTTTATTAACAAAAATTGAATATAAAAACCCATGAGACATAACATCATCGCCAAGTATGTCATCGACATTGAATATAATGTGAGGCATGGTGATGGGAAGAAAAGAATAAATAATTGTACCAATGAGAGAATCAAGTGGATGAAAAATTGTAGTTGGAGGAGTTTGTGCCTTACATGTATGATGCATCTCCAAGTTACACTTAGATTCAAAAGTGTGATGATTATTAACTGGTTCATTGGATATCTTTAGCTTAGAATTATCATTGATTTGGGGCTTGGATTGGTTGGGAGTAGAATTAAATTCAATAGCATTGGTATCAATCAAATGTTGGATAACATTTCAAAGCTTGAAACATTTGTTAGTGGAGTGCCCAATACATTTATGGTAGTCACAATGGGCATTAGAATCAAAATATTTAGCTTAAGGCTTGATCATACCGAGCTTAGTTGGTGGAGGGAGAGATACAAGGTTACACTCAAGCAATTTTTGTAAGATTACATATTGTGAAAAGGGAAACCATGTGAGTTTCATTTTAGAAGAAACTTGTAACCAAAGCTTTGAGGTTGAGATATGGTATTAATGTAGACACCCTAAAAATACATACATATTTTTAGCCCACTTTTATCCAATTATAATTAATTAAATTAATTCTATCATACTCAATATACCCCTTTAGAATTAATTAAATTAATTTCATCATTCAAATACTCCCTTTTAGAATTAATTAAAATTAATTCTATCACCTAAGCTATATTCCTACCCTTTAGAATTAATTAATTTAATTCTACCATGCTCTTGGAATTAATTAAATTAATTCCTAACACCTTTTAGCTAATATAATTAAACATTTATTTATTTAAATGGTTAATTATCTCCTCACAATTAAATACTAATTAAATTAATTTAATTCTACCATGCTCTTGGAATTAATTAAATTAATTCCTAACACCTTCTAGCTAATATAATTAAACATTTATTTATTTAAATGGTTAATTATCTCCTCACAATTAAATACTAATTAAATTTAGTTATTTAATTCCACCTATTCTAGTCAACTACACTTCCCTATCCCACTTGGACTCCACTTCTAGATTCCTAGAAGTGTGGGGACAATTGGATTGTATGCACAATTCAATTGTTGGATGTAACTTCTTCCATTCCAAATGTCTATTGCCCCTTGAAATCTGTAACTCCTAGACTCAGTCTATTTTTTATTCCCAGGTAGTTACAATTACTAACCTGGAGCTTAGTCAATATCAAATCCACCTTTCATGGATCTACCCTCAGCTATAAAAGTAAGCCATTTCCTTTGTAAATTCATCCCTGGAGCTTTGAGCAAATTGCATCCAACTTCTACCAATTTGACATCCGCATCCTTGTGAAATCTACTCATAGCATCTGCAAATCCCTTTGGAGAAGTAATATCAAAGAGCACCCACAATTCAATCTTCAACAAGATCAAACAAGCTTAAAACTTCTACAATCTTACATTGAGGTTTGCAAGAATTACAAAGAAGGTATAATATTTGTGTTTTATTTCTTTATCTTTATTTGTCTCATTAATTTCCCTAAGCATACATTCTCGACATGATCTGGTGGGACCTCTCACGTTATTTTTCTCATTTTAGTTTATCATTTCATGATTTAACTTTTTGTGTGTTTCTTGTCTTTATTTAACCTTGATATCAAAATTTTAGGTTCTCGATGAAGTACATAAGCTTAGGAGATACAAACCCTAGGGGTAAAGAAAATATTCCACCTCAAGTGAAATTAGGCTATGAAGTAGTTAAGTAGAATAAATGACATTAGAATATATAGACACACCTATCTCTAATTGCAACACCTTAGTTTTCTAATCATGAATGAGATGATCAAGGGAATGTGCAATAAATGAAGAGTGTGAAGCCCCACGGGTGTGCACAAGAGATGTAGGAACAATGGTATAATTTTGGATAAAAATTATATCATTTTGAAGGGTAATAGTAGATGACCCCATAGATATAGGAAAAATAGATGTGATAATATTAGACATAGGATTAAACACACAAAAAGGAATCTCTTCATGAGATTGTTGAGTTTAAGAATCATGGGAAGCCTTAGAGGCAAGAAACATATGATGAATCTCATCAAGGCTATGGGGATATTGTCCAAGGTTATGGGGATGTTTTCTAAGGTCATAAAAAATTAGATTAAATTTTAAATTGATCATGATCAACATCATTAAACTCATCATAATTGATTTCATTTGATCCTATGGGAAGAACAAGGATCTTGGTTCAAATATTATTCACCATTATGGATATTCTCACAAATAAAGGTACATCCCATATAGGAAGAGAAGATGGATCCATGGGATACACTTTCTAAGTGTGCATGAGATTTGGCTATACTCAAAAGATGTATGATTAATCTAATTACTATATTGGAAGTAAATACAAGAATAATATGCACCAAGATGAAATGAAATGCTAGTGTTTTATAACATAATGCTTGATTTTGAATAGGGTGGACTAAGCTAAATAGGTTAAGGATTAAATCAATAAGCAATTTCACCATATGATTTAATCCAAATTGGAATTAATCTTGATTTTAATTCGAATAAGGATATATAAAAATTATATGTTACTAGATGTTAATGAATTTGGAATTAGATATATAAATAAATGTTCTACCATTCAAACCTAAAATTCATATAAAATGATGTAAATAAGTTACGTTCAATTAGGTCACATGTTAACTATAGTAAAACACAATAAATTAATACACTTTTCTCTCTAATGTTATGAAAGTTGATTTGGGTGTGACAAAATGATAACCTAGATGGAAATCTTCTATAAATACTTTATCTATGATTTGGTGACTATATTGCACATAGGGATGAAACCATTATCTTTGAGCCAAACTAGTTGGTGGTTTTATCCTTTTGGAAAGTTTGATATGGGAACTAGATGGTACTTTTTAATTCTATGAACCCTTGCTAATGAATGGTATGTTCTTCACTGTGAAATATCAGGTCTTGCAAATGTGCAAAACCATAATAAATGAACCAACTTGACCCAAAACCCTAACTTAGGGTAATACCCCTACAAAAATGTTAGTGTTTAGGTTGAATTGAAATCTATACACCAACTATATTGACACTTCTCTAAAGAGGCCTCAAACTTCACGTTGTTCTCCACCTAAAAATATGACATAATACTACATGGATGTAACTATATTTGATAACCCAATCACTTGATAATGTTTTGTAATGACTTAGACTGCTTGTGCTTGACTTGGATTGGGAAACTTTAATCTTGAACTTAGTTTGGATTCTTCGGACATATATAGGGGGATAATCCTAATGTATGTTACTATTTTAGGTAAATTTAGGAGAGATTTGTACGCATTTTGAGTGATTTTTACTTGAGGGTTTTGGAACTTCTAGGTAAGTAAATGGGTGCATTATACTTGCTTATATAAGGTTTTGTGGATGTAATTTTTCATTAAAGATAATGCACAAGTGAAATTATCAACCTATAAAAAGATAAATATTAGAAAATATTGTTGGGTGGCCCTGAATGGGACCATTTTTCCTAGGACCAAACCATTTGGTAGTTTTTTCTTACTAGATTGTTTGGTCCAAGAGGAAGATATAATATTTTGAATTTGTATTCAAGACAATAATGAGAAGTGGACTACGTGTGACTAACACAAGAGTTTCTATAAGTAGGTGAGTAGTGAGATGAGGATAAAAAATCTTGAAATAAGACTAAGAATGGAATAGGATATATAAATTAGGCTCAAAATAGGTGTACAAGTCATGATTAAAAGGATTAAGTCATTACTAATATTATCAAGTGGTAAATTACCAAATTTATGTGTCTATGATAAGTTGACACATAACAGAAAATAAAAAAATGCCCAAGAACCTCACAATAACCTTGGGAGACCTCAAGAAGGACCCACATAAAATAAATCCGCAAAGCCATACCATTAAATTTTTAGGGATTGATAATCATACACATACTTTTTAGGGAACCCAGAGAGAGAGAGAGAGAGAGAGAGAGAGAGAGAGAGAGAGAGAGAGAGAGAGAGAGAGAGAGAGAGAGAGAGAGAGAGAGAGAGAGAGAGAGAGAGAGAGAGAGAGAGAGAGAGAGAGAGAGAGAGAGAGAGAGAGAGAGAGAGAGAGAGAGAGAGAGAGAGAGAGAGAGAGAGAGAGAGAGAGAGAGAGAGAGAGAGAGAGAGAGAGAGAGAGAGAGAGAGAGAGAGAGAGAGAGAGAGAGAGAGAGAGAGAGAGAGAGAGAGAGAGAGAGAGAGAGAGAGAGAGAGAGAGAGAGAGAGAGAGAGAGAGAGAGAGAGAGAGAGAGAGGAGAGAGAGAGAGAGAGAGAGAGAGAGAGAGAGAGAGAGAGAGAGAGAGAGAGAGAGAGAGAGAGAGAGAGAGAGAGAGAGAGAGAGAGAGAGAGAGAGAGAGAGAGAGAGAGAGAGAGAGAGAGAGAGAGAGAGAGAGAGAGAGAGAGAGAGAGAGAGAGAGAGAGAGAGGATAAGAACATAATTTGGACCAATAATCGACAAATACATAAGTACCTTATAGTAATGTAATTTATAACTAATAAATTCCCCATACCAAAACTAATTGTCTAAATAATGCGCCATATTGATGTGTGTAGAAGAATACATATCAAAGTAAAATAATAACACACGGTATGGATATAGAGAAGCATATAGCTTCATGTTTGGATCTCCCCCGAAACTTATAAGAGTACACAAAAATTGATGCAAAACAACACTTTAATAAAACCTCAAAAGAGAGACATATCACTTGATTATACCAAAGAGGATTATGAAGATATCCTTGAGCTAACATCCACACTCATGTGCCACAAGGTCTATATAATTTCCCCACTGTAAACATGTGTGCATGAATAATTGTCCAAATAATTAAGTATCTATCGAAATCTAATAAGGAAGAATAAAAAATAGTACATATGGTTTAGTCGTTGGTTTCTTTGGTGACCCATAAGTGAGACTTAAACATATCTAAATATGTGCGATGTTCATTAAAAATCTAGAAACAAAATACATATATATAAATTCCCATACAATAATCTACTAAAATCTAGAAAAACTAGTTGGAAATGATGTACTTGGTTTTGTTGAAAGTTGTGAGGATCCTCCCATAGAAATCCAAGTGATTTAACAAAAATAGGATTTTTGTATTAACCTAGATAGGCTATTTTAGAGTCACATCGATAAATAAATCAATAAACTACATAAAGCAAGACAAACAAGAAGAAAAATGAATAAAACCGTAAATGCAATGAAGAGTTGGAATACTTAGATGATTTCAAAATTAATCTTGGACTGCGTAAAGGTGTAAAACTGGTAAAATGGAACACAAGAGGTTGTAACCAAACCCAGAAAAATGTAGAAGTGTAGAAAAAGGTTAGACTAGGGCGTGTAAGGCAGTACTGGGGTGACTGGGTGCTAGGATCCCAGTATGGGCACCAAAGTCTGTGTGGGAGCTCATAAAATGATATTCACGGGGTCACCGAGTTGTTGTCGCAATCCTTCGCCGGTTATTACTATAATGTCACATAGTGATCGCCAGATGTCATTGATAACATACAATAAAGATATGACCTGCCAAACCCCAAAACACATCAAATCCTAAAAAGAAAATAATGTAAATGAGGGGTCAGACTATCCTTGGTTGTTAATCAAGTGAACTTATGATGGAGTGTTGCACTATATCTCAGACCCAATGTAGTTCTATGTGTGTGTGTGTCGAAATCGTGCCCTAGAAGGTTTTTATGCATGTCGCACTTGATAGCAAGAAAGTAACTATATGTAGAAAATGTAAATAGATGTGTGCAAAAAAATTAACTTCCCTCCTATGCATGTATGTAGAATAACTAGTCCCTTGTCCCTTGAGTGAAGCTAGATGGATGCTTTGATGCTCTTAGATGATTTGTGGATGCAACCTTAGGTGGTGATAGTAGATGCTTAGAGCTTGGTCCTTTAATTTGATCTCATAACATTGTATTTATATGATTCCCTTGCTTGAATTTCATAATTGATCACTAAAAGGCCAACCCCTAAGAGATAAGGATGCCCAACAACTAGAAAGGACCCAAAATGAGTGAGTAAGATACAAAGAGGTCTAGGGTGCTTAAAGGGGACGAGGGCTCCTGGCACTTTGCGTCTTGGGTGGGAAATGGAGTCCAGAGCGGAATAGGTGAATTGTCAAAGGTTGATTGGACAATAGGGTGTGCAAGGCCAAGAAGGAGACCAGAAAGGAACCTAAAAGGATAAAGATAGTGATCAATTAATACTTTTCTCCCTTAGGAATCATATGAATGCAATGCATGTGATTAGGACCTAGAAATGTACCCAAGTGTGTGATTTAGTGTCTACACCAAGTTTGTATATCTCATAGTGGTAACAAGTGTAATGTGTTAGGTAAATATCTAAAAACATGTTATTTCCCCCATAGATGGAGAAAAATACTAAATTTCATGGATCCTAGAGTCTAGGGATATGTTGTCATGTGTTTTTGCAAGGTCATAAATTCAAATTGAAACCATGACAACCAAACCCAAGTGTCAAAAAATTACTTGAAAACCCAAGTGTGACCGACCTATGAAGCTATTGTTGATGTCAAAAAGCTCCAAATACCTGAAAATTTACCAGATATACTGTCAAAATCCTTATAGTGCAGCCATGAATGTGAAAAGGAAGGAAAACCCATAACTCTCTAACCGACAGTTCGATTCCAGTGAAATTTTCTGTAAGGTCTCTATATTAGGTGCCTTCAAGGATAATTTTATTGCAAGGTGGATGATGCCATAGATTTTTTTACAAAAAAATCCCTTGTTTTGTGCCCTAGTTGTTTTTTTGATTTCCAAGCATTTCGGTGGATGGATTGAGGTGAAATTTGGAGCATGGGATCTTGGAGATGAGTAATCTAATGGCAACATTTTTATTGAAAATGGACGAGGGAAAATTCCATTTATAAAATAGTAAGTATGTAGTGTTTGCACTTACTATAAATAGAAATATTCCAAAAATATATAATTCTCTCATATTAGAGCAATCGAAGAACAATGAAGAAGAAGACGACAAACTAGGCCAAATAGGCAATTTTTCCAAAAAAGTAAAAAATAACTTTCCAAAAATAGAAACTATTAAAAATCAACAAAGAAACATCAATGAAAGTATTTTTAGCATGTTAGGGTTTTAAGAAACTGAATTCAAGCAAAAAAACACTTTTTCCTAAAAAAGTAACTCATGAACCCTACCTACTAAAAATAGAAAGTCTCTGATTCAGCTGCAAGAAAGTTGCTATTGTCTTCGTTTTCTCTCATCTTGTTGATTTTTGCAAGCATGAAGTTTAAGTTTTCTGGTCTAGAGCCCATTTCAACCTTGGTATCAGAATATCTAGATGTGGGTGACATCGATGTTGCTCATATGGACTTAGAAGATATGAAGAATCAAATGCTTGGAGGCCCTATGGAACCAGTGGAAGACAATATTTTCACGAGTGGATTATTTGTTGTAGGAGGTCACCTCGTATCTATTCAAAGCATGTAATTGATGTTGGAATGTTCCCAGCACTATGATCTAGAGTTAAGAATTATAATGACAGAGACAACTCAATACTTTCAAGTGCTCACTCCAAAAGGAATTTCATAGTGTATGCAAATCCCAAAAAGTAACAACATGGTCATCGTCATGAAGGAATTTGCATCGGAGAATGGTAAAAACCTAATTCCTATATCCAAGGCCTCGACTGGGGTCATGATTGAAACAAGTAAGGAATCCTTCTCTTGCACCAAAGACTTTATCTAGGAATTAATTTCATGAAGGATTTTCAAATGCAATCATCCTACTGAGCAGGGTAATGGGAGAAGAGGCCACAAAGTATTTTCAAGATTGGATGGCACAATTCATCCTCATTGTCATTGAAGGAAAACAAATGATTGAATGGGAACACATAATCAATGATAATCTCCACTATCAGTTGCTTCAGTTTCGGGTCACCAGAAATGCACAATGACATCATACTTGGTATACACTCTCACGAGTATGAGATCATTCGAGAGGCTTGGATATCACATAGAATATTTCTCAAAGGGATCTCACTTTTGAAAAGGTACCTGCAATTTACCCTGAAGGAAAGAAACAACCATTTTAAAGGTTGAATGATGCATTCACCATGTTTGTCATACAATTGTTGGAAGGAAATATGGAGTTGAGATTGTCCCCTCAAGCTGCATCATTGATTGAGAGATATGTGTCTTATTTCACTCAATTTTCTACCTTCTCTTACATCAGAGTCTCAAGGTTTGACCTCGATCCTCGTAGGCTTCCAAGATACATCAATGATAAAATTGTGATGTTTGAGCTTTAGGAAACTTTCTCATGTCAGTGGAAAACTCAAGAATCGGAAAAGAAAGGTGTTTTCCTTCCTATCTCTTTGAGAATTTTCTCATGTAAGACTGTTATTGATGCTTCAAATCTCAAATATTCATTCTCTCCTTTGAACCTCTACTCATACACACCAATGGTAGATTTTGACATTTGGAGCAACCTTGAAATTTTCCATCTTCCTAATTTGCACCATGTTCCACAAATCGAGGATTATTGGGTGAATTTCTCTGATGATTTTGAGGTTAGGAAGCGTGACCACATGAGAATGATAATTAGACAAATGAGAAATTTCAAATTTTATTGGTTTGAGGATGGAGTTGAAGATGATGGAACTAAATTATATGATCTTAAGTATCAAGCGGTGAAGGCTTCACCCCTGCCATAGGTCTTGTGGAACACTCTAGAATCAGGGGATATCAATGAACAAATTGAGGCAATAATTTGGAGATCTAATGAGTGGTTCAAGAATAATAAGGCTACACTAATTGAATATGGAGGTATTAATACTCTCATAAGGAAACCATCTCATCACTCAACTTCTAAAGTAATGGCGAGAAAGCTTCAAGATGTGCTCACTCAAAAGAGCTCTTGAAAAGAAATTCAGTGGAATCTAAGTTCATGCACTATAAGAGGCCACATAAGAAGGAAAAAATAACCTAGGATCCTATAAAAGGTTTGGAACAGGAATAAATTGATCCATCTCACCCATTAATCCCTCTAGCGGTCTCTAAGTATCTCCTCTTTTGTAGTCGTACTAGCTCAACCAAAGGTAAGATGCACCCTCTCACTCGGATATGAAAATAACATCATGCCCAATGTTGAGCCTGAAACAACTGAAATATTCCCATGGGTGTAAGATATGATTGGAGGAGATACCCATATGATTCAACAAGTGGTGGTTCTGGATTTTCAAGCCATATCCACAATGGTGAAAATGAAGAAAGGTAAGAAATCTCAAGTTGCTTCCCGCTTCTTCAGTGGTGCTTTGGGAAATCAATACGTGGAGGTATCTCAACCAAAAGTAGTAATCCCATTGGGAGATGACTCCATTGACTAAAAGATGACCATCATTCCTCTGGGACTCAAAACGTACAAGAGAAATGCCTACTTATTCAAATAATCTTCCACTTGCCTTCTTGCGAGAAATAAAGAGTATAAGGAGAAAATTAACAACTGGAAGATCATGTAAGAAAAATAACCTCATATATGCAAACATTCATGGATCTAAATGTCATTTCGGTCTCTCTTTCTTGAGGAATTTACTCCCATTGGTAGCTTTGATCTGGAATCTATCATAAAGACACAAGGCTTCATAATGCAAGGCATGGAAAATGACAAATGGGTGAGTAAGATTCTTGAAAAGGTAGGACCTTGCTTCCGAAATCCTCTCATTTTTTGAATACATGATTACAACTATCACAAAGCTAAGGATGATCAGAGATGAAATCAAGAAATAGAAAGAGCATTGGGATCAAGTGTTTCCATTGGTGACCGAAATGGGAAAAATCAACTCTTCCATATTGGTGAGTAGAAATGTATTCAACTCTGCATTTGAAGACCTATCTCTAGTTTGGTATAGAACTCTTGTTGCATGGTATGAAATGATAAATCATGATCTCGATGATTTAGAATCAAGCAATGAGTGTATTTAAAAATGTAGGAAGATGTCAATGTGGAAGTACATAAACTTGGGGTACCCGCGGTGAATGAGATCACTTCAAAGAAACGACCTTATGAAATCTGTTTGAAGAAGCGGTCAAGAAGGAGGCTAGAGATATATTTTATTTTAATGAAGAAACACTAGATTATCTCACTGAGATAAGGGTTGTTATCTCCAATACTGTGAAGGAGCATTAAACATGGTTCAAAAAGTGTAAAGGTATCAATTCCATGACTGAAAATTGGTTCAAGGCCTTGAGTTTTTTACACATTCCTCAAACAGAGAAGGTTTTACATGCAACATCTTGGTTCAGTAAGGATTTTAAAGGGATAAATATCTTTCTAGAAGCACTCTCTAAGATCCCATAACCAAGTGAATATCCATCGAAAAGTACAACATCGTCTTCGAGTAGCTATCTCATCTCCTCTCTTTCCCACCCCCTTCCTCTCTTCTTTCATGTTCTATTTCTTTGTTGGGGGGTTTACTTTTCACTTTTTTCTTATTCATTAAAATGTGATCTATAGTTATAATTTGTAATGAGTTTCCTCTAATTAATAAAAAAGGGACTCAATTTCTTTCCTAGGAATATGAAAGGTCACATGTTGTAAAGATTAGTGAAAATTCATGTGGGGGTAGGAGAAGAGTCATTTTTAAGTCTATATATTGTATGAATCCATCTTTTCAAAGGGTTGTCAATTTTTTGAGTTCATGAATAAATAGATAGTTCACTACAAATAATAAGCAAAGATAAAATTTCCTCTATTCCCTTTTCACATGTTTCTTCTCTCTCGACTCTAGTAGCTTTGTGAACATGTCAATCTTGCATAACCAAGAAGGGTGTAAAAGATTTTGATGAATGAATGAATGATATTTTATGTTCATGGTTCATTTTATCTTGTCATAACTAGCAAAGTTGTTTTTCCTTCGATTGTGTGTTGATAAAATCTGGTTAATACTTGTAAGAATCTACTTGAGCCTACTTGTAATATTAACCCCTCTCTCAAAATTCTCACTCCTAATATCTCACCTTCCTTGCAAATTATTCCCTTGCACGAGGTGCAAACATTTTCCATAGGTTCAATGGAGTGTGCTTGTGTGATCTTCGACCTATCAACCAATCACAAAGTTTGTTTTATTTGCATACAATAAAGGGATCCTCCCCTTTTCCAAGCAGGAGGGACGTAGTCCCAAAGCGTTGGTGAAAATCAACTAATTTTTCCTAACGCAAAATTATTTTTCCAATATGATGAAATTGGTGGAATTTATGACCCCCTTTTGATATGTGATATGAACCTAAAAACACATATCCTAGTGCAAATAATAATTGATTGAAAAGGGGAAAGTATGCCAAAAGAATCCTAATGTGCACTAGTGGTCTAATTTTCCTATAAGATGTCAAAATTATTATTTCCACATGATTTATATTAACACTAGGTAGCTACACAATGCCTAATTTAATGCACATGCATGAATGCATAGTAAATGAGAAATAAAAGGTTGTTTACACGAGAGTGTACTTAGAGAGAGAGGAAAGGAAAATGTGTAAATGTTCTAATGTGATTGTTGTTGCTATTCACGATCCATATGTGCCTACAAGAAAATATGAATGCATGCATTTAGATCAATGTATCGAGTAATGTGAACACAATGAAACCATATTAAAATGGTGAAACATTTAAATGAGAAAAGGAATGAGTACACATGTGTATATGTGAATCATGTTGCCTCTTCTAGATTTTTGGATATTATCACAGGACTTGATTTCCCAAAAGGAAAAAATGAAACTAGGTCTTGGTTTCCCTTATTGAATTGAGAAGTATCAATTCTCAATGGAGAAGTAATGATGCCATAGGTCATAATTTACCATATTGAATGGAGAAATTTTGTCACAATAACATCTAACTCTTTACTGGAAAGAAACTAACAAGTTAATCTTTGGTTCCATGATTCATCACATATCCAAAACTAACCATTTTACAAGGAGAAAGAAGATTTTTCCCAAATGAAGAAGTAACTCGGAACTAATCTCTTTGGTCCTTGGTTCCTAGCTGATAAAAATCAATACTATATTGACTATATACCCACCTTTTAAGGTGATAGATGTTCTGCATATCAACTATCTCAAAAGAAAAGTGTTACACACATTTTGTTTAACGTGGATAAAATAAAGTAAGATATGTAATCATTATGAGAAGTGCATATGTATTTTTATAGGATATGTAAACATAGAAAATATTCTATCATGTAAGCTAAATATGTAACATGTAATTTAATACATAACTATTGGAAAAAATGTGATCACCAAATCTCACTAGTAAATGTAGTATATGTGGTTATGTAGAAGGTGTCATCATGGAGGCTCTGTGAATAAGAGGGAAAAATATTATGCTCTATTGTAATAAGAAATAGGGTGTGTAAAAATGATATTTCCCCACTCATAACATGAAAAGAGAGGAAAAATGATATTCCCCAATCGTAACAAAGATGTACCAATATGTCTAATTATAGAAATGAAGCAAACAAGACAATTATGGCCCAAAAGATGCATGGTAAATACCATGCTAATGTAGGAACCAAATATAGTATACCACAAAATAGTTTTGGGCATGATGTAGATCATGTCATTGTATTCATGTAAAATGTCTAACATGAAAAATTTAAAATTTTAGTCATGACATCCAAACCCACACTTGAAAATCCCTTTCCTGGTCAATGTAAACCTTACCTTCGGCCATCATTTCAACTATTTCACCATAATTATGGTTGAGAGGAACATGATATCATGATTTTTAAGTGTGTTTCATGTGGAGATAAGTTTACCTAGCTTAGTTCTTGAAGCTATTGAGACCTAAGAAAGAACAATGCTCCCCGAGGCTTAAAAATGATTATTTTTGGTCTTTTTATCGCTAGTGAACATCCTTCGGAAGCATTAAGGAAAAATTAAAATAATCCAAAAGTTTTATGGGAGAGTAGAAAATTTTTCTAAGGAAGTTTAGGAATATCCCGTAGATAAAATTTTTGTTAGGAGAAAGTTAAGCAAAACAAGGTCTTTTTGGGAAAGGCATTGGGAAATGCATGTTCTAAAGAAGCTAGTAACCTTATTCGAAAGGTTTCAAGAGCCTCATAAAGTGTTGGGATATCACATCCCAATAATTTGAAATATTACATAACCTAATTCATGTTGCAGTGATTAAGAAATAATTTTGGGAGCATATAAGTGTGAAAACTGTCTCGATAATGTAGCACAAAGGTCTTTTATAAGGTGTAACTTGATCGAAAGGTTTCAACAGTCTCATGAGGATTTAGGATCCTACAAAATATCAAATAAAATTATATTAAATTCTATTCATGGTAAATAATATGGTTTGGTCCATGGTGATTGAAAACTCTTCTTCCCACTCGGCTCATCGGTGCCTTGCTCCAGGGAAAAGTTGAAGGTACAAGTAAAAGTTTCTCGAATAACTCATTTTAAAGCCTTATAAATAGTCTAATTGCATCCATTGAACCATTTCCATGTAAATTAATATATTTTATGGCCAAAATTCATTAATTTTTGACTTCGGGGTGAAGGAAGCATTCTGAAAAACAAGTTAGAGCTGCGAACTATGCTATGATGAAACACTTAGGCGCAATTTTGGTGGCCCTCTCTCTCTATATGGCTAGCCAAACTATCTTATCTATCCTGGCTACTCTATCCTATAGTTCTCTCTGGGGTAGGCCCCTCTAGATATATGGCCCCCTCCGAACTTTATGGTCTATGGATGGTGACCCCCTCTCTATCTAGAGAGAATGAATCTAAGATATCCTAGTCATATAGAAGGGGGCTATATCTCTATCTGGGGCTCCCAACTATATAGAGTAGAGGGGGCTTATCTATATATGGGGGACCGTTCCAAAACCGTACATGAGATTTTAACCTCATACGGCTCCTCCTTTTTTTACATAATAAGTAAAGTAATCCACCCCCACCATTCTAGAGTAGGCCCCCGGATCTCAAGGCTCATAACCTTGAAGTCACGGGTTCAAATCCCATCTCCTCTTGGAAAAATTATGAGGTGAAATTTCACCCCATAAGTGTGCCTCACTCCTATTGGTTGAAATTCTCAACTCAAAAACATAACATGAATCCAAAAGTGCATTGTTTTGTCTTATGTGAGTGTTTTAAGTTGTGGTGGGCCCCATTTTCCCTCCAATACACCCTTTTGAACCCCATTTTCACCTTGGGCACACTTATGATGTGAAATTTCACCCCAAAGGTGTGTCATTCTCTCATTTCTTGAAATTTTTGCATACATGCATGTCATGTAAACTTAAAAACTATAGGCACCTAAAATTGATATCTCTACTATTGTCTCGCTCATGTGTGCATATTTTGCTAGGGTGCTATCTAGGTGTGTAATGAAATTACTTGTATAATTCAGATCATGAGTAGAAATATAACACCAAATAACACAATATTCCAGAATAATGATCTCAATATGCAATTAGAATAGCTTCGCCACTTCGAGGGGGAACCTCCAAACCATACAATAATACTCAAATGCTCCAAAATGATGATGAACTACTACCTACAATCCCCTATATATACTATTCATATGTTATGGCCATCACCAAGGCTAACCTACTAAGCATGAGAAAGTATAAATGATATAATAAAATGATATGGTAAGCCACAAGTCGGCTACTCATATCCTAATACAAGCAATAGGTTAAGGGCATAGCATGCCCTTCCCCTTCAAAGAAACATTGTCCCCAATGTTGAGAAGCTCTGGGTGCTGCTACAGAATGTCATATCTTCCCATGTTGCATCTTCATTGTCCATATTCTTCCACTTGATCAGGTACTCAGTAATAACCCATGTCCTCAATCTTTTAGTGCGTGTTTGAAGGATGCATTCAAGTTCCAAGATGACCCTCCCCTCCTCATCGAGCTCAAGTAACACTTGTTTGGGCTGATACTCTCTATCCAATTACTTTCTTCAGAAAGAAACATGAAATACTGGATGTATTTTGGTTGATTGTGGAAGTTCTAATTTGTATGCTACAGTACCAATCTTCTGCAATACTTGATAGGGGCCATAATACTTCGGTGAAATTTTGTTATCCTTTTGTTGTTGTTTCAAAGACATTTGATTATATGGTTGTAACCGCACAAAAATCCAATCACCGACTTCAAAATTCCTTTTCATGCGATGTTGATCAGCCTGTTGCTTCATGCGGTTTTGTGCCATGACCAAATTATCCTTGAGACTAGAGAGGACCTCTTGTTGATATTGAATGTGTTCTTCTACTGCTCTAACCCATGGTTGTCCTCTCAATGATGATGTGATGGATGGTGGATGGTACCCATAGAGTGCCAACAAGGGTGACATTTTAGATGAAGTATGGAAGGAAGTGTTATACCACCATTCTACAAGTGGCAACCATTGGACCCATCTTGCTTGTTTATTTGACGTAAAGCAATGGAGATATCCCTCCAAACACTTATTTACAACTTCTATTTGCCCATCATACTGGGGATGATAAGAAGAGCTACAAGCTAACTGATTACCCAAACATGAGAATAAATCAGTCCAAAAATTACTAGTAAATATAGGGTCTCGATCACTTACTATAATCTTCGATGTTCCATGAAGCTTATGAATTGTGTCCATGAAGGCTGTTGCTACCGTGCTTATAAAAAATGGGTGTGCCAAGGCACGAAATGAGCATATTTGGTGAGTCTATCCACCACAACCATGATGACATTTTTTCCTTCAGATTTAGGCAATCCTATGATAAAGTCCATGGAAACCTCTTCCCACCGCTGGCTAGGAATAGATAGAGGTTGTAGAAGACCTGGGGATCGAACTGTTTCACCCTTATTTTGCTGACAAACCATGCATTCTGCCACAAATTTTTGGACATCCCCTTTGAGCCCTTCCCAGAAGAAATCTTGTTTGACTCGATGATAAGTCTTCAAGAATCCAGAGTGCCCCCTTACTGGAGAAGAG
The DNA here is from genome assembly GCA_018340775.1 of Taxus wallichiana var. yunnanensis. Classification (NCBI taxonomy): domain Eukaryota; kingdom Viridiplantae; phylum Streptophyta; class Pinopsida; order Cupressales; family Taxaceae; genus Taxus; species Taxus wallichiana. Next base: position 708,154,401 of record CM031243.1, on the reverse strand, counting down.
TGAAGCTCAGATAGAATCCTATTTTTAAGAGTGGAGTTCTTACATAGGTATAATCTATCTTTATACCATAAAGCATCCCCTTTCAATACAAAATTTTCAGACATGCTTGGATCATTCTAGAGATGATGAATGAGGTTTTGTGTGGTTGGGTCATTTCTCCATTCGGACCTTGCCTCATCTATCCAATCTTCCTGTAATATGGATATGGCACATAACAAGGTTGCAGTTGAGTCATCTTTCCGCGACAGAGCATCCGCAACTACATTCTCCTTCCCTTTCTTATAGATAATCTCAAAATCATATCCCAACATCTTGGAGACCCATTTTTGTTGTTCTTCAGATGATAAACATTGCTCCAAGAAGTATTTCAGACTATCATGATCTGTCTTCACTTTAAAGTGTCTGCCTATGAGATATGGTCTCCATTGCTTTACTGCATGAAGTATGGATAACATTTCCTTCTCATAAGTCGGCTTGGAAAGATTCTTACCTTTGAATTGATGGCTCAAAAAGGAAATAGTATGGCCTTCTTGCATGAGAACTACCCCCATACCCACCCCTGATGCATCACATTCAATAATGAATGTTTTGGAAAAATGGAGTAGCCAAGATTGGAGTGGTGCACATGTCCTCCTTTAGTTTCTCAAATGCTTTGGTTGCATCCTCACTCCAATGGAAGGAGTCCTTCTTTAATAAAGCTGTGAGAGGTGCAGTTATGCTTCCATAATGCCTTACGAATCTTCGGTAATAACCTATAAGCCCCAAAAATCCTCATAGATTCTTTAGGGTTTTTGGAACCTTCCACTCCATCATGGCTTTGACCTTATTATGATCCACTTTAACCCCTTCATGAGAGACAATGTGACCCAAATATTCAACCTCCTTGAGTCCAAAAGAACACTTAGAGGGCTTTGCATAAAGTTGATGTTGCTCAAGGGTTTCCAAAACCTTATTTACATGATGCAAATGTTCCTCCCATGTTTTGCTATAAATTAATATATCGTCAAAAAACACTAAGACAAACTTCTGCATGAATGAATTAAATATAGAATTCATCAAACTTTGAAATTTAGAAGGTGCATTTGTGAGTCGAAAAGGCATTACCAAGAATTCATAATGGCCTTCATGTGTCCAGAAAGGTGGTTTTATGAACATCCTCATCCTTGATTTTGATTTGGTGGTATCCCGAATGAAGACCAAGCTTTGTAAAATAAACAACACCATGCAACTCATCAAACAAATCATCAATAACAAGAATAGGAAACTTATCTTTGATTGTGTACTTATTAAGTTCCCTATAATCAGGACACATGTGCCACATGTCGTCTTTCTTCTGTACCATCACTACTGGAGAAGAATAAGCACTCTGAGTATGGCGGATGATTCCTACTTCCAACATCTCTTATACAATCTTCTCAATTTCACTCTTTTGCACATATGGGTACTTATAAGGTCTGATGTTAGGTAGTTGACTTCTGGTAATAACTGAATAACATGATCATGATCTTTCTTTGGAGGTAAGCCCTTTGGTATATCTTCAAATACAACGAGTGTGCATCCAACACCGCATGCATATCTCGATGGTATAATGTCCTTAGAATGATGAGCCTCCAATGAAAAGAGTTGTTCCACCATTCCCTCTGCACCAATTTTTAGAATTTTGTGCATCTCCGATGAGAACTTACTATTTGTGGAGACTTTGCTCTTAAGCCTCTTAGCTCAAAAGTCCTTGAGTGAAATCACATGAAAAAGTCTTGGAAGTTCATCTCAATGGTTCCCAAAGTGGTAAGCCATTAAACCCCTAACACAATGTCTGCTCCCCCATAGAAATGACATACATGGGACTATTTATTATGTAATCTCCCATGGAAAGCTTAATGCTATGGCATATTCCAGAACAAGTAATGTGAGTACCTCCATCGCAATCATTACTTGACATTTAGGAGTTGGATAAATGAAATAGTTTAGGCGCACTGCTAACTTATGATTGATAAAGTTGTGAGTCCTTCCCAAACAATCAACATTGTGACCCTCTATTTTTTCAGGAATCTAACCACCTTTAGGGTTTGGGGGGTGCTAATACCTAAAATTGCATGGCATGAGATCGTTGACCAAGGATCTCCTGACTCCTCCTCTGGCTCAACCAAGACCTCTAACTCTGCATCTTCATTATTCTCTTCATCTTCACTAGGCCCATCAATGTAAAAAAACTTCTTTTCAAAGCACATTTATGTCTCGGGTCCAAATTCTTCATCACAGTTAAAACATAACCCTTTTTCTCTTTTTTTCTTCAATTTTTTGAGGTGTCAATCTAACCTGGGCCGAGGGAGGTCTTTGGGGCCAAGGTGTTGCGATCTTTGGTATAAGTGAAATGTTGTCTCCTACTTGAAATAATTTTCTCCTCTGCCCTTCTTGCCATAATCATTGAATCAGAAACCTTATGAGGATTAAACATACACACCTCATGCTCAATGAGATCCTTAAGACACCCAAGAAATAGGTCATTTAGATTCTCTTGATAATATTTTCCACCCACGAGAGAAAGGTTTTGGAAGTGATGAATGTAATCCTAACTTGAGATCTGTCTATCTCAACTTTGCTAATTGGCTGAAGTAATTATCTGACACACTAGAACTATATTGTAAGTGCAAATCTTCAATGAAGACTATCCATGTAACATTGAGACCACTCTTCTGCCTTTGAGCACATAACCATCGATACCAGATGAATTGGTCAGGTTCGAGATACAAAGCTGCCATGGTCACCTTTTGTCCTGATGGAATCTGATGTAGTTCAAAGAAATTCTCCATTTGGTTGATCCAATTGAGTGGATCCTTTCCATCAAAATTGTGCATATCTACTTTTGGAAACATAGTACGGGCCTGCAGAGTGCTCGTATTTAGATTGTGCACACTTGAAGATCCACTCTGGCTCATGTGTCTATTATGTTGACTGAGGATCCACCCTGATTGACATAAGTATGATTACCCATCATATGCGTACTGAATTTTTGCATGAAATCCTCCAATATTTGTCCAATCCTATCCACATATTCTTTGTTTGCCACCCTAGATTTGAGGTCTCTTAGGTTAAACCCAATTTGGCTTACTTTATGGTTTGTTGAATTAAACCCTAACCCCGAGGAATCAGAGTTATATCTTCTCGTATCCAACTCCTCAATTACTATCTCATCCTTTTACGGTGTTTTACCCAGAGTGATGGGATTCTTTTTCCTCTTGTGGAAGGCCCCGCCATAATGCCCCAAAATAGTAGGATGTAGGGATCATTGTCAAATGTTAGGGTTTCGGATTTCGATAAGAATTTAGACAAATATAAAAAAACTTGAAGAATAAACCCCAAATAAATTTTGTTTTTCTTTAGAAAATGTAATGAATTTGAAAAATTCCACAATTTTCACCATAGGGAGAGATTTTATGAAATACCCTAAATTTGTACTCATTTTTGTAAAATAAATAATTTTTTTTTGAAATTCTTATGGAATCTTACTTGAAATGTTTTCCAACTCTGGTAAAAATATATCCTACCAATTCACTTTTGTTCGCAATATATGGTGGAAACAAAAAATTAGGGTTTTTGCCCTAATTTTGGCCCAAATCGTAGCTCTGATACCACTTATAATGAAATTACTTGTATAATTCAGACCATGAGTAGAAATATAACACCAAATAACACAATATTCCAGAATAATGATCTCAATATGCAATTAGAATAGCTTCGCCACTTCGAGGGGGCAACCTCCAAACCATACAATAATACTCAAATGCTCCAATGATGATGAACTACTACCTACAATCCCCTATATATACTATTCATATTTAATTAAATCCATCCCCTTTAATATTTAATAAAATACCCTTATTATCCTATCACCTTTAATGGCATCCAATTCCCATTAATTAATTGATTTATTAATCAATCAATATCTATCCATATGCCTTAATGAAACCTTCTATTTTAGATGCTTTTATCCTAAATCTAAATCTTTATGCTTTTTCTACCCATCCCTATCTTTTTTACTACCCATGAATCATCCTAAAAAAACCCAATCCCACCTATAATTTAAAATCAACTTTTCCAAATCTTTAAATACACCAAATCCCGACTTAAATCACAAAAGCATCCCATTTGGGAAAATTTCCCTAATCGATGATGACCCATCTTGGTCATACCATCGAACCCCTATTAAACTAAGTTCATTTCTTTCCCAAATCAAGACAAAGAAACACAACAATAACATAATGAAAATGCAACTAGAACACATCAAAAACATCAAAACCACACAGTGCAACTTCCTTCCATTAAGAAATTCCTCCTTCAAACCAGTATATCATCAACCCTCTTGTACAACCCTTGGAAGCTCTTTTTGATCATATGCATAACATTGGGAGGTTTACATTGATTTTTTTCTATCTTATATCATTTTATTGTTATCTTGTCCAATCTAACATCTTCAGGGATCAAATCATATTATTTAGTGCTCATAACTCTATTATCAATCCATTCTTCCGAATTTCACATTTACTATAGTTACATTTTCAGTCCTCTACTCTCTTGGCCTTACCTTACTCTACTATAATCACCATCACCACCTCAGTCGCCATCAACTCAACCCTCTATCACTATGTTTTCCATCTCCCAAAGCCTTCTCGAGTCTCTACATGTGTTTGTCTCTCTCCAAATTGTTCACCTCATCGAGAGCCACCATCATCCTCCTTTCTATCTCAAAATCAATCTATATTCTTCATCCCAGTCCATATCGCTCCACCCTATTTTTTCGTTTCCCAAGATTTCTATCTTCCCCCTTAAAATAACCATTTTATGTCATTTTCTAGTTTCTTCTCCCTCATATCCCTTATATAGGTTGAATCTAATATACATAAGCCTCATGCATCCAGATTACTCCAGATCCTCACTCGTGCATATTCTACATTTATCTTACATTCCATATCTTGTCACCGTCGACCTCTTAGGTTGGGTCCATCAAACCAGACCTATAGGTAGCCTTTTATTTACATTATTTTGACCGAATCAATCATTTTAATCAGATCTTAGTTATTCTCGATTCTATATTTCTTGTCTCTGCATGCTATCTATTGTTTCATCATTTAGTTCACTCTTTCTAAACAAACGGGGTTGACATCCACCAAGGAAGCTAACACTTCTTGGATCTTCTTTGTCAGGAATCCCCCACATATCTTATCTAATCATTTTTCTTTAGTGTGTTTGAGTTACAGATTCATCAGGTTGTAGCAGTGAGGATCCATCATCTACTTTGCACCCGTCCATCCATCACATCGCATTTAGGTACCATAAACCCTCCATTTTCTGAGTTATTTAGTTTTTTAGTACTAGATCATTAATTTGAAAAGGAATGAAAAATTATATAAATTCTTGGCATGCCTAGTGGGACCACCCTTTAGGTGATCCCTTTTTTTCTTTTTATTTTTCTCTTCTTTTGTCTTCTACTAACACTATAACATAAGGCTTCACTTTTTTTTTTTTCTCATGTTGGGTTGGCCGCTTGCTTGATCACTCTTCACTTAAATTTCAGATAAAAAGGAAAATCTTTATCCAGTATTCCTCATTTTCCCTATTTTCTCCTTTTTTCATCATATTTCCCTTTCTCTGTGTGTGTCCTCATCAAAAAGATCACACTTCGATTTGGTTTAAAAAGAACCTTTCTTTTCTAGCATCCTACTTTGATCACATAGCTTAAGTAAGGGTTTAACTTGCTACATCTCACATCCTATCACACACAACCTAAAACTCACATCAAATCAACACATCTAAACATATCCTTACCTAGTTGAATGATTGGGATTTCATCACCCAACAGAAGCCACCAAAATCTCCCCAGCCATAACTACCTGAAACCAGCCTTAGGTTTCCATTCCTTAGGTACCTTTGTTATCCACTTTTTCTTTTCACATCTCCTAATTAATCATGATGATAAGAAACTTGTTGCTTGATTTATTTGTTAACAAATTACATAAACAAATGTTCATCTATTTCATGCCTATTATCACTCTTTCTCAAGTCAAAACAACACAACAATCCACTCCATCCAATGACATTCCTTCCTCTAATGATCTCTCCCAACAAGATTCTAAATTTGAGACCACACCTTCGGTTACCCAACCCCTTGTCTCCATGGTCTCACTTCATGAGACCATGTCATCCAAAATCATCCCCATCTTGAAACCAATCCTCATATCTCTCATCAATCCAACCTTTCTAGACCAACTACACCCCCATCTCTAGCTCCTTTAGAAACTCTTGGGCCTCCTTCTAGCCCCATATATGAATTCTTATTCGTAAATCTCCCACAATATTTCAATCCTATCAATCTACTCAATTAGTGGATCCCATTCCACCCACATCACTTTATGTCAACTCTATCCTATTCCATCCACTACTAGTATGCCTATCCAACCATCTCAACCTCTTAACACTTACATTCCTACCCATCATATGCTCCCACCATCTCAACCTCTTAACACTCATATCCTCGCTCATCATTTACCACAACAACTTGCCCAATCCCAACAATCACATCATGTCCCTATTTCTCAACATCAATCATTGCAAAACTTATCCAATCTCAACCCATGACATATATTAATCCTTATCAAATGATTCCCAAACACCCACACATCCACAAACTTATCAATTGCCTTATCAAGCTACTTTCCATGCCACACACAACCCACAAATCCCAACCTATCATCACATCAAATGATCCTATTCATGCCCTAATGAATAGGTTGGCTAGTCTAGAGGTCATACCTTGGGACCCAAGGTTACATTATCTTATGAAAAATCTGTAATGAACCCATTCATCCATCGGTTCTAATCAAACCTTACCCTCCTCATTGGGAGCTTCCCAAGTTTACCAAGTTTAACAACAAGGAAGATCCCCAACAACATCTCCACATTTTAAACATGCATGTTACCTTATCACACATGATCAGAACTTATGCTTCACACCTTCCCTATGTCCTTGGTCGGTCCAACATTGGATTGGTACAATGGGATTCCTCAACATTCCTTATTCTCCTTTACCCAACTCATGTAATTGTTCCTAGAACATTTTTTGATTAATATTACACGTAAAATCACTATCAATGACTTATATGCCATTAGACAGTTTGATGATGATTCTATCATATATTTTGTCACTGATGGCATGGCATTATAAGCCAAACTATCATTTACTCTTCCACAAAATGAACTCATCAAACTCTTCTCACATTCTTGTGTGAAAGCATATTTCTTCTACATTACAAATCCAATATTTCCAAACATTTGAAGAAGCCTTCACCATGGCTCACAAAATCGAAACTCATGCCCTTGAGCAAGGCCAACTCAAGCTTCGATCAAACAAGCCCAAGACCGAGTTCATCAAACCCACTACACATAACAAAAAGTCTAAAACTACCACCAATACCATCATGGTTCAATCTCCATCCACATTTTCCTCTCACATGGAGTCTTCACAAAGAGATTTTAGACCATCTCCTAACTATACCCCCTTGGGGAATCCTATAGTTCATATTTTGACAAGTTGATGGCAGTACACTCCATCCAACTTCCTCCCATACGACTTGTGGATGACTCGTGACCCAAGCCCACTTGGTATCATGAAGCCCACTATTGTAAATATCATCAAGTCAAAGGTCACGACATTGAGAAGTGTCGTTCCTTCAAATATCATCCAAAACTTATAAATCAAGGGGATATCCAAATAGACAGCTCCACCACTTCACCTAGCCAACCCTCAACAAAATTAAGCAACCTTTTCCTAATCAACCACCAAAAAATCAAGCCACCCCTTCTACATCTCAACTACCAAATGCTCACACCATTAACACCATTAATCAAGATCTCATCTCATCAATGACTCTACATGTTCCTACCTTAGACATTATTCCCACCCCTTATTCAACACCTATCATATCCATGACTATCACACCTATATCAACTTTATTACCTTGTCCTATACCTATACCTACTCCTACCCTTACCACATCCACATCAACTTTGACTATACCCCTACTTCATCCACTTTGATCATGCCCCAATCTATCACATCAATTCATCCTCACCACCTATGTCTACAACCATCTCAACCATACCTACTATCACTACATCCCAATCTCCCACATCTACATCAAACACACCTATTACTACATCTACATCACTCATTTCCACATCAATCCCAACTACACTCATTTCTACCACATATACCTCTACAACCCCACTTACAACTATCCCAACACCTATCTCGATGCATGTACCTACATCTTTACATATGACTACATCATCCATTCCATCCCAATATTTTACACCCACTCCTTCTCCAACATCCATTCCTATATCTACATCTATATCCACTACCACACCAATCACATCCTCTCGATTTGCAAACATATCAATGATACCCTTGAAATTTTATGAAACAAACACCTCCATAAAAAAAACAAGGGGGATTCATTCTCCCTCTACAAAATCAATTGTTTCTACATCAACCAATCCAAAACTACACCACAATATTCAAATCCACTCGTTTGAGATTATAGTCATCCCCACCAAGGGTAAAATTCTCTCATCAAATCTAAGACTCTTGGTAAACATTCCCAAAGGTCTCATATGCACCCTCATAAAGAAATTAGACCTTACCTCTCCTCAACAATCCAACATTACAAAATCCATCCTAGAAACACCCTCATCTATTTTAGGGCCAACCCCTTCATCTAAGACATCTCGTAATAATAAATTTTGAATCCAAACCAATCTAAACCACCTCAAAGTGATTCATCTTTCAAGATGCCTAATTTACCCATCCAATCTACATCTCGCACCTAAGCCCAAGCATCCTATTAAAACCCACAAGAGTTATCTTCCTCTTGACACTTCAGTTGGGTCTTATGTAGACATATTTTGACACTTAATTTAAATATCTTCCATCATGCTTCCTCCCATTAGATATTTTAATCCTAATAGTAAGAATCCATCATGGTTTGATCACAATTGCATTTGTGCTTATCATCATACCCTAGGTCATGACATTGAGAATTGTAAGGCCTTTCAAACCATCATCCATGACCTTATTGAGAAAGATGACTTCCTCATTCAGAGAAAGACATCCTTCTCCATCCATCGTAACCAATCCAACTCCTATTCCTATATCCCCATCCATCAAAATTATTAAGCATCCTCCTTCATCCACCCCTTTGCACATCATCATTCCCCCAAAAAGGTCCTCCCTTCTTCATCGATATTGTTTTTCTTTCCAATCACCCTATGATCCCTAACCATATATCCAATCCAAATCCAAGATGATCCCATCTAAACTCCTTCGACATTTGCTATCTCATCTACATCTAAGTTTCCCAACACTAGGGGAATCCTCCCTTTCTTTTTGATCTCTTTCCATCTTCCATCCATACATGTTGGGGGAATTCATTCTAAGATTGGTCCACTTACGGATTAAATCCTTTCCATCCTTGGCATCATTTTAAGCCCACTTTTGTGGCCATTACTTGAAATGCATATTTCTTTCCTCACCATTGAGGAGTCACACATATTTTACAATATTCATCCACCTCATTCACCATCTAAATCAAATCTTCTTGTCACCTCATTCCTCCTTTGGGGGACCATATCTTCAAAATCCACCATTGTGGATCATATTTTTCCTTCCTTTGGGGGACCATTTACTTGTCTCGTTAGATCCACATCTTGTGGACACATATTTTCACTTCCTTAAGGGTAGCGCATAGTTTTTCATCTTCTCTCATCTATCTTTTCTTCCCATCCTTAGTGTAATTTTTCTATCATCATCTATTTCTTATATCCCATCTGTATCCTTTTCATCCTATCTTAAAATCATTACTACTTTAATCAAGACATTGTGTGGAAAGTTTTCCTTCCCTTGATGGTAAACCGAAAGTGGAACCTCTTAACAACTTTGTACACTTGTACCATTCTACTATTAGCATGTCTTCTAGTGAGCTCTTAGTCATATCCTTAGATCATCCCTCCATCATTAGCCTCTTCCATCTTTCATCTGTAGTGATTTGGAATTATGTGGTCTTCCGTCACTTTCCTAGATGTGACCTTAAATATGGGCACCATGGCTTTCCCATAGCATATTCCTTATGGATAGGTTCTCCCTCTCGGTGAGAACTCCACGATCATTACATCCATCACCCTCTCATTCACCTATTGGAACCATGAAAAGGGTCCATGGGTGTCTCTTGTACATTCATTATCCCCTCTAAGTGGTCTACTTAGCTATTCCCAACTCTTCCCATGTAAAAAATCAAAATTCATGGATGCTCTTCTCAAAAAATCAAATTTATTAAAAATAGATTGATCCCTCAAGGAAAATTGTTCATGCAAAAAAAAAATGCAAATCAAAAAATCAAAATCAAAATCAAAATCAAAAAAAGAAATAGACCGATCCCTCAAGGATGACTATCATATATATTATTCTTGCCATCTATATGTATAAATTAGACCATACCCTCAAAGGATGGATACTCCTTTTATGGAATTTTAAGGCTTCCCACATTGATCAACCTTCCATTTTATTAACATCCTAAGAAAGCTTCCCATTGATCAAATTTCTTCAACAAACTTCCCGCATTGATTAGTTTTCTCTTTCCCCTTCCCAAGAGTCGGGGGCATAGTTTTAGGGAACACCACTTTTGGAGAACCCTCTTTCCATGTACAAGTTTCATCTCTCAAACCCCTTTTCATGTCGACACTAGGTTTATGAGTTCATTTCATCCATTGTTTCTTATGATATTTTATATAACTAACTATCATTGGTTATTACTAACATATGCTTTGGTCACATGTGCCTTGTGTTACCTAGATCCCCTTTTTGTTTACCTCCAATGCGATTGGAGGCATCTTTTCTCATGTATATTCCTTGATATGATGTAGTGTCATTCATACCCATAGGTCATCATTATTAAAGTCACATCTTATCCTACACCTCATATGATATTATTCAATCTCTCTAACATTCAAGTCCTCCTTCGAGGCCATATTTATTCCCCCAAAACACATTTAGCATTTTATTCAATCTTTCCTTTCTTTCTTTTCCTTCCATTTTGACATATTCATTTTTTTCCTCTAGAGCATTTATCCAACATTCTATCCTTTCTATTTATCAAAGTCCACACATTTGTGGCCATATTCATTTTCCTCTTTTGAGGAATTTTAATTCTACATCTAAATCATTAATTTATACATTCAAAGTCCCACCAAGCCATACTTATTCCCTCCTCGGGCATTTTATGTTACAATCCTATCCATATATTTATCCACACAAAATTTTGTTCACCTCGTGGCCATACTTCTCTCCCCCTTGGGGCATATTATTTCATCACCCTTTTTTCAATTTTCCTTCTTGGCCATTTTTCGTGTCCCGTCTTTGGGGCACACCATAAAATTTCATCCTCATCCCTTATGGATGCATACCTTTTCATTGATTCCTCATGTATATGAAGGATTTCATATACTTTTTGCATTAGTTGTGCATACTTTTGATGTTTTCCTATGACCCATTGGTCATCCCGACTTATATCCATACTGTAGTGATCTTCACCCACTCACTGGTCCATAGAAATGTTATCCCATCTCCGTTGAGACCATAATTGTCCTCTACCAATGTGATATTGAGTCACCACCATAATTTTTATTGATATTATGATCCTTTTTCTTGGCATCTTGCCTTGGTAATCATTTTACCCATATTTTCTTCACCCACCCACCCTTCATCATCTACCTTTTTCAAATGTGTCATCGATTTCCCATGGTGTCATCAATCCCTCATTTTAGGGGGAGCTCATCATCATACCTTTCATAAATCCTCATCATACCCTTATTCTCTCATCATTTTTGTCTCATGGCTTACTAGCACAAACCACTCAACAAAAATAGGTAAATGTAGACACCTAAATTCGAATCTATCTACCCTCATCTTCTCGTGTGCATATTTTTCTAGGGTCCTATCTAGGTCCCTCCTTTAATTAAATCCATCCCCTTTAATATTTAATAAAATTTCTTATTATCCTATCACCTTTAATTCCCATCCAATTCCCATTAATTAATTAATTAATTAATCAATATCTATCCATATGCCCTAACAAACCTTCTATTTTGGATGCTTTTATCCTAAATCTAAATCCCTATGCTTTTTCTACCCATCCCTATCTTTTAACTACCCATGACTCATCCTAAAATAACCTAATCCTACCTACAAGCTTTAAAGCAGCTTTTCCAACTCTTAAATACACCAAATCCCAACTTAAATTACAAAAGCAACCCATTTGGGGAAACTTTCCCAAATCACTGGCCGTGACCCAACCCAAGCCACCATCGACCCTATTAAACTAAGTTCATTCCTTTCCCAAGATAGGACAAAGAGAACACATCAAAACAATGAATGAGAATGCAACAAGAAGGCAACAAGAAAGTGGAAAGAACGTGATAAGAACACAACAAAAACATAGAAAACACATGGGTGCGACTTCCTTCCATTATGCAATTCCTCCTTCGAACTAGAGAATCACAAAGAACCCTCTTGCAACCCTTAGAAACTCTTTTTGATCATTTACATAACTTTCGGGAGGTTTACATTGCTTTTTCTGCTATCTTATATCATTTCTATTGTTATCTTGTTGGATCTAACATTGTAGGGTCAAATCATCTTCACCAAGTGCTTGTGACTATATTATCAGTCCATTTTTCAGCTTTCACATTTTGTAGTTACATTTCATCCTTCTACTCTCGGCATTGCCTTACTCATGTACATTCATTGTCACATGCCTTGAGTTTCCGTCGACTCGACCCTCTATCATTGTGTTTTCCATCTCTTAGAGCCATCTCCGGTATCTACATGTGTTCTATCTCTCATTTCACCTCTGCTAAGCCACCATCATACTCCTCTATTATCTCAAAATCAATTTATCTCGCATCCTAGTCATCATCGCTTTACCATGGCTTGTCATCCCCGAGGGTCTTGTTAGCTATCTTCCCCTTCAAATCACTTCATTTTCTAGTTTCCTTTTCCTCACATCCCTTATGAAGGTCAACTCCAACATACATAAGCCTTTCTACATCTAGATTACACTCAGATCCTACACATTTTGCATATTTCTCTTACATTCCTCAGATCCTGTCTCTCGGTCACTGTAACCTTTCATTTATGGTTATTCAATCAAAAAAGTATTTGGATAAGATCTTAGTTATTCTTAGATTTAATAATATTCCTGTCTCTGCATGCTATCTACTATTTCATCCTTTAGTTCACTCTTTTTAAACAAATAGGGGTTGACATCCGCCAAGGAAGCTAACGCTTCTTGGATCCTCTTTGTCGAGAACAACCCATACATATCTTATCTAATCAATTTTCTTTAGTGTGTTCGAGTTGTAAATTCATCAACTTGTAGCAACGAGGATCCATCATCTACTTTGTTCTGTCCATCCATCATATCACATCTATGGTACCATAAAACCTCCATTTTCTCGATTTATTTAGTTTTCTCTAGTACTAGATCATTGATTTGAAAAGGAATGAAAAATTAGATAAACAAAAACATAAGCAAATCCTTCACTTCCTCATGTCCATGTGTAGTCTTTATTTTACCCAATAATAGCTAGGCATGCTTTGGCACTTCACCCAGATAGATTTGGATGCTCACCAAAAGCACATGCATCCACCAGTTCCCTCCTTTGTTATTCTTACCAAGGATTTATCATGCATATTCATCATATTATAATTCAAGACATTCATTCATGCTTAAAGGATATTCAAGATGGATCAACAATACATATAATAAGGAAGATTCCCATTCAATGTAAATAAGAACTAAAATCAACTGCATTGTCGGGACATCATCTTAAGATATATTAACTATCATTATCTAGTCATAAGTATCCATTATGAACCAAAATCAATTACATTACATAGAAGTGATACATGACTAATATAACATTGTGTTAGACCATGCGCGCACTCACAAAACCCTAGTTTAGAATCCTTCCAAAGATAACTCTACTCACTCATACATGCCATCCTATCATCTATTACGAACACACTACCTATATATAGGGGTGGAGACTTTCCCTTCACCATCCATGCACATCCCTAATAATAGGTGTGCTCATTATAGCTTGCATGATTTTTCATTATATGCTAATAATAAATATCCTAAATATAAGACTTGCTTTAATCCTATTATTAGCTTGAACTGCATGCTTCTCCTCTCTCTCTTCATGTGATTTTTCACCTTATAGCCCTTGTTTGGCCGCCAAGTCATCTTGATTTTATCCTTTTCTTGGTCGACACTCAAACTTGTTTTTCCTATTTTTAGCCCTAGCTCAGAAAATGGCTAAGTCATTTTTATTTTACCTTTATGCGTGCAACCTTGCACAATTCCTTATTTCATATCTGCACAACCTCTCGTGCACTATCCTTTCCTCTACACGTACGTGTCCTTGCGCTTTGACTCATATTTTACCAAAACTTAGCATTTTCCCGACAAACATTACCCCTCTTTAGGGTTATTTTCTCCTCAACAATATGGAATCAAAGATTGCCTCTAATGAATGAATGGAAGAATAAGAATATGGCTTACACCCAAATAATTAAAAGAATCAATGCCTTATGTCCTCTTAGGTGGAAGGAGGCTTAAAAATCCTTATCCAAAATTTTCTCCAACTCCCTCCAACCTTCCAACTCCTTTATCACCTTGATTGGCGCAACATTCACAATATTAGGCACTTCCGTGGGAGTCAACTCATCAATCTTCCCCTTTAGCTCCATGATCATATTCTTAAGCTATGAAGCCACATCCTCTAGTGCATCCATCATGCGCGTGACTAGGGGAAAAATTTCCTTCAATCTATCTTTTAGTGCGGCCTTTCGAGATGTTATCAAATCCCTCTTCTGCTCTACTTCAGCCAACATCATCTCATGTTCGGCCCTGTTATTCATCATTTTGGCTTATGGTTCTTTCAACTCTGCCTCATCATTGGTGGAAACCACACTCACAACTTGATCAAAATCTTAGCAGTTGTCAAAAAACAATTATGCCCTTCACGTAGCCTCCTTATCCTCTATAACTAGAACCTTGATCTTGTACCACGATGTGCTTTTATTTTTCCTATCAATTTTATTCGCATGGCTATCTACAAAGATGTTGTCCTTGTACCATTTCTTCTCTTATGTAAGATCATCCATGTCAAACCTTCTAAATAATGTAGCACTGTCTCATATTCATCCTTGGTATGTGCAGCTAGGCCTGGGTACATAGTAGTGACAATATCTACAATACACTCCGCATTCTTATAGGTCGTGCACATTTTACCCTTCTCTTCCCTTAGCTCTTGTTTAGACCATGCAATTATTTGATCCTTTTCCTCTATCTCCTTACATAGTCTCTTGATAACACAATCCTTGTAAAAATCTACACTCCTACTTCCAATGCCGGTTTATTAAGCTCATTACATGCTTGTTCATGAGTAAGCATATGTGTGTTGACCATGGGAATGCCTCTCCTTGAGTAGATTTGATCCAAGTTTTAGACGAGGATTGCATGTTGATCTTGAACTCTGGTTCCTCCATGTGTGACTAATATGCCTAAGATAACATCTTTCTTATGGGCGGGAGGCCTTTATTTTTGTCAAACAATGACCAAAAGAAGAGATCTTCTATGGCCACCAAACTTTGATATCCCACTCACATGAATTTGGCAGGATCATCATTGAACTATAATAGAGGGCCTTGGGGAATCTACCTTCATCTTCTTCCCTTTCCCCTCGCTCCCTTAGCACCTCCTATGTAATAGAGTGGATTGTGTCACTTGCTTCTCCCATGCTCGTATCTTCTCCTGCATAGTGTCCTTATTTCTGTCCTCCTCCTCCTTTTTCTCGGCATCACGCACTTATTCAATCTCCCGATATCTTCCTATGTTCTCTGTGAAGGGATCTCCATGGCCTTCTTTCTCGTTATCATCCGTCCTTGGCCCTTCTTCCTCATCATTCTTCCTTAACCCTTCTTCCTCACCCATCACACTCCTCTTCATCGTTGTCTCCCATAGTGTGAATGAATGGATGACTCTGTGGTATTTCTTCTCCACCATACTTCTCCACTTCCTTTTTTCTTCTCTTGAAACCACTATTGGTTTCTTCTTCATTAGCATCTTTTTCTGGGACTTGGCTTCTTTGGAAACTACTTGGTCACTCATGAGGTACTCATGCCTCACCCTACCTCCTGCGCACTCTTGTTGCTTCTTCACCATTGTGCTCGGTCAAGGGTCGATCCTTTTCTCCTTATGCCTCCTCTTTGTCACGATCTTCTTCTTCTTACTCTTCACGATGAGGAGGGGTCTTCTTTCACACCCTCTTTATCCCCACCGTCTGTTTACCACTAGGTGGTTCGGGAGTTTAAAATCTTCTTCATCAACATACTTGCCATTGGCAAAATTAGGCTTCAATTAAATATATACTTTAGCTTTTTCTTCATTGTCTATTGCGAAGTCCTGGGAGTTAATGTTGATATCATATGATTCCATCATCTCCACATATGTTGTCTTCCCGGGTACACATATTTATTTCACAATGTGTGATGATCAACATCCACCTTATCTCGCATCAAACTTTAACTTTCACCCGTTGTAAAACCTATTCACGAGCACTTGGAAGTACCTCACTTGTAATAAAATTAAAAGGGAGTTTACACCAAGGGATATTAACTCCAAAATTCATATAAAACCTCCTAAGGTAGAAGTGTTGATACACGCAATTTCTACTTTCCCCTCCAAGATTGAGGGCAACTATCTTGGAACACGCCACTCATGTTTGAATGCCTTGTGTATTATCTTATACCATATATCCACCCTTAGCTTATAAGCATTATTAATCCCATTGCACGTGTACTCAAAGTGAATCTCTTCGTAGGGGACTTGTTTTCTAGGTTATACTTTCGGATATTATCATTTAGCCCATCTAGAACCCCAATTTCTAAAAATTCAATCAACAAGAGGATGACGCCCAAGTTATTTTATCACCTCCCCGTTCTTCTTCAATTGAAGGAGGTAATGTTGTATGTAGTTTTACTGGCCATATTATGCACAATATGGAGCCACCTCTTGTTTACTTCTGTCCATCTCTCTAACGTGCCCAACTTACAACTAAATAGGTGCCCATAAACTCTTATAAGCGGGTCAAATATTTTATAAATGTCCATTGCATGGCCTCCCTTATGGTATTTCAAGGCAATAACAACAACATCTACTCCAAAATCATCCTCCAAGTCACCTCTATCTCAAGTCCCAAACTACACAAACTTGTGATTATCCCAATCATCTTTGTGGTGAGGCATATCCTTCACATGCGAAATAGAAATATCCCTCATGGAATCGCGACATCACCACTTTGGTAAAGGTGCTTGGATTACTAAAGAAAGGAAGATCATAGAGATGGAGAACTTCCACGCTCTCTAAGTCTTTATGCACCTTTTCATAAAAGATCAAATTTCCATCCATGGTCCTCTCGTCCGTATTTCGTATCACTTCATTCTCTATTTTGTGATAGTTTGTATATGAACAATGGTTGTAATCACTAACTTTACAATTTCTCAAGCGTGACTTGCATGCCTACCCTACAATCACCCCCTCTGGGTATTACATCTCTGAAAACCATTCCTCTAGTGCATCCTCCACTTTGGGATTCTTTCCTTTTCCCTTTCCTTTGACATAGGTGATACGTTGGATGCATTTCTCGGTGCCATTTTTCTAATTACAAATTCAAACTTATAATTCAAACTTCAAACCTTGCTTGATTATGGTGTGCCCTAAATGCTTAGATCTTCTTACTTAGATTCATGCTTATTCACTAAGTGTTCACTTCTCTTTGAAATCCCTTCACTCCTTTCTTATCCTCGTACTCCTTCGAACTTGCGTGCCCTAGCTTTGAACTGGGAACTTTTGCAAATTTTGTTTTTCAAAACCCTAGCTCTAAAAATTGACCTTTGAATTCCGTATCCTTCTATCCACATGCCTCCTTTTACACTCACACTTTCTCTAAAGGAGCTCCACCCTGAGCCATGAAATTTTTTCTCTATTTTGTCTAAATTTTCTTTACACAAGCTCTTATGCAATGGTTCACTCTTAAATTTCTCTTCAATGGCTCAAAACGCTTTGACATGCAAGGTGAGAATAAAAATGCCCGCACACCTTTTATATATTTCCAATTTTTTTTGCATTAATTGATCCTCACCTACCATTGTCTTTATAGATTTAAATTCAATTTTTACTTTTTTCATGCTTTTCTATGCTTTCTTCCACACGTGGTAGTCATAACCTTCTCGTGTGCTACTACTTCCGGCCACATACATCCTCATGTGCACTTCCATGTGCCACTATCGTCTTCCTCTATAACACACATGAAGTAGTCCATCTTGCTGCTTCCTCCCTCCCATTACACTGTGCATCCCTTTGGCTTGTGTGGTTTCCAACTCGAGAAATTCCTCTCAAAGCACTTTGTCATCCTAAGCACCTGCAACACCTTTCTTTTCTCTTGTGTGTGTTGACAACCCACCTTCAGAAAACACATGCATGTACCATCAAGCCAAATACAAGAATTTACTATTCAATAATAACACCTACTTCCGCCCCACACTAAATGCACACACAGTCATCTACACATCAACTCAATAGATAATAATCAGCTCTGTGTGCAAACACGCATATTATAAAAAAATAAGAAAAGAAAAAGAAAAACATGAAAGGAAATCTAATCTAAGTGGCAATACCACCTTATTACAAAAATGAAGAAGCTTATTTATAGTAGGGATTCAACCTACTCCCATTGAAGTAATCAGGAAATATGGTGTCATCTAACGCTTGTAATTGACATGTGCCTAATTCAAGTATCTTGGTTACTTTGCAAAGGGTCCCAACTAAAAATACGTAAGTACGTAAGTACCATCTTTCCAACTAAAAACACTTGTTCTCGATGTGCTTGTCATGTCAAGCCTTCTGTCATGCCTTTTCTTTCTTTTGGCTCAAACACACAATGATGTGCCACTCATCTAATTACATCAATTTCTCAATTCACTCTTCTACAACCTTTTTATCGGATAATCCACCTGCACACACAATACACAGGGATGGTAACAAAAACTCCATAGGTAATACAACATCCATCCCAAACACCAACTGAAATGGGGTGGCCTTATTCAACCGTTTATATGTCTTTCTATATGTCCAAAGAACAACTAATACCTTGACATCCCAATTCTTTCTACCAACATCACATATATTCATGTGTGTTTACCCAAAGATCTTGTTGAAAGATTTGGTAGTGCCATTTTCTTGAGGGTGATAGGGGTAGTATTATGCTATGCCACCGTAAACTCTACCAAAATAATTATGATTGTCTCATTCAAGAAACAAGTTCCTCTATCAATTATCAACCTCAAAGGGTACCCATACATGATGATAATATTCTCCTAAAGGAACCTTGCTACTATAATTGTATAATATTTTGTAGGCACAACTTCTTCCCACTGGTCATGTAAGTAGTACATGTGATAATATAGTGCACCTTATTCCTATGCATGAGTAGTGCAATAAGTCTTACAAAGTCAACATACCACGTCTCAAAAGGTTCTACACTTGCTATAGGTTGTAAAGGCATTTCATCTCTACTTCCTGGCTTGCCAAGTCACTGACAGTGATCACATACTTTGACATATGCCTTGGTATCCTTATATAATATCTCCCACCATAAGCCAACTAGAAGCATATTATACGCACTCGCATTACCTATATAGTGTCCTCTGCAATACCTCCACAAGCTTCCTCCATAATGGCTTCACGCTCGTGCTCTAGAACACACTGCAAGCAAGACCTTGTCGTGACCAATTTTATACAAGTCTCTTCCAATGAGCTGGTATGGTGCATCTTGAATAGTAAGCTGATTCTTCTCTAATGTTCTCATCCCTTCTCGAGCAAGTCCAGACGCAAAAATATTGCAATGTCCTCTAAATTAGCTGGTGCATGATTCAAATTAAACAACGTGCATCAGGCATAGTGTCCTCAATACTCTGCATGTCCTCTCTAGAATTGATCCTCAATAAGTGGTCGTCCCGATTACTCTTTCCTAGATTTACAAAAAGTATGAAATCAAATTCTTGGAAATGAAATATCAATCGAAAAATGCACCCTTGTAAAAGAAGTTTGTTGACTAAGTACTTCAATGCCATATGATTTGTATAAAAGATGAACGGACAACCAATAAGTCTTGCCAAATTTTATTAAGCGCATAAATCATGGACAACACCTCGTGCTCGTTGTTGTATAATTTTGTTCTGCAAGTGTCAACTTCCTACTCGTAAAGCATATGGGATGATCCATATTATCCTCTCCTAGTTTCACTAAGATCGTGCCAATAGCCATGTCGAGGCATCAACATGTACATGTAAGGGTTTGTGTTATCCCAAATTCACCCCCATAAAAATTTGGTCAAGAAAAGTCCTGGACATAAGGAAATTATGAAGGAAACGACTTAGACCCGTGAGATCACATTCCAGATGACAAAAAGGTTACAGAGGGACTCTATAATGGAGTGGTGGGGCCTGTGAAAGATCAAACGACCCCATGCAAGAATAAATTCAAGAAATAAACTCTGTCAAGTGAATCCGTGCCTCAAATCCAACAAACAGATTACAGGGAATGCTCGAAATGGAATAATAGGGTTGGGGAAGGAGGTTGAGTAGTGTCAAAGGAACCAGACGACTAAAAGGAAAAGAAGCGGAAAAGATTCAAAGTCTTCGGGCTCTGAAATAGTTCAGGATGGACCCTGAAATTGACTAAGTATGGAGGATATAGTGGAATCATGCCAAGTGTCCAAATGATGCACCTCCAAAAGTTAAAACCAAAGGGGTAGGCTCAAATAAGCACCAAGCCTCCACGCATCTAGAGCTCCAAAAGTTGCATCGGGTTTGTCAAAAGTTTTTGACTCAATGGGAAGGTGCCAAGTGTCACTCAGTGAAATTCCAAAATGGGAGCCCAAGGTGGAGACTCAAACTTGCGCCAGCCCTCCACATAGCCAATGATCAACAGAGGTCAAAAGGATAATAGGCCCAAAATGGCTAAGTAATGAATGCAGGTGGAAGGTGTCAGGTGTCTAAACAACGCACATTCAAAAGTGGGACCTTGAGTAGGTTGTCAAATGCGTGCGGGCCTTCCATGTGTCCTAGATCCCGAAAATGTGAGGGTGACCATTGAAAAGTCAAAAGGCTGCAGAGATCTCCACATTTCATATTTGTGCTACTCTAAAGGTAAAGTCTGGGGGCAGTTTCTAAACATGCGTAAAACCTCCACATGTTTGGGTCGGATCAATGCCTTCGCCATGGAAAAGACTTAGGAAGGATAAAAAGGAAATAGGGAGACCTGCAAACACCACCACGTGTCACATGGGCGCTATTCTAAGAGTGAAGGAAGGATTCAAATCTCAAATGAGTGTAGAGATGCCATGTGGACCCAATACAAATAGACTCATTTAAATATTACGCGCCCATGACCCAAAAATTCAAATGGCCATATCTTTTGACTGAGAACTCAGATTTGGGCGGGAGAAGATTTTTTGGAAACATCTCGATGCCCTTTATGCCTTGGAAACATAAAATATCATTTTTAAGGCATTGGTGGGTGAAAAATGGGAAAACGTCTATTAGGTCATTAAAGTAGAGCTCGATTTCTCCAACTACGCCGGATCTAATTCTATTCGATCCGCCGTTCTTCTTCAATACACTAGATAGAAAGAGGGAGCCAAAATCAATAGATTTGGGGTAGATTTGAAAGGGGCATTGATTGATAGTGGTTGAGTCTTCAAGGCAAGATTCAATGCATATCTCATGGTAGTTGAAGCAAGATTCGACTTTTCCCTCTTCTCTCTCTTATTCTTTCTATATATTGTAACACTTCTCATTTGAGAAAGAGAGATTATTCTAGGCATAGGAAATTGTCAAATTTGTTTCCCGACTCCATTTTGAGTTGAAAACCTTCTCCTACACCTGACAAGCATTTTTGTGCCTCTAAGTAAAAACATAATGGTCTGTGCACCCATATAGAGCAATAAAACATGTTTTTGTGGTGTTTCTTCAACCCTTTGCATTGTTTTGTTGTCTCTTCATGCCTCTCCCTTTCAAATCTATTTTTTGTGCATGTATTTCACATTTACAGGTGTAGGGCATTGTGTTTCATGGATTTTTGATCATGGATTAGGATATGGGTTTGTGTCACTTCTGATCGACCTTCCCATCTTCCTTTCTCCCCTATTTCATCCTTCCTCAATAGAGCATCTCACCCCTTTCCTTCTCTGGTGTATCGCCGCTTTAGTGTAGGATTTTCTTTCACCCTCTCTTTCTCTCTGGTTCCTTGGAATGGTTAGATTAGGATATTTTAGTTTTTACCTGCATTAGAGTAGGTAGTTTTGGAACAAGAACCAACTTTCTCTGGAGGATCATCTCAAGTTTGTAAGTCCCACACCTTGAGCGATGATCTAATGTTATGCAATCACACCGAATGCCCCATTTTAACCACTTCACATATTTAGCTATTCGGGAGTGCTATGATTTTGCACTAATAGTTTTGGCACACCCAAAGTGGTACCTAAGGTTAGATCTTCTATCTTTATGAGGTGTCTCATTACAACAGCAAATCATAAGCCATCGTGCAACTACACTAATGGGTTTGGCACGCCTGGTGGGAGAGGTCCGAGGTACCATACCACTTCATTTCATCAAGTAGATGTGTTCTTGGTGGGATTTATCCTTTTGAGGTACATGCAAGCACATTTGACGACTCCATCTCGGTCAAAAACCCATTCTCTGAGTTGCAGACCTTTTCCATCCATTTTCCAATCATCTTCATCCATTTTCTTCTTCCATCTCTTTCATATTCTCCCATTCCATGAAGTTGTGCAATCATGAATTCATTCCCTTCATGGAACTCACACTTACAACAACAATGTAATCCACCTCCAATGCATTTCTCAAATCCTCTAGATCAACATTATGATTAGATCCAGAACCATTATGCTTACCCATATGAGCAAGGTCAAGGTCAGTTTGGCTATGGAGCTTATCAAGAACAAGGGGACACATACAATGGTGACAATTATGTAGAGAATGCTGGTTTGTTGGAGAAGATTCAAAGAATGGAGGCTAGCATGGTGCAATCTAGGGCTATAGCATAAATGAAGGCATTCAAGATTGGTTGCAGGGCACCTTGTCCATGGGAAGGCCCTTTTCCAAGACATTACAACCCTCAGGAGAAGCTAGACTTCATGGTTGAAATGCTTCCCCAACTTGCACAATGGACTAAGGAGATTGAGGCTTATGAGTTGGAGTCAAGACAACCTTGTCAATGGGTAAGTCCACCATCTCATAGATTTTCTTTTTCTCTTTCTCAAGCAGCACCATCTCAACCCAAGATTCAATTTCAAAGCTTCCCAGTTGCTGCCCCAAGTGTTGATTCCATTTCTTCATTCCCTAGTCTTCCAACCCATTTCAGTTCCTCTCCCCCTTTACCTTCTAAATAGTCATCCCCTCCAAAAAAATAAGAAGTTTCACCTCCCTCCCCACCACAAACAATTACAAAGTTGGTTGAACCCCAACTTGTCACTCCTCTTGCTTTCCCAAGTCCATGTTGGGAAGAGACTCAAGAATCCAATCAAGGAAAACAACAAGAAGGGGAGCCCAACAGAGAAGAAATGATAAACAATCTGAAGATTTGGGCTGCCAAATTTGGGTTTATAAAGATCCCCTTGATGGTCAAGCCAATAGAGGAGGTCAAAGTTGAAGAGCCAGTGGTGGTTGAGACTAAGTTTACAAAGAGATGGAAGGAGCAAAAAACAAGAAGATCGGTGATCAGTAGTCTGCTACTCGGATGTAGTGTCCATGATGGCACTTTATCTGAAGAGGATGCTTTGAGATGATCCAAGCTGCACAACCAGTTGAAGAGGAAGAACAACCAGCTCCAAGTCCCATTGAAGAGGAGCAGCTGGGAGAGATCAAATTAGAGTTGAGGCCACTCAATGAAGAAGGCATCATTGAAGATTTTTTGCTTTCATTTCAAGGGCCTGATTTGATTGATGAACCCATGATGGAGGAGGATCATACAATTTCAAAGGTTCCAAGTGTGGAGCAGGCTACAAAAGAACCTTCAGTTCTTCCTCCCACTTCATCCCCTTTAAGCTTTGATGTTGAAGAAGAGTTTTATCTTTCAAACTTCATGTTTGAGGATGAAGGGAACCATGGTGAGCTAGTTGCAGATCAGGAGGACACCATGGAGGAGGTAGACCACATGCAACAGACAAAAAGGAGACAGATTATCTGTCTGACTTGGAGGATTGCTTTGATGGAGAGGAGCCCATGGAGATTACATCATTTACTCCTCCTCCATCCATATTCCAAGAACATGAGCCTAGCTGCCATAAAGGAGAGCATTCAAGGACAACAACTTGTGTCTCACAACATCCCTCTGGAACCGGGGTTGGAAGATCATAGTCTTCCATGTTCTTCATAGGAGAAGGAAGATAAAAATCAAGGAGATGTCATGATCTCTCTCTCACCATCCATCCAAGAAGGTCCACAAAAAGACTCCATTTTTTGAGTTAGAGTTCAGAACCATGGGCAAATTCAAAGGCCTAATCAGATATTTGTCTTCATTAGAGCCAAGGGAGAAGCAAAACTAGTCATGCCTACTTTAGGGCATGAGGATGAGCATCAAAGTACCAAGGGTCATCATCAACACCTCCAGGAGTCCAATGCCAATCAGCTTGAGGAGGTATTTTTGGTTAATGTAGATACCTTGATGATTTGGGTGGAGGACAGGCTTAAAGTCAGTTTTTATTCATCCAGGAAGCCATATTCAGTGTCAAATCATTTGCATGGCTGCCCCTTTTGAGAAAGGGAAGCTATTTCTCCTTGCCTGTAGCGGGCTTTGTTTAAGCTTTTCTTTCTTTCTGGTTAGTATAGGAGTAGGAGTATATTTTGTTTTTAGTAGAAGAAGTGCTTGTGCACACTCTGCATGTCTCATTTGAGGCATGTATGATTTGATTCTTTGTACATAGTGTTGTTGTTGTGTTTTGTTTCTCCAAGGTTATGTCATTACGAAGTTCAATGTGCCTTGGGTAAACATTGTAACAGTCCATTCTCGAGATAGACCAAGGCCAGGCTCTTCAATATTCATGGCAGAAAGATCCATATCTGTCATAATAAGATTGCTAGTTCCAAAAATGAAACAAATGTAGAGCAACCAAAGGAAGTTTTAAGTCAGTCCATTTAGGGACAAATGAAAGCCCTGGGTCAATACAATTTTCTACTCTCAGAAACTCCATTTCAAGATTTTCTTATGAAAATTGAGAGTGCAGACACGTGGGTAGGCTCAGGGATAGGCAGAACATAGAAAGTGCAGGTAGTCAGGGAGTCCATTTTGAAGGAAGGGTCAGTACCAGGCCATTAATTGTGACTCCATGCCCAATAGATGCTTCAAGGTTACTGGTATCTTCATCTAGCAGTCTGATGTCCCTGTGAACCACCAAATTGTTATCCCAAATTCGCCCCCCGAAAAATTTGGTCAAGAAAAGTCTTTCACATAAGAAAATTATGAAGGAAATGACTCAGACCCGCCATCTCACATTCCAGGATGACAAACAAGGTTGCAGAGGGACTCTACAATGGAGTGGTGGGGCCTGTAAAGGTCAAACGACCCTATACAAGAACAAATTCAAGAAACGACTCTGCCGAGAGAATCCGTGCCTCAAATCCAACAAACAGATTATAGGAGAGCTCAAAAATGGAATAACAGGGTCGGGGAAGGAGGTCGAGTAGTGTCAAAGGAACCAAAGACTCAAAGGAAAAGAAATGGTGAAGATTCAAAGTCTTTGGGCTCTGAAATAGTTTAGGATGGACCTCGAAATCGACTAAGTATGGAGGAGACAGTGGAAGCTGCCAAGTGTCCAAATGACACACCTCCAAAGTTAAAACCAAAGGGGCAAGCTCAAACAAGCACCAAGCCTCCACGTGTCTAGAGCTCCAAAAGTTGCACCAGCCGTTGAAAAGTCTTCGACTCGGTAGAAGGTGCCAAGTGTCGGCTCAACGTAATTCCAAAATGGGAGCCCAAGGCGAGACTCAAACTTGCACCAGCCCTCCATGTAGCCAATGGTCAACAGAGGTCAAAAGGAGAATGGGCCCAAAATGGCTAAGTAATGAATGTAGGTGGAAGGTGCCAGGTGTCCAAATAATGCACATTCAAAAGTGGGACCTTGAGTAGGTTGTCAAATGAGCGTGGGCCTTCCATGTGTCCCAGAGCCCGAAAAGGTGAGGGTGACCGTTGAAAAGTACAAAGGAACGTGGATATCTCCACATGTCATATCTACGCTACTCCAAAGGTAAAGTCTGGGGGCAATTTCTAAACATGCGCAAAGCCTCCATGTGTTTGGGTTGGATATAGTGCCTCCACCCATGGAAAAGACACATGAAGAATACAAAGGAAATAGGAAAACCTGTGGACAC
Organism: Taxus wallichiana var. yunnanensis; assembly: GCA_018340775.1. Taxonomy (NCBI): domain Eukaryota; kingdom Viridiplantae; phylum Streptophyta; class Pinopsida; order Cupressales; family Taxaceae; genus Taxus; species Taxus wallichiana. The sequence continues at coordinate 708,127,775 of CM031243.1, read as the reverse complement.
CGCCACATGTTGCATGGGCACTATTCTAAGAGTGAAGAAGGAGTAAAATCTCAAATGAGCGTAGAGCTTCCATGTGGACCATGTATAGACATACTCATTTAAATATTACGCGCCCACGAGCCAAAAATTCAAATGGCCATATCTTTTGACTGAGAACTCAGATTTGGGCAGGAGAATTTTTTTTGGAAATGTCTTGACACCCTTTATGCCTTGAAACATATAATATCATTTTTTACAAGAATTGGTGGGTGAAAAATGGGAAAACATCTATTAGGCCATTAAAGTAGAGCTCGATTTCTCCAACTACCAGATCTGATTCGATTTGATCTGCTGTTCTTCTTCAATATGCCGGATAGATAGAGGGAGCCAGAATCGAAAAATTTGGGGTGGATTTGAAAGGGGCATTGATTGATAGTGGTTGAGTCTACATGGTAGGATTCAATGCATATCTCGCGGTAGTTGAAGCAGGATTCAACTTTTCCCTCTTCTCTCTCTTATTCTTTCTATATATTGTAACACTTCTCATTTGAGAAAGAGAGATTATTCTAGGCATAGGGAAACTCTTTCAAATTTTTTTCCAACTCCATTTTGAGTTGAAAACCTTCTCCTATGCTTGGAAATAATTTTCATGCCTCTAAGCAGAAACGTAATGGTCTGTGCACCCATATATAGTAATAAAACATGTTTTTGTGGTGTTTATTCAACCGTTTGCATTATTTTGTTGTCTCTCAGTGCCTTTCCCTTTCAAATCTATTTTATGTGCATGTATTTCACATTTGAAGGTGCATTCATGGAGTTTTGATCATGGATTAGGATCTGGATTTGTGTCACTGTCTGACCTTCCCATATTCCTTTCTCCCCATTTCATCATTCCTCAACATAACATCTCACCCCTTTCCTTCTCTGGTGTATCACCGCTTTAGTGTAGGATTTTCTTTCACCCTCTCTTTCTCTCTGGTTCCTTGGAATGGTTAGATTAGGATAGTTTAGTTTTTTCCTACATTAGAGTAGCTTGTGGCAGGTAGTTTAGGAACAAGAACCAACTTTCTTTGGAGGATCATCTCAGGTTTGCAAGTCCCACACTTGAGCAATGATCTAATGTTATGCAATCACACTGAATGCCCCATTTTAACCACTTCACATCTTTAGCCATTTGGGGGTGCTTTGTGATTTTGCGGTAAAAGTTTGTTCTAGGAAGGAAAGTGCAAGGTTAGATCAATGGTAAGCTTTTCCTTCAATGTCTCAAATGCCTTCCGTTGCGTGTCACTCCCATAAAAAATTCCTTTGACCTTGAGAAAATCCTCTAGGGGCACAATAATTTTTGCATAAACTTTGATAAACTTCCTGTAGTAGCCTGTATGCCCCAAGAAACTACACACTTTAATTTGATTGACATGCTCTTCTAGTCCTAGAATCACTGCAATCATAGCTGGATCTACCAATAATTCATCCTTATAGATGATGTGCCCAAGAAAAGTTCCAAAGGGGGTAGGAAAGTTACACTTCTTTATATTAAGGGAGATAATTAATCGCCTACATCTTTCAAACATGAGCCTTAGATTATCGTAATTATCCTTCACCAACCCATAGACAGGTCCAATCATATATAAACTCGTAAGAACTCATGGATAAAATCATGGAATGCCCGATATGCAAGAGAATATTACTTGGTGCATTCTTTAATCCAAAGGGCATAACCGTATATGAAAAACTTCCCATTCCTAGCAAAGGTAGTTTTTTCCTAATCCTCATGTGCAATGCACACCTAGTGATAGCATGAGAACCCATAATTGAAAGTAGATTTCACACCCTATAACTCCCTCAAGTATCTCCTCTGTAAAGGCATGAAAAAGGATCAATAACACATGACGCTTTGTAATCCACATAGATCCCGATTTGCATATCCTTCTTGATGCTGATCACCGTAGGGATAATCCACTCAGATTCCTCAATTGGCTCAATGATTCCATACTTAAGCATCTTATCTATCTCTTCTTTTACCTTCATGCACAGTGTTTGGATTCATCCTGTAGGGCCTCTTCCAAACCAGACGCGTGCCTTCTTTCGATTCAATATTAATTTATCCTAATGAGGATGCACACCCTTTAGTTCATGGTAACCTATTGGATATAGATCCTATAATTCACACAATAGTTCAATGATCTTTGTTACCTCTTTCTTTGACCAATAATATCTAATGATAGCCTCCTTAGGAACATCTTCAATTCCAATATTAACTTTCTTCATCTTCATGGGGTTATGGTACATGCGTACCTCTTCATATGTTGAGTCCATCACTTCACTCGTACCTTCTATGTGGCTAATATCTAGGTTCTCTACCTCTTCATCATTAATGAGGTATACCATCTTTCCTTTTCTTTATCTTTCTAGGCACAACCTAATTACATTTCTTCTATCTCCAAAATATCTTTGTGTGCCTCTGGATGAAGGTCTCCAAGTAATTGAAGTATGAGCTCCTCTAATTTCATGCTACCCCCAATGTGATGCACTTCATAATCTACAAAGCCTCATCTATTGGAGGTTTATTAGAAAATAATCAAATGTGTGAACAATAACTTCACCATATCTCACCAACTTGCAGTCTTTTCTTGAGTGCAACATGTACATATCACGTATGCGTGCGTGTGCATCCGCACGCAGTGGAGTAGAAATTATGTACCCAAAGAAATGGCGAAGGCCTCCTAACCTTGCGCACAATGTCTCTCACATTTGTAGACGCATACCAAATCAAGAGTCTTCCCATCATACTCATGTTTAAGGGTAGGCACATTATTCCAAGTAGAGCTTTTTGAAAATGTGATTGTCACTTCTTGCCAACCCAACAAGTTATCTCTGTGTGTTTACCACCATAACTTTGCTGTCCCGCACAAAGTATAGACCAACATATTCCTTCTATCTCCCTTGTTCTTTCATTTTTCTTCCATGGCACGCAAGAAAGATTCAGGATTTTCTTCACCAATGTACCTAGGTAACCAAGTTGTGCCCAAATGCTTAACCATGTGTACCCTGATCATCCCGATGAATCTTCCTTTCATCTTGTGCTTGACCATCTCATATGTGCCATGGGCCCAATTATCACAAGCAACCCTAGTGGTTTCGCTAATTGAATATGCATATTCCCACTGAAGTAAACCTCCTTTAGATGGTTCCACATTCTCAGGGTCATGCACTGTGTGCGCGTAAATCCTATCCAACTCTTCTTCACTTACTGGCTCAAAGTAAGGTGTATCCTTTACCTCATCCAGGGGTATGACTACATGCTCATCCTTGTTCTCAAAACTAATATATCTCATATTAAAGCACAAGTATGCATTGTTCGCATAAGACCAAGCACGTCCAAGTACTATTGGGAAATTATCTCGCCTCAACCAGCTCCAATACTTCAAAATCTCCAGTAAACTTGGATCCTTGAAGGGTAATTGAAGCATCTTTCAATACCCCAATCAACATATCTCTTGTCTTGTTTTCCATATACAACACATTAGAAGATGGCTGCAAAGGTGGCCTTCCCATCTGGTTACATGCATTCAAATCTAGAAAATTTACCTCAAGCACTTGTGTCAATCAAAATTCTACTCATCATCTAACCATCAATCACTGCATCCAGTGTGATTTATTTTTGTCATACTCATGGTTATGTGCTGGTAAATTTACATGTAGTATTTGACGCTCATGCTCAACTACAATACACTGTACTTTCTCACTTAGCCATTCTCCCGATAGTGTGATGATAGTATCCCATCTCACCATATTGCATATCTCTTTCAAATCATCTACATCGTTATTTGGAAACTCACTATTCTTCACGCATTCCCACTCACGTGCTTGTTCCCTCAAGCAATGAATTTCACGCTATAACTCTCTCGATCACCACCATAGTTTCTTGATAGACCTCCTTCTAATGAGAAACATATAGATACTTGGCATGCATTACCTCTTCTCTCCTAATGAATGGTTTAGTTTTTAGAGGCTCACGTGCACGTGATGCTTCTACATGTGTAGTCACTAGTAAAGGATGTAATTCTGGATCAGGCATCTTCTTCAAAGCACATTGATCATTCTTCACACATTGTACCTTGACCATCCTTGTGGCTTTTTCCTTCTTCTTAATTTTTTCACATATGTTCATAAAGATCATGGAAATCCTCAACCTTATGTTTCTTTCCACAATACGCACATACCTAATTCTGGGACACTCGCGTTGGTAATGATATGGGGACCCATAAGTATATCAAGTCCCATACGTGAATCATCCTCTACCACCATGACATCTGCTCCTATATCCACCTCAGAACCTTCCATATCCATTGTTACGTCCTTCATTAGGCTAAGCTTCCCGAACTTGAGAACTAATGGCCATAGTGCTCTCCGCAAAACCTGCTTTCACATGCCTCATGAATATGGTCTATCAACTCGAAATCCTTGGTATGATGAGTCTGCACATCACAAATCTTGCAATACATAGACACATTCTTCATTTTTGCATGTTGCAAGAGAGGGAAAGTTTTTACACAATGATTCTTGTGGCAAATCCCATAAGATCAATAGTGCATACACAGATTACACAGTGCAACTATCCTTCATGTGTCCCTCTATTTCATAGTCATACATTGAATTTGCCAAAAGATTTTAAAATTGCTTAGCCATAGATGTTATTTGTGCCTCAAGAAAAGGGCTCAATCCAGAGTCTACACTCCCAACTACTTCAACATGTAGAGCATCTTCCAAAGCCTCGCACGACAGATCATTATATGTCTTGTGTGACAAATCCCTTCAAAATTGAGTCAACAATCCTCCAACGAACCACTTTGTGCATGTTGGATCTGATGAATGTCATAAGATAATTTGGACAAGAGAGTCTTAAACGCACATCATTCTCCTTCATGTTTTCGATAAGCCTTTCTTGATATCCTTTAGCATGTTAATACTTTGTTGTTAAAAATATGGAATGTGGAATTCAACCAAAACCACATTGCACAATGCATCATAGTCCACCATAGTCTGGTGTGGATCATAATTTCTATACCAAATGTGTGCACGCCCTTGATGAGTGGTAGAATACTAGCTTGAATTTTTTTATCAGGGTTTGTAATACCCTTTATTCTCTATAACATTCACACTTGTGCACATGCTCAACAACATCTTCCACACTTGTGTACTCTGGCAAGTGAAGAGACATCTCAAAGAAAAATTGGGGTGTTTATAATTGTTATTGTTGCTTTGCAAAGGTTACAAAGGTGGTTGTTGTGGGTGTAGGACCAGATCAAGAACTTGACCCTCCACCAGATTCCCTCCATGCGGTGGTTATCTTGAACCTCCCGAGCCTCCCGCGCCTTCACATGTTGCGGCTTGGGTCCTCGTAGATGAACTCTATTGTGTCTTAGTTGTTGTGCTGAATTGGACACCTACTGTCTCAGTGCTGTAGTAACACCTATACAATTTATCCCAATGGTTTTCATGCCAACAATATGTCTAGATGACGTGCCAATAAAAATTCCTCAAATGTACTTCCAAAATCGACTCTTGTTACGCCGCTATGTGCGCATCCTTAGTCTCTTGAACTTCCCAAGTTTACACTAAATTATGTCCACATGTATCTCCTTCCCAACATGGAGATGCTACATGTTTTCCTTAACTACAATGCCCTTCAACAAATACCTATGGATCTGGAACACCTTGCGTAAGGGCTAGGTAGCTAAGCTACATCGATGCATGTGGTACTCATTATCTCCTCTCGATGCACTCTCATCGAATTTGATGGGGTATTTCTCTTTTGCCGCACTTTTCGAATGTTGAGAGGACATGATACTTGGAGCTCCTCATCTTCCATATGAATCTCGGAACCTTCGCTAGTCATCATTCTTCTTGACAACAACGCTGCATCAACTACCCTCTATCACACTTCATTATACTTGAGTCATCTTTCCTCTCTCTTTTTCTTCCACCAGGGCCGCTACCATCCTTCTCCACACCTATTCCTTCCCCTGCACATGGTGGGGGTTTAGTTAGCCATAGGTAATATTTCTAGTCCCAATTCTACCATCAAGATCTTGATAGCTAATGGTAACACACGAAAATAAGATCCTCTTGGCTTACGTAAGAACTTAAACTCTACTTCCTTAGGACAAATACATCAAGATTGTGTACTCCAAAGTATAGTTATGTAGTACACCTTCCCACCAATGATCTACAACTCTAGTCCATGTCTTAGTTGAATCAAACAAATTCGATAGTCTTCCCGAGTCTAAGATCTCGCCCCACAGGCATAAAATTCTATTTGATGTGTAAGTTTCCAACCACTAGTATAACTCTATTGGGAAGAAGCTGAAGAATGTCTCATACAAGTAGTCATAAAGGTTATCTTCTACCCACTTTCACACATTAAAGTCAGGTCCAGTGCTATATCTCTGTGCAAATGCACCTTGGTCATCTTCTACCCAACTCTTAATACTTTCCAAAACATTCGATACACCATCCGAGTGCAACATCTTGGTAGAAAAATCAAAATAGGTTTCGGTAACATAACCAAAATGTAGTCTTTATATTACCCAATAATAGCTAGGTGCACCGACACTTCACTTAGATAGATCTCGGATGCTCACCCGAAGCATGCGTAGCCACTAGGTCCCTCCTTCATTATGCTTACTAGGGAGTTAACATGTATTTTCATCATATTAACAGTTAAGACATTCATTCATACTTAAGGGATATTCAAGATGGATTAACAAAACATATAATAAGAAAGATACTCAATCAATGTAAACAAGAACTAAAATCAAACTCATTTTCGTGACACCATTTTCAGATATATTAACCATCATTATCCAATCACAAGTATCCATTATGAACCAAAAGCAATTACATAACATAGAAGCTGATACATGACCAATATAATAGTGTGCTAGACCATGCACATGATCACAAAACCCTAGTTCAAAATCCTTCCAACATAACTATACTCACTCATACTTGTCATCCTCTCCTCCATTACAAATGCACTATATATATATATAGGGGTGGGGACTTTCCTTTGATTGCCCATGCACATCCCTAATAATAGGCGTGCTAAAAATATCTTGCATGCTTTTTCATTCTATGCTAATAATAGATTATCCTAAATATAAGACTTGCTTTAATCCTATTATTAGCTCGAACCGTACATGCTTCTCCTCTTTCTCTAGTATGTGATTTTTCCCATTATATCCCTTGTTTGGCCACCAAGTCATCTTTCTTTTATCCTTTGCTTGGTCGACACTCAAACCCTGCTTTTCCTATTTTTATCCTTGGCTCAAAAAGTGGCTAAGTCCTTGTTCTTTTACCTCTCGTATGTGTGACCCCGCACACATCCATGTTTCATATCTACATGTGCCCTCTCGCACGCATCCTTTCCCTCTGCATGCACATTTCCATGCGCGTTAACTCTACATTTTACCAACACTTAGCATTTTCCCGACCAATAACATGTCATGTTTTCTCCATCCCCCATCCCCATGGTTCATTTTCCTCCCTCCATGCACTCAAGGCACATTTTTGAGATGAAATTACACCCAAAAAGGGCACCTAAGTGCAAAGAGAATTCCATTCTCCACTTCCCTCCTTCATCCCTCCATTTTCCCATGTGCACTCTCTCTCTCCCACTTCCACCATATAAATTCACTCACCCATGCTCACCACAACTCAAAATCATAAAACATGAAATTAAAAACATAAAGTAACTCCTTTGCATCCAAGAAATAATTTTTAAATTTGGTTCACTATGTTTAAACACCAAAAATTCCTTTTGTGCCCTAAACATCAAAATCTTGTTTTTCTCATAACTTACAAACCCCAACTCTGAGTTTTCCACACGATCTTGACTATAGATTCCTCATGAAAATGCCTTTGAGATGCTTAATTTCCCTCATTGATGCACTTAGCCATTTTTTTACATCTATTTGAAATTTCAAGCCAAAATAACCTTTTCTTAGATCTACTGGAAACTCAATGAGCCAAATTGCTTGAAAATTAGAGCAAAGCCTTGAAATGCAAAATGGAAACTTCAAATTGATTTCATTCCAATCTGACACCTGAAAGACCAATTTATATTTTTATAAGTATCTACCATGGTATCCTACTAAAATAGTAAGTTTGAGAAACAATTGGCTTCTAGTGCCTTAATTCACTCTTCCAAGATCAAAACACTCAAAAATGGTAAAATTGCTAAGAAATTGACACCCATGTGTGACTTACTAAAAATAGTAAATGATCAAAACGAGCTCAAAATGGTCACACATGTTCCTCCTCTTCATGTCTCACTGGTTCCAATCTTCACAGAGGTCAATTTCTCATTTTTCAAGCAAATTCCCACATATCCGGATGTGGTAAACATAAGGTATCTTAGAGTGAACATGCCAAATTTGGAAATACCTGAAAATCTCCACCTGTCACTATATCGTGATCATCTCAAGATATTTCCTCATGGGAGTGATGTGAATAGATTCATGTTTGAAAAGTATTGAAATTTGAGTTGTACTCAGGCACAACAGAAGCCCTCTCAGTTACTATTTTTGATCTCGAAGTGGATTTTGGCCTCAGTATGTTTCTCATATCACAAGATGAGTTGATAAAAAATGGAAGCATGTTTCATTCAACTTCCTACCTTCACATATCTCGAGTTAGAAGGTGTTGGGCCTCACATTTCATTAGTCACTGTGTTTCCCAGGTGGAAGGATCCTCATATTTTCTGTGGGTAATTGTTTGAAGTTCTCATCATGTGCAAGAGGGTTAGAAAGGCATGGAAGTGTTTCATGGATTAGAAGATTGGTTCAAGAGAAAGAGGGAATTATTAATTTATCTCGAGTGGTCCATTCATTGGGTGCTTCTCACTTATTCTCTATGCCTTCTTACAGAGCTACAAAAGTTCATCATTCTAAGAGGATTCTCACCATGTAGAAGAGGTCAAGGATCAAGAGTTCATCATTACATTGGAGCATTCCATCGATTCATCATAGGAGTGGATATTATTTATGATCAACGTTTCTTCATATTTCTTCATTTGACATTGGAGCTTCTCCTCTCTTTCTCTCTCTAGAATTCCATTTCTTTGTTGAGGAGAAGATTTTGTAAAAAATGACTTAAGTCACTTAAAATTCTATTTCTTTATTGAGGATTGCACTTTAATTTGAAAAGTCACATGAGAGTACAAAAATACATTGGCTTTGGATATAAATTTTAATGCTCTCTTCATTCCAAAGGGTTGGAAATTGTTGATTGTTGTATGTTGTTGAGATTTTTACCACTACTACATCAAGCAATAAAAGTTGCATTTCTTCTATTTCTATGCTTATGTTCCTCTACTCTATCTCTCTCTACTCTCCAACTTTGTAAGCATGGTGATCTTGCATAACCAAGATGAAACTTTGTGTATTTAATTAGTGAATCTGTAGAACTTTGTGTCTCTAGTTTGTTAGTATTGTTGATTGCTTACATTATTGTGTTCTTCTAATTGAATGTGGACCTACTTTGGTTGATGTATGTGAATTATATATGCCTAATTAGAACATTAACCCTTCATCTCCTTATTTTTCCAACTACCCTTTACCTCCCTTCACTACAAATTCCTCCCTTGTACACCATACAAGAATTTTGCCACAGGTTTAGTGGATTATTCCTATGTGATCCCCAACCTAATAATCACCCCACAATTTTAGGTAGTTTACATTCAATAATAGGAGCCCCCATACACAAGAAGGAGGGGCTTAGCCCCATGTCCATTGGTGAAAACCAATAATATGTAGTGCGACAAATTATTTCACCAACATACATAAAAATATTCTATCACATACTATAATCAAACATAATCATGTAAAACCACATAGTAAATAAATGGAAACATCAAAGCAAGAAATATCATCAAGAAACATAAAGGTGATAAATCACATATAAATGACACAAAAGTGATGATTATAGGATCCTCTATATACCCAACATGTCATGATAATTACTCATAAGCAAGCAATAACGGAAAATATAGGGATAAAAATAGAACACACAATGTATACACCATGTTTATGATGCTTGCTAACCATTTATTTTGTGTAGGGATGCTGATGCATTATCCTCTTGAGTGGGTTTCTTAAAGGGATTTTCAAGATTGGGGTATGATCGGACTTGGTCATGTGGGATAGACCACAACATTTAAGAGATGTCACTATTAGCTTGTCACCATATCCTTGCCTCATTTCTTACCTTTTCTCACACATTACACTCATTATGTCTACTTATCCCATCATGTCCACTTGCTTCCTCTTATTGCACACTATTATCCCCGCTTTTGGTCACTCTAAACCTTCGTCACTTACCGCATTCACATTCTCGACCTCTGTTCCTCTTATTTTCAGCTTATTCCCTTAGGGTTTCTCCCAAGGCTAATGTCATTACCCATGGGCGATGACTCTTTCTTCAAATTTTCCATCGTTGACGCCATCGCTCACGAGTGATCATGTATGCTATAAATACCCCTATATTTTCTTGTTAGTTTCACCAATAAATCACTTGAAACTTTTTTTTTTTCATATAAATTACGTATGATCTACTCTTAATCACACTATTTCACACTTTTTAGCTGAATTTGGAGTCTTGAAGCTTTCCTTTTTTGCATTTGGGTCACCATAGTGAGTTAGGAGTGAAGATATTCTTATTGACCTTTCTCCTTCTCCACCCATAGCATGACTCTATATTAATGTTGTTAGTTGTGGTGAGGATTATAAATTAGTGGTTCTACATAATATATGTAAGTATATCCAACTCTCTTTAGTATTTCATTTTGTATGTATGTATTATTTTTTATTGGTCATTCATTGATATAAATTAGAGTAAATGTAGGTTTGCTTTGATATATTGATTGGTAAGGGCCTCTTGGATTTAACCACCCTCGGTTGTTCTCCTTTCTAGTTTATAATCCTAGTAGTATACATGTCTTTATCTTAGTTGTAGGCCTTGAAACCTATAGTTACCCTAGGGATAAGACTAATATCCTCTAGATTTATGAATTCGAAACTCCTTGAGCACCTTTGTATCTGCACAATGTGACTGCTCTTAGATTGGATCCATACATTTAAGATCCCATCTCGAAACCTCTCTTTTACCCATTATACACTTTGTTGAACCCAACATGAATCTCACTTTATCTCAAACTAGGTCATATTCACTCCTTTTTATTTTTCTTTCCATTTCAAACACCATTGGCCCATGTATAGAACTTTCTTTGCACGACCGATGCAATATAATCATAAAAATTATTTCCATATGCCATCGCCCATGTATAATCTCCCACATGGTTGGTCATGTATGTAGTTCCTCTTTCGTCCTTTGAATCTTTAATCTAGATTCCATAGACCCATATGTAAACATGTTGCTTGATCGATCCCGTATTAAAATCATCTACAACTAACTTTTCGGTAATCCCACTTTACCATAGAAGATTTTTGGGAGATTCTTATTCCTCTCCAATTGGACAATTCTGCTTAAACACAATAGTTTTGCAAATCAAGGCCTTCCCAAGCCAGCTCCATATTGTAATGTTCCCCTTAGCTTATGACCATAAAAACACGTCTTTAAATTTTCTTTTTGACTTACAACATGATAAAAATGAAATCCACAATCACCCCTTCGAGTTAGGAAGGAAATGATACTCATGCTTTCCTAAACCTACTTAAAATTCATGCACTTTAAAGGGTGTACAATGTCAATATTAGCTTACAATTATTCAAGTCCATTTCAACTTAAATAACACAATAAATATCTCATTATCTAGTATAGTAGGCCTCTACTTGAAACATGTGAGCTGAATGTATAATCACCATATGTGAATTTTGAGTGGGTTTTCGTTATTTAATCATCCATTAATACATAAGCATTTCGTTTAATTCTAAGCAAGTGAATTTACAATTCTAATTCAATGCCACCACATATATAGTCAAGCATGATTCATGTGTCGATCTTATAAATAAAGTTAATAATTTATTCCTTGCCAATCTATTTTTGTTACGCTAGATAATGCAAATCCATCACACAAATTTTAACTACAATGTTTAATCTTGTTTGCTAGCGCTATACTACTACATGTTGAACATCCATAAAATATAAATGCGCTATATTAGTTACCATTTACTTAACCATTAATGACTATGATCTAAGGTTTTCACCATTTAGACATGAACTACTTAAGAAAACCATCTTTCATATATAATACAAATATAAAATCTTTTAATAGTTTATACAACGTAAACACAATTAACAAAGTTTATAAATTCCATTCTTGTAACATTTACATAAATCTCAATAGAAATACAATGAAACGATTTTTACTGTACAATTCCATTACAAGAGTTGTAGATAATTGTTTTGTTGTCCAACTACAAGGAGAGAAAGAGAATCATCAGAGTAATTTACCTCCAACCACGAGCCATACGGATCCCCACACCTCTCAATACTTGAGAGTGGCCCTACCCTTCATGAGAAGGAAGATGTGATAATCAATGAGGAAATAAAGTCTCATTTGTAAGTAATTACCAAATCAACTAGCAGACATCAATGGGGTAGAATAATATACATCCTAAAATCATAACCTGATGATTTTGATTTTAGCCAAAAGTTTATGGAAATCAGTAAGTACCCACCTAATCCCTGAAATCCATCAAATGCTAGAGCATGAATAATCTAAAGTGATTATCCAAGAGGGTAGCCTATGTGTCAATCCACAACCTACCTTGTGTCCCTCCTAGCATTTGACATGTGTGATTCTATGCACTAGGTTATCTATCACCTTTGTATTATCACCCCTAATTTTAACACGTCTCATATACTCTATTCTCAATCGACAATTATACAATAGACATCTTAATCCCTAAGCTACAATTGGTCAATTTTTGTTATAACTCAAACAACATCAATCCTTTTGAGTGTCATATACCACCCATTCGAGTTAATGTTTCGAGGCTACTATTTTAGTTTTATTATCTTTGACGATTCTAACATCCCGTGATTAGTGCTAGTAGTACCACTCCTCATAGGTGTTCATGGGTTTTACTTCGTTATCTAGAGTTAGGGAGCCAACCATAGCTCCCCATGAGGTTGAAATGTTTCCTTATTTCATTTGGTTGATACACCATAGAAGTAATATATGTGTATCCTTTTACTTCCCAGATACGGTCCTTTAGACTCAAGTAACGATATTCTTAATCTTTAGTTATAGCCTATTGATTGCCTCTTTTCTATTTCTAAGTGGAAATGTTAACTTTATACTCTTGTCCAATTTCACGATCCCTTTATTCATAACTTAGCCGGTTCTCAAGATGCATGACTATGTGTCATAGTTCCTAGGTTGACCATACATCTTATGGTTTCCCCTATGACGTAAAACACACACGATAGTTATATATTTCGTGGTAGTTGTAAAACATATTACATTAGTTGCACAATTTAGGTTTACATTAAGAGTATGAACATATTGACATGTTTTTCTCGATAAAGATAAATATAAGACCCATACTACCTTATAATCCACATGAATATGTAAACATTTGCTATATTATATAATAAGAGTCGATATTCTAACTTTCACTTGTGGTATATAATTAAAATCAAAGTTTCAATTGACAAATTTATCTGAAATCTAAATTATGGAAAGAGGTGTGAATTAAAGTCTCCAATCCATTAGTCACCGAAGTGGTACATATTTCCCCATTATATACACCCCACCTCATCTAACATGTTTTAATTTTTAAACCCGTGCAAGGTTATTACTAGCCATATTTAGTAATCTAATTTTAAATAGAATATAAAATTTTAAACTAAATCCTTTTTTTCAAAGAGAATTTGTGGGGTTTTTATAAATAACTTCTACTCGATATATATATAAAATTGACTTGCACAATGTTGTCTGTATATATATGTTTATGTCTAAAGTTCAGAGAGGCCTCAGGCCAGAAGTTATTCTAAATCCCTTATTGTCAATTATTATTTTGATATAAAAATTAAATAGAAACTATTTAATATGTCCATTCCTCTTCAATTTTAGCACTTCTGCTACTATATCCTCTTTTGTTAACCTACTCGCTTCTACGCTAATTAACAGGTTTGGAACATGTAAGACATTCATATCAAGACAATCACTATTATTTGTAAATAGAAGTGGTCAGCCAAAGAAAATTACATCTAGGGTGACAAAAGTTTAAGTAAACCATATGATTTACTATTGGAACTGCACATTATATTAAAAACTGGGGGCAGAACGAGCGGAAAAGCCAAAAGAAATAAAGTTAAAACTGGAACCTGTTGTCTAAGGTTTTCTTGATTTTAATTCTACTATGCGTTTTCTTCCTGATAAATCCACATGATCCATCCACACTTAGCCAACCGCAACGTACTCCCTGTCTGTGCCAAAATGGGAGCTTTGGATTAGGGCATGGGCATCCTCACGAAGCAGAGCCGCTGTTTCACCAATGCAATCCAAACAGTTCACATTTGCCAACATGCTCTCTGCCTGTGCGAAATAGGAGCTTTAGAACATGTTATGGACGTCCAACGAAGCATAATGGAGTGGAGATCTCACTACACAAAGTCCCTTAGAGTAGTTTATAACCCTGTAAGCTTCATTTTTGTGTTATTCACTAGCAGGTGCGTAGGTTCAATGGGTGGGTTTGAAAATGCTCGAATGGTGGGGTGTTTTGTTGTTTAAGGACCATCATGTGTCCTTCTTGGCCGGGCTAGCTATCTCAGGGAAACTCTACAACTTATAGCCATAATGACAAATAAACGTGTGGTGGTTTAGTGGATTTCTATTCTGGGTGGCTGTGTGGGTTTTTTTGCTTGGTGGGTCTTCCTGGTTGCGTATCTATCTTGAGGAGACCCTAAACTTTATCCTTGACATGCCAATTAAAGCTGTGGCGAGTGTGAGAATACCTGTCTTTTGTATGTTGCATTAATTGTACTCCATGCTAATCTATCTCGTTCTTTCATTTGGTGATACACTTTACATGAATATACCAAGCTTCTGCACTCGACAAACTTCTACATATGTTTTTAGGGAAAAGTTGAATGTTTAGACAAGGTATGTGGAAAGAAATAGGGTCTCACGGACTGCAATGATTCCTATATTTACACAAAATGGGTTTGTTGAAAGGGGCACCCAATAGATCTATTCACCCTTGTTGCCATATTCCCATCGTGTGTTGGAAAGAGAGCTTTCTTTAAAACAAGCTTATGTTAGATGTTTTTTTTTGATAGATAAATGCTTTTGACTCGAGTTATGAACCGGGTTACAAAAATAAAAGAAGCAACTAATCAAGTTCGACAAATTTGAAAACAAAACCGAACTAACAGAGAAGAGGCAAGAGAGACTCTTAACAACTACCGCTCATCATGTGAAGAGTAGTAGTTGAGCAAATTTGCATATCACCCCTTCTTGCCCTTTTTCTTTCTGACCTCATGCCATTTGTATTGATAAGAAGCTACCACCAACATGAGGTTGTTGGAGGGGTCCATATCGAGTTTATTGTTTGAATCCGATTTTTCTGATTTGTCGGACTCATGACCCCTCTTCACACCACCTACTATTGTCCCTTTTTCTACCGCCTGCCTGCTCGAGGGGGCCATGTTAACCGGTCCCTTAGGACTATTTCCGAATTTCTTTGGCCTCACCGAAACCACCTTATGATCTACTTTTCGAACCGTACTTTCGGAAAGGATTGTTCCAACCTCCTTTATTCGACGAACTCTTTCTTCGTTGATTCTTCTTATTTTGCTAGCAATCTACCTGCAATTGACTTAGAGCTCGACATAAACGACATTCGAAGGTTTGTATTTTTTTGTAGTCCAGGATCTGGACATGTTGGTAGTTCCCCATTGCAATATAATATTATAAGGCAACCCCTTGCTTAAGTCTATCTCTACGTAGAATCTTGCATAAGTGCGAAGACCCACAACCTCCTAGCTTGATCCACCTTTAAGAATTTGCCCAACACATTGCCGATATCCTCAGTGCGGGCCAAAAATGCAACGAAAGGTTCGGGAGGTGAACTCGCACGAGCATTTTTGTAACAACGATAGTATTCGGATCAAATTGGAACCAAGGAGTGAGAAATAATCCCGCGTTATCTCGGAACCAAGGACCTTCCGTTTAACATTTTTGTACTCTGCTACCTCCTTAAACTGCACCACAAAGAAACCCTTGGAACAGAAGGAGACTTCACAATTTTCACACCAGTTTTCGGAAATCCAAAGTGAAAGAGGAGATGAAAACGACCATGTAGACACCAAAATTGGGTCATACTCCCCTTAAAACCCTGTTAATTAAATTAACCATATCCCACCTATTCATATCCCATAGAGCACATGATTATTAAATTAATTATCTTAATTAAATTAATTAATATCCTCACTTAACCACCTTATCTAGCCACCTCACTCAATGACTTACTCAAACCTCATTAATGACCTAAGATCGAGTCTAAACCTATCCTAACTAACTAGGACTTAGTCTAAACCTAGACTTAACTCCTATTAACAAACCTAAAAGGACTCCTACTTATCTTGCTATGATCTATCACTCGAGACTCAATATAGCAAAAATATCCGCTATTTTTGGCCAACCTAGATATTCCCGCCTTGACCGACGCCGATTATATCTCAACCGACGCCGATCACCTAACCATTGTCGGTTAGGTTAAATAAGTTTCTAAAATCCTTTGCCCAGGTTGGTCAATTGATTTAGGATCTCATTTCTTCCAGAGACTTAGAGCACTCGAATTTCTTTAGCACTCAGGAAAAAGAAGACACACGAGAGCACTACCAACATCGGTCACCATTCATCATCCTCTTCACGATCACATATTCACAACAGAGAGGCACGAAGGTCTGAACTGCCATGACACGAATACAATGACTCTTCTCTCTAGATCTCTACTGTCATCGTCTTCATCACCTATGTCCTCCAATCTATTTTCCAGTAAGTATTCAACATCTCCTCATTGAATCTCTAGTTTCTTTGTGTAGATTTATTTATTCATCTCTCTAGTTTATTTCTCTCCACACCCATATACTTCCTCCCTTCCATCAACCCATCACCTGATCATACCCAAACTTTCCACCCATTTTCACCCTCTCTTGATCATCTCTGAGTCTTCAGAATCATTTTACGACCCCACTCTCACCATTTCTAACCTCTTGTGCAATCATAGGGAGTCTGAAAACCAACTCTAGCAAATTTTTGATAATTTCCTAACGCCTAGGTTAGCCAACCAACGTCAGTCACTTCACCTAACTAACCGGCATCGGTCAGTCAACCGACACCAGTTACTGTGTCTGTCAATATAGCTTAGACCAACGAGCTAATACCCACTTCCCAATAACCCAGAACCATTTCTAATCCTTACTAGACCTTACCCAGAGCCTGTACCAGACCTATAACTCAACACTATTCGATCAACCCTCCCGTTTTGACCTTAAACAACCTTTTGAATGACCTTTTCTTATTGTTTTGTATGAGATACCTAAATTGTTTCAATTCCAATATGATCTTTACTTCATGTATGATTTAACTAGCATTAATATTGTTATATAAAAGTGGATTGACAACCTGTTCAGGAAGCATCATGCTTCCCGATCTAGTTTCGCTAGGCAATCCACTCATTGTTTTGTTTAACTCTATTTGGTGGTATTGTTTTGCATTTACAGGTAGTTCCTCCTAAGCTCTCGTAATCAATTTGGATCAGAAATCGGTTAATACACACAACCTTTAGCTTACATTACAAACATGTATTCCTCCTTGGCCTACTACCCTTATCTGTTTCATTAATTTGCTAAGAATCCAGGTGAAACATTTTGGCACGCCTTGGTGGGACCCATTCGGGGTTCCTTGCATTTATTCATTCTTAGGGAACCATTGTATGTTTGTTTCTTTTCAAAAGGAAGTTAACATTAAATTCTCTCCCTAGGAATCTTCTCTCTCTTCTACTTGTCTCAGTGACATTTGTATTTCGGGACTAAAAAGAATCTTTCTTTCTTTTCTTGCATTTGCATTAGTGAAAGTCATATTCTTTCCTATTCACTCTTTTTTACATCGAATATCACATTTCATTTGGGTTTTAAAATACTTGCATTTCATACTTCTATGTTTACATTTTTAGCTCACATTAAAATTGAGGGCAACCTATACGTTGGAAGTCATGCCCAACTGATGGTTGATAGAATTGAATCATAGTGCACATTCTCTTCTCTCTTTGCCAAACCACACGAAAATAAATTACACATTGCTTAAACAAAACCGTACCTGGAAGACGCTATAAACGATCACACGATCAGAGGATTGATAGTGGATGCCCAACTAGTTTCTCTCTTTCCAGTCATTATCTCAGAGAAAGGACCGCCCCCTCGCTAAAACATTACCTAAAACCACCCTTAGATCTTGTCTTTTCATAGGACACCTTCTATCAAACCAAAAACTCTGTTCTGTTCACGAGTCAGTCTTAAATAGCATAAGCTAAAACATAAAATTCACCCATAGGATTTCATGTTTATTAAATTTTGCTTGATTTGTGTTTTGAGTTGTGAGGACGCATTCTCCATTCTCTTCTTCCTTTCACACCCCACAATTATAGTTGGTGTATTTTGAATTTTTCGGGTGTGTTAGGGTCCATCACTATCATACTCAGGTTTCTGGGTTGATAGTTTATCTGATCTAAGTCACAAAAATCAACTTTCTCCATCTTTTCAAATTTCACAATGACCGGTGTTGGTCCAAATGACTGAAATTGGTTTACTCGACCGTCATTGATTGACTTAACCGTTGTCGGTTATATACTTTTTGGTCATTTTACCAAAACAACACTCACCACATTTTTAGTTCTTTCTGAAGTTCCTCAGACATATCATCATACCCTTGGATCTTTTAAATCACTATCAAATCCAGTTTTGTCTCATTTTCATTAGTTATTTCCCCATTTGCAAAACTTTTGATTTCCTACAGTAACCGATATCGGTTAACATAACCGACATCGGTCACCCTATCACCGTCATCATCGGTTAACCCAACCATCGTCGGTTCTTGTGTTTTAATTTTTAATTAAAACAACGACCTATTTTTACCCCTTGGAACTATTTTTCTCCATTTATTCTATTTTTCTATGTCATTTACAAAGAATAGATTACCAAGCCTACGCTAACTCACATGGTTTTGACTTGTAGTCAAGCCAACACCCTTGTATTCCACACAAGCCTTCAACCACTCCCACCTAGCCCATCACCACCTTCCATCCTGTCACCTATGGATCCTACTCAACCCATTATCATCAGTACCGGTGATGAGGAGTTCACAAGACTCCTTGACCACAACCCCACTGCCTTACAACATTATCTTACCCATTCATCTACTCACGATTCATTAGGATAGTTGGTATACAACATGCATGTTTCCATTCCTCCTACCCTCGCCCCCACTTACGCGTCAGCTACCACCACTAGCTCAGCATTACCTTCATCCACCTTACCACCCGTAGTATCCCAACTTGACCCCACATCATCAATATCTGCAACACCTACAACATCGGTCACTTTTGACGTCAGTTTCTCCCATGGTGTCAACCATTCCTTCATCAACCACCTTGAGCATAGCCCCGTCTACACCCACCACCTCGTATATACCTATTACATCACAGCCACCCATGGTGTCGGAAACCCATACCCCATTCCAAAACATCATCCTCTCCATCCCGTAGTATTTACCTCCAATCACTACAAGGATCGTTACATCCACCCCACCTACTTACACATATCACCAACAACCACCTATCTCATCTATTGCTTATTCGGGATATTTTCCACCTACATCTATTCCCCCTTGTAGTTCTTGTACTCGGCACCACCACCATATATTGGAATGCCATCCACATCATACATTCATCATCAACCCCTTATACTATAGGGGGTGCCCAGTCATCACAACCTACCAACAACCTTATTAAAATGATGATGGAAAGATTGGAAGCATCGAGTTTATAGCTCTCAAATCTTTAACATACATGAAATCTCTGCATAATGAGCCCATTCATCCATCTATTCCCATTCGTCCATATCCTACACATTGAGAAATGCCCAAATTCAATTGGTTCAATAACAAAGAGGACCCACAACAACACTTGTGGTCTTTCAAACATGGGTGCTATTTAAACACTCATGACAATGCTCTACTCTTGCAGACATTGCCTATGTCCTTAACATGACCCGTATTGGATTGGTATAGTGGTTTAACTCAACATTACATTTACTCATTTAACCAAGTGGCTCAAGCCTTCCTGGACCATTTTTCAATCAATATCGTCAAGAAGGTCACCATGAACAACTTGTACTCAACACGACAATACGACGATGAGTCTATCATAGATTTTGTCACTCGTTAGTGGAGCCTCATCAACCAACTTACATTCCAGTTACCTCAAACCGAGCTTATAGATTTGTTCACTCGGGCTTGTGCCAGGCACATCTCACCAAATCTCCAAGTCCAAACCTTCCATACCTTTGATGAAGCATTCACCATGGCTAGAAAGATTGAAATCCATGCCATAGAAGAGAAGAAAATTCAATTGCATAACAAAAATGCTGCATTCAAATCCAATGATGCTTCTTCCTCTTCAAACCAAAAAAACTATTCCAAAGCAAAAGGATCTAGCCAACATGGTAGTTTTAAAAGCTGGCCCATCTCACCCATCCAATCAATCAAAACCTTCTTCTAACCTTTCTCCCATTCAAGCTTTCTAGTTTAGGCGAGAGTAATGAAAGTACACTCCAATCGGGAGCCTTATTCTTCAGTATTAGAAAAAATTCTTAAAGCCAAAGCAATTTCTCTACCACCCATCAAACCACATACTTGGTTTTGACCCTACTTGTCCTATGCCTACATGGTATAAGGAACATGACTATTGCAACTATCATCGCATAAAAGGCCATAACGATGGTAATTGTATCACCTTCAAAAACATCATCCATGAAATGTTAGACAACGAAGATCTTTTCTTAGACAACCCAAACACATGGACCAATCAAAATTTGCATATCTTCAAGAATCCATTTCCTAATCACATCCCATCATCTAACCAAACTGGTGAACCTTCAACTAATGACAGTAATGTCCATGAGGTCCATGCTTGTGTTTGACACCATACCAGCCCTTCCTCAATTTCCTCCTATCCCCTCCATCGAGGAGATTATAGCACAAGCTCCTTTACCCATGGAGGAGCCTACTCCTTCATCTACTCCTTCACCCATATAGGAGTCCCCTTCATCTCCCCCACCCATGGAGGAGACCACAATACCTATTGATACCATTTCACCACCCACCTCGCAACCTAATGAACAACTTGTGGTGTTAACTCTCCTACCCATGGGAGAGTCACGCTCACCTTCCTCTCCACCGAAAGAGGAACCTACCTCATCCCACCTACCATCTCCCCTACCCATAGGGGATCCTTTAGAAGCGCCATTTCCTGTTGGTGACAATTCCCCATTAGCCTTCTAGGATCTAGTTGATATGCTCTCGGCTCTCTTACCCACATGGTCTAAAGCTAACCAGTTCCTATCTCACAGACATATTTTATAGGAATTGCTACTAAACCATCATCATCTCCTCTTACAACAGTGTTGTTTTCACACACTGACGACTACTTGGATTATGTTGATAAATCCATGCTTTGAGGATGTCTCCGGTTACCATTTTCAACCCAAATGCAAATATTTCCTGCTGATACCTCCACGATTTATCCAAAGGTATTTCAGACCATCGAACCAACCATGCCCATACCGGTCATAACAACCTCTTCTTCATCACCCTCACCTACATCCAAACCTTTACCAATAACCAAACCTATTCCTATGCCTAAGAACCTACCTGTATCTACACCTTCCCTTGCATCCATAGCCCATCACCACATTGGGTGTCATGCCAACATCAAGCCTAGTCCACCCCCTTATCAAATTGGACTTAGCCACATCTTCACAAACCCACACAAAAACTATTCCTCCACCTAAAAGGAAGACCCAACCTTCTAGGCTGCATACACCGGTTTCACCCACTACTCCTCTATCACCTTCACCACTGCCCTCCATCCTAGGACCTCACCCATCGACCTTGGCCAAGCAACCTCCTATCCAAGGCAAACCAAAAGCACAACAACCCACCTCTTCATCATGATATTTTATTACACCCACCTTACCTACACAACGTACACCTTCGTCGTTACCCACATCTTTCTTACCACCTATACCCCCACCACCTATAGTAACCCCATCAGTACCTATGAGATTTCCTTCTCTTCAACCCATACCTTCCACCTTGCCTCTGCCAACAACCTTCACCATACCTCCTTTATCACCTTGGATAACTCATCCTCTTCCACCATCCGCTTTCCCTTCTACATCACGTACTCCTCCTTCACCTTTACCCCGGAAGGAGAAACCAAAATTGAAAAACCCACTACCCTCCAAAGAGGTAGTTAAGCCTACAACACCTTCCATCACTAGTTCATCTACTACACCTTTACCTAAGAAGGTACAACCCAAGCCTAAAATAATACCACCTACCAAAACCAAAGGGTCAAACCTATCTCACCTCCAATTCCATCTCCCGTGCACCTCACACATCACAATCACCCACACTTCAATCCAGACCCAAACTCACCTCACATTGCGATCCATTGGCGGGTCTTACGCCAACATTCTAGCTAACCTTTTAGAGACATCTGTCATCACATTATCACCCCTTAGACCTTATGACCCACTCAAACCCAAACCAAAAGGGTTTGACGATACTAAAATTTGTGCCTACCATCGTGTGCTAGGACATGATGTAGAAAATTGTAAGGCTCTAAAACCATTCTTCTCCAACTTTGTCCTCCTGAAAAACTTTGACGATGATGATCTTCTAGATGAGGACCCACCCACCCCATCTATCACCACACATCCTCGCCCACTACCTATTCAACAACATGCATCACCACCTCCACAACCCATTTATCCTCCTCCAAAATTCGAGATCAACATGGTCCACATAAGAGAGCTAGCCAAAACCCCACCAAAATGTCAGTGCGTCCAAATTCTATCACAAAAACATTTTTCTTCATTCTATTGTCCATCTTATCACTACACATATCATGATTCACCTACTCCTTCACCCCATATCAATATGGTTAACATTGCCACTCGTGCCCAAAAAGAAAAGGAAAGGAGAAAGCAACCAGCCCATCCGCCAATCTTGTGCCCAATATACCATCTGCACCCACACCAAGAATTACCATTCGGGGACCCACATACCCTATTTATGACGGGTCACCCATTATACAATGATAAAATAATTGCACCAATCCCCTCTAAAAATGTCTTTGTATGACCTTGTCCAAACTTTTGAATCCCATCGATAGGCCCTCATGGAGGTTCTGTAATCCATTAAGGTTTTACCTAATGACCCTATGCCCATGGCCTCCATTATCACCCCTCACCATGTGGATTTGTTCACCAATTCATCCCCTCCTCTACACTCTCACTACCACTCATCAAGTAGTCACACCCTAAATTTCTCTAATGACGAGATTGTACCTCTCTACTTAGATGATCATGATCCCACCCTTTTTATTTCCGTTTATATTGATAATATATGTGTTTGCCATGTTATGATCAATGGTGGTGCTAACATCAACATCATCTCCTCTCATGCGTATAACCAAATGTGCATCCCTACCAATTACATGCATAATAACCTAGTTATGATGTGTTCATTCAATGATGCCATCACTTCCACCCTTGGCACCATCATTCTCCACGTTCATGTGGGCCCCCATACTATTCCAAAATTGTTCTATGTCTTAGAGGGGAATTCCAATACAACTGTTACTTGGCCGAACTTGGATCCATGTCATGGGTTGTGTTCCTTCAACCTTACATCATTGTGTAAAATTTGAACATGAAGGACATAACTATACCATTCCAACTGACCCTTCACCATTCAAAACCTACAACATGTTGTATCGGCCTAATGATGTCCTTATACCGGTTAGGCATCTATTAACACCGCCACTTCTCCTTCACCCACAACCCCATTCACCAATGTTGCTATTGCTAACTCTCATGCACCTACCTCCTTTATTCCTACTTCCATCATAGCCTCTACTGTACCCCATCTGCTAACCCATCTACTTCTCAACCAACCAATGCTTCTTCTTCCAATGATTCATCCATTCCTACTACCCATATACCAACTACCGATCCCTTAGAAGGTGTTTTTCAACGTCTCACTCTGGGGGAGTATCACCTATACAACATCGACACATTCCTTACTCCTCAAGAGTATGGAAACCTATGCCAACATCCTCATTATGATCACCACATATGCGAGGTTTTCCCTTATGGTCCTCCCCACCTTCACACCGACTTAACTTATGGGGGACTTGATACTTCCACCTACTCACCTTTGAACCACCTTTTCAAATGCGACCATTTTCATCTGACCTCCAATCTCTCACCAACCACCACTTCACCCACAATTTCCTTTACCGCTGTGCATGTAAAGGCTTTGGCTTTGGGTTTTATGAACAAGGCTGCCATACTGTCATCTTGTGTACCACTTATAAACATAAAGACCACAGTGGTATTGACTTTACTAAACCATCTTCCAAGAAACCCGTCAAACTCATTGAGGAAGATAAACCTTCTTCACCCCATCTACTAACCTCACCACCTTCACCTATGGAGTCTATGGATCTAGAATCCATTCCTCCTAACTTTTTTTTTCGTGAACACCATTTTCTGAGACCTCATACTTATCGATGAGATGACGAGGCTCCCTCTTCTCTTCCTTCTTGTATCCTGAGATGATCGATTATGATACACCTTCTATTAACGTCATTTCAATGTTAGAATGATGAGTCTATTCTCACCTACCTTGGTGCGAAGGAATCTTATATTCATCGGTTGTTACCTTCGAGACACAAACCATGTTAAATGAATCAATAATCAAAATCAATATTAACACTCAGGACGACCTGCATATTCTAAAGATAGGCCAATATTTAGATGTTGTTTGAATAGGAAGCTTTTACCATTCCTTTGAGGTCATAACAATGATTTTTCTTGGTCTTATGCTGATATGCCCAGTATTGACCCAAACATTGTGGTCCATAATATAATAACTATTACTAAAGCCACACCTGTAAAACAGAAGCTGTGGAAAATGCATCCTCGCATTGGCCTTCTTGTCAACGAAGAACTCCAATGCCTTCTTTCGGTTTCCTTCATCCTACCCATTGATTATCCCCAATGGATCTCTAACATCATTCTTGTCACAAAAGCAATAAGGGGACTCTGCATTTTCACAGATTTCCACAACCTTAACTTAGCTTTCCCTAAAGACAACTTTCCTCTACCTAGTATTGACCAACTAGTTGATCTCACCACTAGCCATGAGATGCTATCACTCATGGATGGTTTCTTAGGTTATAACCAAATATTACTCGCCCTAGAAGATCAACACAAAACCACCTTCATCACTCCTTTGGGAACCTTCTGCTATCGAGTCATGCCCTTTGGCCTTAAAAATGATGGTGCTACATATTAACATGCTATGACTTATATATTTCATGATATCATGCATCACATATTGGAAGATTACGTTGACAATATCCTTACTAAATCTAAACATCAGGCCGAACACCTTACAATCCTTAAGGTCATCTTCGACCATCTCATCAAGTACTATGTTCACCTTCAACCTAAGAAGTGTGTCTTCGCTGTTATCTCTGGCAAGCTCCTTGGTTTTATTGTTTGTTTGGGTATAGAATTCGATCCAACTAAAATCAAGGCTATTCTCGAAATGCCTCCACCTACTAACCTTCATTAATCAACTTCGTTGTTTGCAAGTCAAGTTGCAATCTATTTGTCGTTTTATTTCGTGATTTCCGATTGCAGCCACCCATTTCCTTATCTCCTAAAAAGGATGTCTCCTTCAAATGAGATGATGAATGCCACAAAGCCTTTGAGGCCTTAAAACAATATCTCCTCCAACCACCTTTGCTCATTCCCCCTAAGGATGACTAACCATTTTACCTTTACATTTATGCTATTGATCATTCCTTGGGTACCATGCTCACTCATCATGACGAGAAGCATAGGGAGCAAGCGTTTTATTATATAAGTCGTACGCTTTTGGACTATGAAACTAGATACACCCATGCCAAAAAAATCTGCATAGCCTTATTTTTTTCACCACTAAGCTTCGACATTACTACTCAACCACAAAACATTTGTCATCACCAATACTGACCCCTTACATTACATATACACCAAGCCTTACCAACATCAACGAGCTACACGTTGGCTTATGCTTCTTACAGATCTAGAACTCAAATTCATCCATTAAAAATTTGTTAAAAGACAAACTTCAACTTGTATCACCTCTCTCTATGAATCCATTTGATTTCCCAGACTCTTCTATTTTTGGACAATACCATTTACCAGATGACCTTATTCTTTGATGGTTCCAAATGTCAATGTGGGGGTGGTGCGAGTTATCCTCATTCCTCTTGATGGTGAGCCTATGCCATTATATTTCAAACTAGATTTTGATTATACTAATAATATCTCTAAATATGAAGCACTTGTATTAGGCCTTCAAACCGCTACCATTGCCTTAGACGTTAAGTCAATTAATATCTTTGGCGATTCCCAACTAGTTGTAAACCAAGTTAATGGTATATACCAGTGTTGTAATGAGATACTTCAAAAGTATAAGTATCATGTAGACATAATTTTGACTACCTTTGACCATTATGAACTTCAAACCACCCCACGTTACACTAATAAATTTGTGGACACCATGGCATGTATTTCTTCTCAAATACCCACTTTGCCCTCTGACTCAAAAATATTTGCCACAATACAAAGGCTGTAATCACCTTCCTATCTATTTTGAGACATCAACCTTGTCGAAACCATTGAAACTGAGCCATGTGACCTTTGGTATAAGTAATTTGCTGACTACCTTTCCCTTTCAATTCTACCTCTAGACCTTACTTGCACATAATGGACAATGAGCTTTTCTCAAAATTTTCTCTCACTATGTCATCATGGGTGGTATTATTTATAAATGTGGCTTTGACAATATCCTCTTATGATGCCTTACAAGTTCTAAAATTCCCTACACCATCAAGGAAGTTCACGACAAAATTTTTGGAGGTTACTTCAGTGGTTTAGTTTTCACTAAATGCATTCTCTTCCTAGGATATTATTGGCCTACCTTAAACCATGATTATTGTGATTATGTCAAACATTGTGTGAAGTGCCAACAACATGCTAATCTTCATCACACACCTAGTCATGCCTTACAGGTCGCACGAGACCTTTGGCCTTTCTCTCAATGGGGTTTGGATCTTGTTGGAGATCAATCCTCATTCTTCCCAATGTCATCAATGGATTATTACCGTTATTGAATACTACACTAAATGGGTAGAAGCCATACCTCTTATTTCTACAAAAGCTGAGAAAATATGTGAATTCATCAACCATCACATCATTTGTCGCTTTGTATTCCTCATCGTCTCATCATTGATAATGGAAAACAATTAAAATGTTTTTTACGGAAATTTGTGACGCCTTCGACATTCAACTCAATTTTTCCTTCACCTTACTACCCTAAAACAAATGGCCAAGTTGAATCAACCAAAAAACCTTAAAAAAATTCTTATGAAAGTTATTGACGATACTGGAAAGGATTGGCATACGCACATTCCTTTTTCCTTATGGGTTTATCGCACTAGTATTCGTACTTCAACTACTACCACACATTTCTCTCTAGTCTATGGTACATAGGCTATTCTACCTCTTGAAGTCTAGATTTTGTCTCTTCGTATCTCACTTAAAGAGATGCTCAATGATGATGATTTTCACTAAGATCATTTGACACAAATCAAGTTATTGGATGAAAACCGTCTTAATGCTTTTGATCACCTCCAAATCTAACAAAAACATATCAAACGTGACTACGATAAACATGTCCATGAAAGAACCTTCCAAGTTGGTGACCTCGTCTGATGGAAAATCAACATGTAAAAAGAGGATAAAAGTAAGTGGGGAAAATTTACTCCTAATTGGATTGAACCTTATATAGTTACTCATACCTATGGATAATATGTTTATCATTTGTCTTCACTTGAAGGTAAACCCGAACTCGAGCCCCTCAATGCCTTACATCTTCGACCATTCTATTTTTGAATCAATTCCTATATCACCTTATGTTTATTAAACACTGATCGTCCCTTGAGCACCATTCACCTTCCATTTACCTATTTTAATGATCGACGATTAAATCAGAATCATGTGATTACCCATCACCTTTTAGCCTTATCTTTAATATGAGTACCAAAAATCTACTCATGTTATGATTCTCATGGATGCTTTTCATCTTTTTCAAGATGGAATCCCATGGTCTTTCATCACGTAAATCCTCTCTTTCATAGTTATCCTTTGTGTGCTATGGTTTTGTCTGCAACACAAGAACCTATCGGTCTCTATAGTCTTGTCCATGACCTAAAATTCCAAAGCAAAACAATTTCAAAATTAAAATAGGATTCAACTCCTTGAGTCAAACTTCAAAAAAAATGACTCCCTCAAAAGGATATCTACTACTTTCTATCTCACTGCTTATAAGTAGACTGCTCCCTCGAAGGACAACTATACAAAGCTAGCCATATTATACATATTCTATCATAATAAGAAGACTATTCTTGAAAACAATAAAATCAAATATTTAGAAGCTTCTGCATCGATCAGCTTCACGAAGACCTCAAGGAGAAAATCTACTCATCCCACATAGACTTCTCGCATCGATTAGTCTATCAAAACAAAAACAAAAGCAAAAGTAAAAAGGAAAAGATTAACTTTTTCATCATGGACTTTCCTATTTTTGATCTTGGGTCTCTTGTCAAATACGCATACTATCTCACACTAGGTTACGCTAAAACTAACTTGCTTTCACCTCATTTCCTTTTTCACCATAATTTTCTTCTCGCTCAAGGGACGTGCCAAAATGCCACATTTCATGATCATGTGAATTTCTTCACCCTTCGAATAGTCAATCAAGCAATGCCTTTAGGGTCTTACGTTCATAAGCCCACCTTTGGTATGGTATACTTGTTATGGTTCTTACTAATTAGGTGGATCTTTTGGTCACCTCTTACCCTTCACATTCTTCATTACTTGTTGATTCTCCTATACAAGACTAGACCATCGACACCTACATCTTAAAATTCCTCTTTCACCAACATCACCATGCCTAACTGACCTAAACTCAACCATGCCTAAAATCACCTAAACTCAACCATGCCTAAATGACCTAGACTCAAAACATGCCTAAAACCTACCAACCCATTCATCTATCCTCATCATATTCTTCCCTAGCTTACGGAAAACTACATCGGCTTGAGGCCCCTTTTCATTGGGGCTATGTAGGCAAACACTCTGAGGGCATGGGGCCCTTGGAGGTTAGCTCTTAGCCACTCTTTACCCTAACCTATTTTCCCCCATTTTCCTATTCACATTCTACCTTAGTTAGTTTCCATTTTCTACAACACTTGGAAATTAATACAAACATACATACCTACCATTTCATCACATCATACATCAATCAATTCACCATTCCATGATATCAAATATTTGGAAGTTTAAACCATAACATAAATATACATCATCATTTATTTTCCATACTACCAATAACATGGAAATTAAATAAAACCCAACAACATGACCAAATCATACCTAACCAACCTAAAATCCACCATGCCTAACTCGACCTAGATTCTCAACCATGCCTAACTCACCTAGACTCCACCATGCCTAAATGACCTAAACTCAACCATGCCTAACTCACCTAGACTCCATCATGCCTACATGACCTCGACTCAATCATGCATAATTCACCTAGTTTCCATCAATACACAATAACAATGGAAATTAAAAACATAGATACATCATCCATATAATAAATATCATCATCTATATAAATAGGAAAAAGTTTGTGTATCAATACACATATACACATATACAAATACATACAAGTATCTCAAATCACGATATAAACCTCACTATCTTCGGCACACAAGATGGTATAAAAATCAAAATCACAAAACTCCATATACAACCTCACCATCTTCAGCTTGTAGGTCGATATATATATCAAAATCTCAAAAACAATAATCATACCAAGTGGCTAATCGTCACCCCACCTCATATCCTCCGGGCCAATCTCACTTGTCTCCTCCTCCCAACTTGTCTTACCTTTCCAACATCTCTCCACGCTCTAGGGTCTCGGTCTAATCTCCACCTTACCCTCAGTTGGGCCTGGCCTATGTGAAATAGTAGCCTTGCTATGTCCATGTCTCTGGGCTTTTGGCCCCTTCGCTCTCTAAATTATGAGTGTAATCTCATCCTCTCGCTTATAGCATGTCAGATCTATACTCATCATAAGAAGAGACATCTATCCTGACAGTTTCAGTGATCTTGATAAGTAACACGCCTCATTCGGGGCATCCACTGAACCTTGCCATAGTCACCATATCGGGTGGTGTGACATAGGTCTTAATACAACCTATGTGCCTGTCCTACTAATCCCGGCCTAGGTCCATATACCCATGATCCATGTCCTCCTCCTGTACCATGGACCTGTCCCGCCAATGCTACTTGTAGTATGGGACCATATCCCTAGCTTTGTGTAGGTCCTTGTGTTGCAACTGGGGTATGTAAGGCCACAACATGTGCCTGTGTAGTGGCCAGTTGGCCTTGCAAACCTGCTACCTACACTGTAAGGCTAGCTACCTATACTCCATCCCCATCCCCACCCTATACGGTGCATGTACCTAGGCTAGCTAAGCATGTAAGGTCATGTCACACTGGTCGCTGCGGGGTGGCCACCTACGCATGAGATGATGTCAACTCGACCTCGCACACTTGTGAGATGTGTCTCAAGAGTGGCACCTACCCTGTAAGGTATCTCTCTATAGTGTCACGGTAGCAAGATTGGGCTGCTTCTGGTCTCGGTGGTTCCGCCCATCATTGTGCTTCCACCACCCACTACCTATAACCACCGATGACTCTAGTGACTCTAGTGTCATCAATCCACCTATCCACTGACTACTCCTCCTTCCCTGTTGGCACACTCTGACGTGGTGGAGACATGGGTCTCTCCATGTCATCTCTCCGGTATTATGGGAAAGGTGGAGGCACGTCCTATGGTAGCCCAAACTGTCGTCTAACCTTGTCTATAGTATCATCTCGTGCTCACCGATATGCCACCCATGTATCCACCTCAATAGATAAAGCTCATCTAACTCCTCCATCATGCCCCTGTATGAGGGATAGCCAATGTAGGGCCTCCACACAATATCGACCCTTGAAAGTCCCTCCAGAAAACACTGTAATATAAAACATCATGTGTGGCCCTAACCACCCTATGCTACC
Organism: Taxus wallichiana var. yunnanensis; assembly: GCA_018340775.1. Taxonomy (NCBI): domain Eukaryota; kingdom Viridiplantae; phylum Streptophyta; class Pinopsida; order Cupressales; family Taxaceae; genus Taxus; species Taxus wallichiana. The sequence goes on along the minus strand of CM031243.1, from coordinate 708,096,227 downwards.
CACCAACTGGTACCCACCGTATGTATCCAACTCGAAGTAATCCACCCCAAACCAATCATGTCGCAGAAAACCAACTGGGTGCACACATGATATGCTCGTATGCCCAACAGTGTAGTAAAAGGTGCAACACAAACTAAACTACCACAATCTCCCATAGGCCCATAGCTCCCTATATAGCTACACTAGGAATGTTGGTGCCTAGGAAAATCAGATCCACTCCTCCATCATATCTTAGAGCACTCCCATCAGTGCTCATGGGAATCTCCCACCCTCAACATCTAGTAAGGTGAAGCAACATACTACCTCCATCATCAATACAACCAGCCTTGTCTCCTGAGGATGGGTTGTATACATGTCTCCATAACTAAGGCTCACTATGATACCTCATCTCACCCATCACCTCCCCAAACACAACCACTATCGGCTCCACTGATGCCTCTAATAAATAGAATAAAATGGCTCCCTAAAATCGGTAGCCACAGGATCCTGTACACGTCCTCTAGGGTGACAGTCATCTCACGTCATGGTAAATGAAATGTGTTGGTCACTGAATCCCATATTTCGATGAGCGCGACCATCAAACTAGGATCTCGAGCTATACGCCTATGATGCTAGATCCCACTCAATCCAACATCAGTCATATGCTCCCACTCCTCCGCAGTCACGCTAGACCGCATCTATACTAACAAGAGGTGGTACTCTGTCCCACATCCTCAACTGGTCCCTAGCCTACATCTAACAACCCAAAACATTGTTAAGACCTGACTACCTCCAATTACCTATTAACCCCAAACCCTACCCAATCACATCAATCGTGCTTACCCTCTTTAACTATTTCACCTACATGCATACCAACTCCTATTATTATTACCCATTCCCTTAGTTCAATTCACATACTTACCTATCCCATATCGCCACCAAAATCATATTTTACCCTTATTCCTCTACATAAACTCTTTACTTACCCCTTCTTTACCTATTTTAATTTCATACCTAACCCTTCTTACCCCTATTATTTCTTCACCCTAATTGGTGTCGATCGCCTTGACTATCACCGATTTTCCTTGACCATCATTAGTTCCATTTAACCGTGTCGGTCACCACCTAATACCTCGATCGATGGCCACCAAAATTGACCGACGCCGACCAAACCTAGACCTACGCCGGTCTCTATCATGTAAACAAAAACTAAAACCCATCCCCCAAAAATCCCATTTCACACAAAACTCACCTACAACCTACCCCATCCCACTCAAATTCACCTTACATTTAATTATCACCTTATTTAACCTAATTTTTCCATTTCCCACCTCGATTTCACCCATTTTCACCCCCATTTCAAAATCCATATTCCCACCCAAATTTCTTCATTTTAAAGCATAATTTAATCATCTAACAAGTAAGTCAGAAGAAGAATGCCTTATACCTCATCTTGGTGTTGTCTCATTGGTGGCACGTCTGTTCTTCGCTGCACCGATGGGCCACCTAAACCCTCTCCCACCTCTGCCATGCCAAAATCTACCTCAATCTCTCAGCCACTCAACTCGCTCCTCTCGATCTTGTGGACCCACCTACCAACACCAACTCTCGTACTCATAGCTCGCCAACTCACCTTGGCACTTTGCTAAATCACTTTCCACGGAAGCACAACTTCTTTGTCATTTTCACAAATTAAAACAAGTTAAAATGAATCCGTAAAACATGAATTTTTCTATTTTAACCCTAAATTGACATGACCGGTGTCGGTCATACCAAATTGATGCCGGTTACCTTATAACTAGCATTAGTCACCTACCAAGTACCATTTCACCTACATTTTTCCCATTTTGACCTAAACCCATTACTTGCCAAATACCTTTTGGCCTTACCAACACTTATTACACCCTACCCACAAGCCTAAATTACCTATACATTTCCTTAATCATGTTTAGGGACTTGTTATTTACCTATACCTCAGCCTTACCCATGCCATGACCTACATACCCTAACCGGAACTACCTTTTGTGACCTTTGAACTCATGTACTCGCTTATACCTTGTGATGTGTTACCCAGTGTGGTTTAGCTTAGTGACCTTACCTTGCCTATTACCACACTATTTATCCCGACCAAACCTTTGGTGTACGAGATCATACCTAAATCGGTCCTACTACACCTAACCTATGCTTCTGGACCATATCCTATACCTTGGATACCTGAATCACTTCAACCTCGTTTGGATAAACCTATCGACCTTAGATGATGTAGAGTTTACACGCTCTTTTACTTAATCTTGTATAATGTCATGTAGTCTATATGTGTGCATGCATTCGATTTCCATTACCTATTACCCGATTTGACCATTACCCATTACCCAAAGTTCTAATACCCTTACTTAAAACCCACCTACCTTCACTTTCACCACTTACATATTTATCAAACCACTCACCGAATCCGTCTAACAACTCATCAGTTCCTGGTTTGAGGGGATTACCTCCATCCATACTTGGGGCAATCTCACCTTCAGCCCTATTTGTGGCAATCTAACCTCCATTCACACCTGGAACACCAATTTCCTATTTTTGTCAGCTCCACTTACAAATACAAGCTACACAATAAAAAGAGGAAAAATGTAGACACCAAAATTAGGTCATACTCCCCTTAAAACCCCGTTAATTAAATTAACCATATCCCACCTATTCATATCCCATAGTGCACATTATTGTTAAATTAATTATCTTAATTAAATTAATTATATCGTCACTTAACCACCTCACCTAGCCACCTCACTCAATGACCTACTCAAACCTCGTTAATGACCTAAGACTGAGTCTAAACCTATCCTAACTAACTAGGACTTGATTTAACTCATACTTAACAAACCTAAAATGACTCCTACCTATATTTCTATGATCTATCACTCGAGACTCGGCGAGAAGGTTTGAGATCACTCTAAAAATAGCAATGATCTGGATATTTTTGGCCAACTTAGATATTCCCACCTTGACTGATGCTAGTTATATCTCAATTGACGTTGGTCACCTAACTATTGTTGGTTAGGTTAAATACGTTTCCAAAAGCCTTTTCCTAGGTTGGTCAATTGATTCAGGATCTCATTTCTTCCAGAGACTTGGAGCACTCGAATTTCTTTAGCACTCAAGAAAAAGAAGACACACGAGAGCACTACCAACATCGGTCACCATTCATCATCCTCTTCACGATCACGGATCCACAACATAGAGAGGCACAAAGGTTTGAATTTCCGTGACATGAATACAAGTACTCTTCTCTTTGGATCTATACTATCACCTTCTTCATCACCTACATCCTCCAATCTAGTTTCCAGTAAGTATTCAACATCTCCTCATTGAATCTCTAGTTTCTTTGTGTAGTTTTTTTATTCATCTCTCTAGTTTATTTCTCTCCACACCCATATACTTCCTCCCTTCCATCAACCCATCACCCGATCATACCCAAACTTTCAACCCTCTTCATATTTGAGTGTTCAAAATAATTTTACGACCCCACTCTCACCATTTCCAACCTCTATGCAATCAAAGGGAGTCTGGAAAACCAACTCTAACAACTTTTTGATAATTTCCCTATCGACTCTCGGTTAGCCAATCAACATCGATCACTTTGCCTAACCGGCATTAGTTCACCATCGGTGACACCGTTACTATGTCTATCAATATAGATTAGACCAACGAGCTAATACCCACTCCCCAATAGCCCAGAACCATTTCTAATCCTTACCAGACTGCAACTCAACACCAACTAATCAACCCTCCCATTTTGACCTTAAAAACTTTTGAATGACCTTTCTTATTGTTTTTTGTATGAGATACCTAAATCGTTTCAATTCCAATAGGATCTTTACTTCATGTATGATTTAACTAGCATTAATATTGTTATATAAAAGTGGATTGACAACCTATTTAGGAAGCATCATGCTTCCCAGATCTAGCTTCTACTAGGCAGTCCACTCATTATTTTGTTTAACTCTATTTGGTGGTATTGTTTTGCATTTGCAGATAGTTATTTCTATCCAAAAGTGAGGACTCACAATTAGTTTGGATAAAAAAATTAGAATGTGTGCACAACCTTCAACCGACATTACAAAAAGGTATTCCTCCTTGGCCTACTACCCTTATCTGTTTCATTAATTTACTAAGAATCCGTGAAACAGGACCACATACCATTGAATCTTTTAATGATTGCAAGTGGGACAGGGATTGGTGATGATTCAATACCTTTGGATTCTCCACATTCAAGAGATGAGCCTCTTTAGTTAGATCCACGATGTAGGATGACAAAACGAAAGGATTGGGAGATTTTTACTAAATTGCTTCTTTATAGGAAGCAACATTGGGTGTTCTTGCCTTAATGGATTAAAATCCCCCACTAAGATTTCTTGCAATGTAGAAGCGCCCCAGACCTAGGGGACCTAATTTTATCACCATTGGAAACCCTAGGCATCTCTTTATCAACACTATCGAGTGACAACATGACTAAGGGTTTTGGGGCACTCAATTGGATATTAACAACCCCTTGGTGTCCATAATATTTAACCATGCAAGCTGTCCTCTTGGCTCGGAAATAAAATTCTACATGACTATCAAGTATTTTCTACCTTTGAGGGGAACACATGCCCCTTGTTTGTCACACTGAAATTTATTTACCTTAACCGCAACCACCATTCCCGTGATTTCCATCCCAAAGGTATGAACTAGAACTATGAGTGGCACCTACCCTTCTGAAGAACCTCCATTAGCGTTCCACACTATTTCCATCACTCCTCAAGTCACAAAATTCCCACTTCGTTATATGTTGTAGTTATAAATGCCCCGGCATATATGTATGCAAAATGTGGAAGCATGAACTATTTGAAAAAATGCATTTAAAAATGTGGTTTCATGGAATGCCAAGATTATCGGTTAAGCATAAAATAAGTTTTTTCGAATGGAATTTGAATTTTTTTCAAGAGAACGTAAGACGCTAATCAAAATGCATGACAAAAATCCCCAAGGAAGCCTCCAACACGCATAAGAAAAAAATATGGATCTCTCTTTCTTTTGCACTAAATTATGCTTTTCATCATTCCTACCTTTTGGATTTTAAATATTTTGAATAATAGAGGATGTAACTAGAATAATCGATAAAAACCTTTCCACCGCGTAAACTTTCAAAACTTAGAAATTTGAACTCGAAATTGTGCATAAGAACACCAAACCAAACTGTTACCTCCAAGAAAAACCTCTAACATGATCCTTGTAAACCTAGTACACCATGCATGCCCTTAAACAAGCTGAAGAACTCAATTTTATTCCTTGGCAAGATGAGTTTCAAGCCCATTTAGCATTTCAGTCACTTGTGGTGACGTTCCTTTTTAGGAAAACACGATCGGTTTTGACTTACTTCTACTTCCGATTGGGAAAACTGAAAACTACCCCCACCTACCTCTAGAACACAAATAGGAGAATCGAAACCAAAGATTAGTTCTCATGCGAAAACAATTTCAAAATTTAGTTTTGCAAGTGGGTTTTAGGGAGCACTAGTCATTATGCAACAAGAGTGTTTGACGTGTTTATGGTAATCGGCCTCATAATCACCTTTGCGAACTTGATCCATGTTCATTGTAATCAACTTCCATTGAATCCAATGAGTTCTCCGTATCTAGGGAGCTAGTAGGAATTAATTTGTTTTTGCTTGAACTTAAAATGAGTGTTTTTGAGACCCAGATTGTACCCACTTTAGCCATTTGGTTAATTTTTGCAAATCAGTAACTTTAGCTAGAAATATTTCAAAGACTCCCATTTGAATATTAATTAATTGAGAAAACCTTTTTATATCACCATAGTATTGTGTAGGGTATGATTTAATAAATTAAATTATTTGTATGAATGTATTTTAAAATTTTTGATGTTTTCTTTCTCTTCCCTTTCTCTCTCTAGATATACCTATGAAATTGTGGTTAGTCTTGAAAATGGTAATGAATTGAAAATGTTGATGAATTTGAAATGAAAATGGATATGGAATGTAAATGGTTATAATATTATGAATAGAAAAGAGAATGTCTCCTAATATTTCTCTCTCTTCCTTACTCTTTCTCTAGAAAAAAGAGGAACTGTTGATGAATGTGGAAGTGTGAATTGTGAAGAAATATTCTCTCCCTATCTCTCCCTCTCTCTCTCTATATCCCTCTCCCTCTCCCTCCCTCCCTCTCCCTATATGTATCTCTCTCTACTCTTTAGTTTTGAGTTCTTGAAATGATGGATGCATTGGTTTATGCTTGAGTGTAAGGGGTTTCCATACTAGTCCTAGGACTAACCCCGTGTTGGTTGCAGTACTACGAAAAGAGGGATTAAAAGCGTGATATGTTGTAATTAATGAGATGGCATTGAAATGTTGTACATTGACATTGAATGTGAATATGAAATGAAAGTGAATTAGAAATAATGCAATATATGAATTAGTGTGTTGGGAACCATTGTTTTTTGAACTCTTATGTTTTAAGCATTGTACATGGGAAAACTATTTGGCTTGTATCTACTTATGTTTTAAACTAAATTTTCAACATTAATAGGGTGACACTAATGAGTGTAGGACCAACCATATAGAAATCATTTTAACGTAACTAATAAATAAGACAATAACAATATAAGATGGTAAAAATCTGTAATGCTTACTTCATGGATTTTCATGCCTATTTAGATTTAATTAAGTAAAGTTAGTCTCACCCAAGAACTATTCTAAGGATAGTTTTTCACATTGTAAATATTTGGGTGGTAATAGACCTATATTTATTCTTGTGTACCCTCATGGATTCTAACTTCCTTAGCATTTCCTTTACAACCGTGTAATAGACCTTGCATGCACGTAAGTGTGGATGTCATAGATGTTGATGGAATTGTAAGTATTTGGAAAACTAAATTTCATGAATTAAATGTAATAAACATATGTGGATTGACTCATGGTTAATTCTTAATGGTATTTCATTCTATCCTACTTAACTTTTTCTTGATTAAATAAGCGACATAGTTTCATAGCATTGGGAACCCATTTCTGATTTTATAAAATTGGTTTAGAGAATTTGTTAGAATAGGTGGCATATAATGGTAAGGTGAAGGGAAATCATCATGTAGAATCAAATGTGATGTTGTACTTCTCCCTTCTAAGGAAACTAAATAGTCCACAATGTGTAATGGACAAATGTGGAGTATGGTTTTCTTCTAGCCCTTGTTAGATCCTTTGTAAGATAAAATTAAATGAAAGATAATGCGAGATAATTTAAGAAGTGCATCACATGAGCATAACTAAACATATTGAGTACAAAAGACACTATAAATTCTATTAAGGAATAATTTCAATAAAGTAAACATTTAAGAATAGAGAAGGCACTAGCAATTGCCATGCAACATTTCTATTGGCCACATCTAAATATAAATATTTACAAGATACATCAATAATAAAAGATATAAATCGTAATGCCAAGGGAAGTAATCCTACACTAGGTCAAAATAGGGTTTTCAAGGCCTGTAATCAAGATAGAGGAGAGTACCCTTTTAGGATATCGGTAAATGGGGGAAGAGATGATGTAGATCGATAAGAGGATAACACGAACATGCACAATCAATACAAATGAAATATAACTAAGATAAAGGAAAGCTAAGGAGATGATCATATAAGATCACTATACTAACTAACATCGATGTACATACAATACTAAGCCAACATAAAGCAATGGGGAAGATAAATGAACTAATCTATGCAAAATGACATAAGAGGTTAGAGCACTTACTGCGCAGGTGGTTGCGGATGCATCTATCTCTCTAGAGAAGTATCACACTGAGAGAGAATCACTATGGGTGGAAAATGGGAACACTTTGTTCCTTCCTAGAATCACTATAGATGAACAAAGAGTGTTATCAATCCAAGATTCGAGAAGAGTGTCCATTAAAATCAAAGTCTTGTGCAATATGAACCAAGAACAAAGCAAGCGAGATATAAAGATGGTGCAAAAAGTAGAGCAGATAGAATTTCATATGATATTTATTCCTTTCTTGTGAATGTATGGATGTGGTGTGTATATATACCCTAATGCCATAACCCTCGGTGATGACATCAGCTAAGGGAAACCTAACACCAAAACCATATCCCATGGGTGATGGTGTCAGTCAAGGATGCCCGAATTTCAAAATGTTGCAATGTGTCATGGATTAAGCAAGAATACAAGAAAAATATGCTAATGATGGATTCAGACGCAAGAAAGTTTTGGGAGTGTTAGTGTGTGAGACAAAAAGAGACAAATATAACTAATCAAAGAATAACTAAATCTAAGACCACATAGCGATACTATCTTTGTGTATTGTCTCTAACCCATATCACCATGTGAATAATCATACCCCATTCTCAACATGCCCCTTAAGGCACCCACTCAAGAAATATATGCATTAGTGACCATTATCTTCACAAAGGAAATTGTTAGTAACAAGTATGAAAGGTTAGGGTGAAAAATTAGGTTATACATATGCCCCAACCATTGATCACCACATGTTGCAATAGGGAAACATGGTATGGTCAACAAAATGAAACAATCCATAACATTGAAATCGAAAATAGATACTGAAAGTAAGAAGAAGGACTAGCTGAAATTAAATATACCCACCAATGCATACCTGATAGTGTTGGGCATCCTGCCATGTGTGGGTGCGAGTTAATGCTACAAGAACCACTCAAGAAGAAAAATTGAAAAGAAACACTAGAGGATCATCAGGTAAAATTAGACATAAATCCCTAGCTAGGGGACTATGGGATGGATTTCATGTCATAGTGTCATAGTTACGTAATTTCATATCCAAGCGTCGGGTAACAACACCGAAAGGAGCAAAAAACCATATGGTAAAACATACAAAGAGAAATTGTCATGAACCCAAAGGTGTAAGAAAAGGGAAGATGATTGATTAGCTGAAAGGGAATATAACAATGCTGAAAAACACAAAAAACCATGAGGTAGATGCTATAAGAATAAGGTTGTTAGATAGGTACATAAATCCAAGCAAGGCCATGAGCCTAAGCAAGGATGTACATAATACCACTACAATCCAATGGGAAAGACCAGGGCACAAAAATCTAAAATATTGATAATGTTTTCAGTTGTTAAAGATAAAGAAAAGGTTGATGAAGTAATGAATTTGAGAAGAAATGATGAGAGATGGTAGTTGAGTACTGAAACTCTTGAGCTCCTTCATGCATGAATTTTTTTGAGGAATTGAGAATTTGTTAGTTCTTTGAAGATGTGTCCTTCATTGGTTTGAAGATGATATGTATTAGGACATATGATATATTTAATAAGGTAAGGACCCCACCATTTCTATGTGTATTTGTATTCTTTGTCATGTGTATGGTCAAGTTTGAGGACAAGGTAACCCACGTCAGAAGTATGTAGATGAACAGGTTTGTTATGTTGTTTGGAAAGGTGTTGTTTATGTTTTTTATTACAAGTGTATGCATGGTCACATTGTTCTTCTAATAGGTCAAGGTCATGGAGGCACACTTTGCGGAGTTCCTCATCTGGAATTATGTTATGAATGTAAATGTAGAGTGAAGGGAGTTCCACCTCAAGTGGAAGGACTACCTACACTCCATAAGTGAATGAAAATGAGGTTGCGCCAAAGGTGGTCATACAAACACTTTGGTGCAATATTCCCATAATATAATATGTAGCTTTGTATGCCAATCAATGTATGATTCATGAATCTATATTTTAAAGATCTTGTTGAGATTTTTATTGTAGGTCGGGCTTTCTGTTGCATTGCGGATCTGATATGGTGTTGAGAACCAATGTTTGATTTTGAACTTAGTGCAAATTTGCTTCATTTCTTTACATTTGAAGCTCCCACCATTGTCAGATATGATGGTGTGGGGAATTCCAAAGTGGAAAATGATTTGATTGAGGACAAATTTAGATGTAGTAAGGCCAAACATATTAGTGAGAGGCATGGATTCAACTCATTTATTAAAGTATTTCTTGGTTGTCTTGATAAATATATGTATGTCTTGAGACTCAAGAAATTTCCCAATGTAATCCTATCCCGATAAGGAGATGCGATAGATTGTAGCTTAGCTAGAGGGTAATGAATCAATTTTTCATGAAATTGGAAAGGTCTACACTTTTTGGTAAATGTGTGAGCATCAAATTCTAGTGTAGGCCAATGATAACCCATATATAGGAACTTGTGTATAGTAGCATGACCGCTATAATGGCCACTATAACTTTCCCCATGCACTTCCTCTAAGAAAAGGGGACCTCATCTTTATTAACACATAAGAGTAGGGTACCTTCAAAATTACTATAAGGTAATATGTCATTTTAAAGTACGTATTAGAGAGTCTTTTTACGTATATGTAATTGTGTTCATGGGTTGGTATCATTTGGGTAAGTTTGGTATTGTATGAATTGGTGGATATCATCATAGCAAGGATTGTGCGTAGGGATGTGTGGCTCAATTTGGCACACATCCTTAACGTCCCTAAGAGGCAAGGTGGCTACGGGTTAGAAGATTTGTATGATAGGGGTGTTATCACGAGAGTCAAAATGTGACTAAAATTGGGTGTCATGCGTGGCCAAAGAATCATCTAAGGCATTTTGTTTGCGTGGGATCAATTATATGGTAAATGAGGTGTGGCGTGGTATTAAATCCTAAACTAAGTCATAAAAGGTTTGAAGGTTTTTACTATGACATTGATATGTACCTCTAACCTATCGACATACCAAATGAGAGTCCCCAATGACATGGAGATAGGAGACATCCTTAGCTATGATGACTGTATGCCCAAGATAAAAGCCTCATACTCAGCCTTGTTGTTGGTGACTTCAAACTTGAGTCGATAGGAGAGAGGGAAAGTTTGACTAGAGGGGTTGGTGAGTACACAACCTTCCCCAAATACTTGGAGGAAATTTTCCCTATCGAATTTTAGCATCCATGTATCCTCATGGAGATCAATAATGACCTCCTCCTCAATGATTTTAGTCATCGGTTTGGTTTTCGGTGGGGAAGACACTTTGTTACTAGTGTCAAAGGGTTGCACCTCAAGACTGGTCATGAAGCTTTAGTAGTAGTATTTTATGGAAATGGCATTATCCATGCCCTCAATGAGGAGGATTTCCTCATCGGGTAGTGCATCATGAATGGGATGAGGAGAAAGATGGGAGCGGAAGCTAACTAATCTACTATGACTTATCCTTTTATCACCCTTTGCATGATGATGCAAAGGTAAAATTCCATAAGGAGAGCCATCCAATTTTTGATGCAATCCATCGGAAGAACAACATGTGAGAAGAAGTTCGATAAAGGATGTGTATGGATAATGACATAGGTAGCCTGATAAAGCATGTAGTGATGCAACTTCATGGAAACGTAATATATAGCTAGACAAGATCATTCAAAGGAAGTATATCGTGTTTCATAGTCTAGTAGTGCTCGACAAACATAATGGAATGTATTCTCCTTTCCCTTTTCTTCTTCCTATCTTAAACTTGTCCCAAAGAGAAACTAGAGTGGGAGAGTTATATAGTAGTAAAGGTCTATCTAGCGAAGTAGGCTAAAAGGTTGGTAACAAGGATAAGATTGTTTCATGTTGTCGAAAGCTTGTTGACAATATTTGGTCCATTCTAGTTTGGTAGATTCCAAATTAGGTTGTTTATGGAATGTGTGTGATAGGTAATATCAAGGAAAATATTTGAACTTCCCCAAGCTTCCCGAGGAAAGTGCGTATGTCTACTATGGAGGATATTTGCTATGAAGGATGGTCGTGGCATGTTGAGGATGGCCTTGATTTTTTCCGGATCAACATCAATGCCATGTTTAGACACTAGGAATCCTAAGAGTTTTCCCCGTGTCACCCCAAATATGCATTTTCCGGGATTGAGGTGAACCTTGTATTTACAAAGGCATCCTAAGGTGATGTCTAAGTGACGAGCGTGATAATCGGTGCATCGATACTTGACGAGTAGATCACCAATGTAGAATTTGACTACTTTGTGTATGAGGTCATAAAAGATATGCATCATGGCGCATTGATATGTTGTGCCAACATTTTTGAGTCCAAAGGGAATATTAACATAACAATAAGTTCCCAATTATGTTGTAAAGGTAGTCTTGTGTTGATCTTTGGAAAAAATTGAATTTGGTTGTACCCCGAGAAACCATCCATAAGAGATAACATCTCATACCACATCGTTGCATCGAAGATGACATTGATGGAGGGTAAAGGAAAGTTATACTTAGGACAAGCACAATTAAGGTTTATAAAGTAAATACATATATGAACAACCAAAGTGGATTTATTCTAGAACCCAGATGATGTTGGATACCCATTTAGAGTAATCCATTATGTTAATCAATTTTTACTCTAGAATTTTGATGAGCTCCTTATGACACAAATCATTGATCTTAAGTGGGAATTTCCTTATATTTTTCTGAACAGGAGTGGTGTCAGGGTAGGTAATGATGTTATCGAGACAATTTTAGGATCGGTGAAAGGCATATCAACATATACCCATGTGAATACCTCCTTATATTTTGATAATAATTTTATGTGATGCTCACGTAAATGGGGAAAGAAATCACCAAGCATGACTATATGTTTTGATCGTCATCAAGTTGTATGCTAATAGTTGATTCTAATAACGTAACATCATCTTTCTCGGAAATGATATGAATCCTCCGTAACTTAGCTCCTTCATCCTAAATAGGATAAATAGTAAATAAATAATCATCAAAGGGCATAGGTGTCTTGAGAATTTTCCCAACTTATGATGATGTCGATGGAATTTATCCTCTCGTGTATATAATAGTTATAGAATAGCCTCGTCATTGTCTAAGGTAGGGATAGGCCCATGGTATTCTACATCGATATCCGAGCCCACGTATTACCTACCATCTCTATGATTTCTAGAAATAGTTTGTCACACATCTAATACCCTACCATTTAAGGTGACCTCTTTAGGTGTAGAATCAACAATGGCCACGCTAGGAGCACTTGAGGCCAATATTAGGTGCATAGGTTGGATCAAAGGTTGGTACAAGTGGTGGAGTTACAATAAGAGCATGACGTGAAACATAATCAAAGATTTGTTCTATGACCCAAGAAGTGTTTAGGAGTAGTGGATTAGTGGGTGGGACATAAGGAAGTGTTTCTTCCTCATCCTCATTGTCACTAGTATCATAGATAGAAGGACTATAAGACATGTTAATAGAATTAGTTTTGAGTTGAGAATACTATATTTGGGATAGGGCACATTTATAATGTACCAATTCCAAGTGCCTGACTCACTTGCAAAAAAAATGTAGTATTTTTCAAGAGTGGGGGATAAAGAAATCCCTTTTCCTTTAGGATCAGGAACCTCCTCCTTAGCCAAGACATTGATCTTGTCAAATGATCTAGTTGAAAGGGGAGGGTGATCAAAAAAGAGATTCCTAACTCCTAACTCATTACATTCTAAGTGGTTGGAGGTTGAGGCATCACTCGTTGGTTCCTTTGTGTTGGGTTGAGAGTGAAATCAGTCTTGAGGTAGGAGAACCAAAGGTAATGGATGCACGATATCATCGGAAAACTATTTTTGTTGACATTTTCTTGAAGGTCATTAGGTTCATCATGATTTGAATATGCTAATGTAACTTGGATTTTGGACATAAGATCAAAGAATTACGGATACATAATACTATGGATTTTGGGAGTAGTAGGCATTAGGAAGGGCTCGTTGGAAAACGGTATTGGGATATTCCAAGGATTTAGATCAACATTGTGCCAAAAGTGTTGGATTTTATGGATGAATTTAATACATTGGTACACAAACGATGCAATTGCGCACATGAGATGTATACATGGTCGGCCCAACAAGAGTTTATAGGAGAGAGGATGATTTATAACCATGAGCTTAGTGCGAGACCATTTTAGGTCCACTTGTGATGGGTAACCAAATGCATCCTATGAGTTTTTGTTTGGTCTTTTTGAAACCATGGCAAGTTAAGTGGGTAGGCTTAAGGTCATCAATAGAGTATCCGAGATTCTTGATGAGGGAGAAAGAAGCTAAGTTAATTCTCAATCCTTCGCTCACGAGGACCCTACGCACTTGAGCATCATGGATGATAACAATAATGAGTAGGGGTGGGTCATTTACGTGAAATATGACCTCATTAGTAATCATGTCATCCTCTACAAATTCTAGGGCTAAGTACCCCAGGTGTGGGTTTTGTAAGGAAGATCTTGTAGTCTCTATGTGATGAACCTATAGATTTAGGGATGCAATAGGGTCCTTGGGATCCTCACTAGGAGAATCCCAAAATCATTGCAACTTGTTATCCCATTTTTGTGTTTACACCAAAAATTAGTTATAACCCTAGGAAATTTTTGAGCTAATCTCCTAAGAATGCCCTTTTAGTGAGAAAATCAGGGTTTTGGGGTTTCAATAACATCACAACATGGTTTTTAGATGTCTCATGTTAGATGTTCCCCGAAACCCAAAATCTAAACAAACAAGTATTTCAGGTTTTCGGGACTCTGGAGCATCGGGACATATGTTTCCCAAAACATGTTATATGCTCCATGACTTCCGATTCTGAAACCCGACTTGTCTCCTTTGTGTCGGGTTTTCGGGTCTCTGGAACATCGGAACATGCTTTACCCAGAACATGCTTCATGCCACATGCTTTCCGACTCCTGCAACCCGATTTGTTCCTTTGTGTCGGGTTTCAGGACATCCCAAGCATGCTGACATGGCATTAATGCCGAGTTGTCGGGTAGTTGACACACGTGTCAACTAAAGTGTATTAAATGTGATTTTTTTATAAATACTCAGATTTCCACATCATTTTTACTAGACGTACTTTTTACCTCGTGGATTTTTGTGCATGCTCTCTCGACCTCGAAACCTCGACTTGAGCTCGCGTTCGATTGCGTGATTCGTTTTCAGTTATTTTTCTTCATCGTTGAAGGTATTTTCCCTCCCTCTACTAGTGAGATCTTTAGGTTTGTTTTTGTGATGAACTTTGGTGTTCTTCTTCCTTTCTTGTTTTTCCTTTTTAGGGTTTTGGGTTTTGGGGTTGTTTTACTCATTTTTGGTTTTGTTCCAATTGAGATTATGGTCTAAGGATTCACCCTTTGGGTGTTTTTCTATTGTTGTACCTTGGAATATGCCTTGTTGTGTCTTAACAGAAAGAGAAAAATTATGAAAATCCCAACTATGGAGGTGATGGAAAATCCATATGTTTTGACATTACAAAAACCTGACCATTTTTTTTGGGTTTTACAGGGTTCTTCACAGTTCCTAAGTCCCATAGTTTTGTTGGGAATTTTGGTGTGTCAAACATCCTCCAGTTCTTGGAAAAGACTCCCACATTTGATCGGGTCTCACAACGTGTCGGATATTCCAAGTCCTTTGACATCTTTCACATTGTGGGCCTTGCACAACTCCCGACATCTTCCCAATGTTGCGGGATTTCTAAGTCTTCCGACATCTAGTAGTGTGTCGGGTTTTGATAGTTGTTTGACATCTTCAAAAAGTGCCGCAGCTTCCTTTGTGTCTGGATTTTCAAAGTTTCGAATAAATTGGATTTCCGATACTCCCGTAGTGCTTCGGTCTATGGGATTGCTAAGCATGTCTTTGAACCCGAAGTATTCAAACTAAAGGTGATCAATATAATTCCCCTCCGAAATTCCTCATGTCGATCCTCAACCATCACAGGATAAATCGATAAATCCGGGAAGATGAAGTACAAGTTTAGGAAGGTGGAGTCCCTTCCTACATTGACAATAACTATGATATCCGAGATACGAGCTCGGGAATATAGATATGGATGATTTTGGAGCAGAGTCAAGAGTCCATCCCAGACTCCTTGGATGAAACCTATAGCGGCAAGTGTCCCTCTTGCAGCAACATTTCCTATGTCTGCTCAATGCCCTGAGTTTATCCTGACGTGTGCTTCTAATTATGACACCGCTTCTTGTTCAAGGAAATCGGTGGGAGAATTCATAGTCAAGTTAGATGGAAGATACTTTGATGATCTTCTCGCATTGCCCAACTTCAAGAATGTGTGGGCATAAATATGCAATCTACTCAAAAGGCTTGGGATAATGACCTAGAAGATTGTATTAGACATGTAAATAAGAAGTTCCTGATCAAGGCCAAGCCGACTATCTCTAGATTTCCAAGAGTTATTCCTATAAGTGATTTCATCTAGGAGATCAATCACATTATTACTTTGTTGAGCTGGGTTTTGGATTCTAAGTCAAATGTCTTCCAAGGGTGGATGTACCAATTCATGGTCACCATTAAGAAGGATCAATAGGGAATTAATTGGGGTAGTCTTATCAGTGACGAGGTAGACTCCCAGATGAAAACATTCTTGACTACGGGCAAGTTTTATATGTCCTCTTATGTCATCTATGCAGCAGTTGGTATGAGGAATTACCCCGGATTGGACACAGAAGGGAAAAAGGCTGCTGAACACATTTATCAACATTATCCTCAATTAACAAGGAAGGGATTAAAGGAACATTTCAGGAGACTAAATGATGCTTTATTCTATGAAAACATCTACAATATGAACCCTGAGTTAAAGAAAACAAGAGTCTTTGATGAGGCATGGGCCGAGGTTTCAAAGTGGGGTTGTAACTTCTTACATTTTAAGAAGTTCACACACATCCGAGTGGTCATGTACCTAGGTGATCCTTTCCGGTTTCCTGGTACCCGTGGAGACAAGTTGATCTTAATGGAATTGGTAAGGTAATTGTTGGACTTCCACAAGTACCAACAAAGTAAACACAAGGCCACCGTATCCTTTCCAATTTCTATTGGAAGATACACCTGCTCAACAGTGGTAAAGGCCAAGAATGTAGTGCATGAGCTTCAAGAGAAGCTAAAGAAGCACATGAAGCATAGAGACGGGTTCGACTTCCGGGGTGTCCTTAAAACATATGGAACCCTGTACCTACATGTGCCAAGCATAGAGGACATCTGGATTGATCTTCATGATGAAGTTACCATCAGAAGAAAGGATCATAACAGTGACACTTGAAGAGATCTCGAACACTTGATCTCGCCGACCTCCTGAGGGTACCACCGATAATGAAAGTGTTTTGGATCCTTCATATGATGGACTGAATGAAGATCGATATGTTTTCCCAGCTATTGATTGGTCCATCGGTGAAAAGGCCTCTATTACGATAGATCAGCTCTGATTCTCGCATGCACCAAGGCATGGCTCATTTCTTGGGGAATGAGTTACAAGGAATTTTTTTCTCAAAATGGTTGCTTTGGAAGTGGGGCCCTCCAAGAAGGAAAAGGAAAAGAGTTATTTAAAGAAGCCTATAAAGGTCGAATATCTCAAGAAGGAGGAGAAAAAATAGCCACTCTATCATCTACTCAAACTGAAATGGTGAATATACTAGATTCACCAACCCCACCTGAAATAGGAGAAATCTCTTTGGAGATAGAGGTTAGCCAACCTTTGATTTCACCATTTGCTGATTGCTCATCAGAAGTGAGTTTGTCTCTTGCTTCTCAGATTTGGCTTGATGATCTGCACCTCCTCCTTCACATGACCACTTCCACCTCCTCCTGTGTAACCTCCCCCTGTGAAACCTCTTCCACCTCCTCTTTCTCCATCTACATCAACAATCATGGCCAGCATCTTCTTGATCTCTCACCTCTCTCTGTTGGAAAAAAATTGACTATAGACTTGCCCTCTCCTTCCGCACCTCTTTTCACCACAACCATTACCATGCTTGTGGTTGTTCCCACTCCACCAGTAAGTCTCCCTCCACCTGTAAGTGTGACCCCGACTTCTACAATGGTAGTAACTTCTTCTGGCACTCCTCAATGGTTGAATGAACAAACTCCAAGGAAGAGAAAGGTGGTAGTTCCCATACCAGCCTTTGATTCCAGTTCACTCAAGGTCCCCTCTGCCAAATCAGCCAAGAAGCCTAAAATAGTTTCTAGGGTTTCAATGGATGCCTCGGGAAACAAATTTGTAGAAATTTCCACTCCCGCAATGACAAAACCAAAGAGGATGTAACAAACACCGACTATCGATAACTAGGGTTGATTTTGGGAAATTGACGCAGAAGGAGCTCAACAAGATGCATGGGATGCTATGAACGTGCTATGTCAAAAGTTAAAGGAAACAAAAGAAAGCAGGGATGAGCTTAAAGGAAAAGTGGAGCAGATGACTGAAGTGTTGCTCAAACTTTCAAAGCCCTCTGAATCAACACCATCATCCTCCACTCCTATGCCTATACAGTTTGATTTCTCATCAGTGCCCATGATTGAAAAGATCAATGAAAAGGGGAGAACGGTTGATGAATGGGTGCAGAGGTTGCTCCTCCAAGGAAAGGAAGTCATTGAGGCTTCATCTGAGCTTCATAAGACCTTAAGGGATACTCAAAAGGAGGGAGAAAAAATGGATGAAGATTTTTAGAGGAGATTGGGAACCTTGAGCTAACCTTGGAAGCTCTCGATGCATTGAAGAAAATCCCATCTTGTATCTTGGTTGAAGAGGGAATTATTCCCCATGTGGATAGACATTTCCAGTTGACCAAGGCTATAAGGTTCCGGGTAAAGATTCTCAACGAAGCCTGAAGAAATTAAGGGAATCCAGAGATCAATTGGTAGATGCTAGCAGTGATATTGAAGAAGAACTCTCCAGAATCTTTCCCAAGGTATTGGAAAACTTGAGTCTTTTATCTACTGATGAGTTCTACCAGTAATTTCAGAAGTCTATCCAACAAGAATCAACTGTCGCTATCAACTTGGAAATCATCGACAAATTGGTTAAGGCTAAGCATGTCCTAGATTCTTTGAAGAAACTTGGAAAGAGACTAAAGAAATTCTTGGGTGAAGTGAGAGATGTTCATAAGACCTGTAAGGTTCTGAGTGATCATTCTAGTACACCTAAAGAAGATGAAATGTACGATGTGATCAAGAAATTTCAGGAATTCCGAGACAAATAGGCGTTCTGGAAGAAGAAGACAAGGATGGAGAAGCATAATAAGTTTAATACAACATGTCTTTTTCATTTAGAAATTGACATGTCTTTTTCATTTTCGTTTCGTCATGAAGGAAGCAAATTTTGACTTGGTCTCCTGCATGAGAATTAAGAAAAATAGGAGTCTTGGTAAATGAACTATTTCCTAAGGATTTTATCCTATTTTCTCTCTGCTCTTTCTATTATAAATATAGAGCACATATGTATTTGAAAGGAGGGATATTTTTTTATTAAGAAAGCTATTGTGAAAAGAAGAGAAACTTTGTGTTTTCTTTTATCCATTTGAAGAATAGAACAAATGATATTTTGTAGACTTTGTGTTGTGAGATTCATTTCCCTTAAGTGATTGTTCTTATGTTCAATGGTCTTAAGTTGTTCTTCATTAGCGTTCTTGATTATTTAATTGTTTCCAAGCATTACATATATTTATCTAAAACTCATGTGAATACTTCATGATCTGTGTTTGCTCAAAGAAACATACATCATTCCCATTCGTTATATATATATTCCCAATCCATTCCATTCCATAAACAAGAATGTCTTCATTTCATGTTGATGCGAGTTTAGGGATTGTATCCCACCCCCAATGGTTAGAGTAGTGTGTATATTGTAAATATTTTTTTCATTGTGTTTTAGATTAGTAATAAACAAGTAGCCTCACCTGTCTTTGAGGAGGGATTATATCCCATGCACTGTGGTTGAACCTCATATTTTGTTTTGAAAAAATACCCAACCAACACAACTATTGAAGAAGGAACTTTTGACGTGAAGCCAAGTTATGCATGAGTTCCATAAAGCGTATCTTTCATGTAATAGATTTCAGCTCATCTAAAAATTTTCAATGAGGCTTGGAGTAGATCTCATAGTGATACCATGGTGGTGGAACAATGTAAGATGTATCCAAACTTGATGATGCTTTAGTTGGAACTATCTTGTCAGAGAAATGTGGGATATGATCTTTAATTGGTACCACCTTTGACACTATAAGTGGAGGATCAACTATGGGAGCGGGATCCACTATCGGCAAGTCTCGGGAAGTATCAAACAAAGGTGGGTTATCAGAAGATTTAATTTGTTTAATAATAGTATCTTTATGGGCATGTTTACATCTGTAGTTTACCTTAGCTGTATTAACACATTGCGAATCTAGGAGGTTATGATCATAGGAAGACTCTATAGTTCCCACAATATCCTTTATAGGGTTTTTGTGACGCTTATTTTGGAGTGAGATCTCTCCAAGGATTGATATTTCTCATAACACTATTATATAATGGAGGAGTAATTGAAGGAAGAGCCAAGAAAGAAATCAAGGTCTACTTTTGTAAGGTCCTTATAATCACCTTGAGAGTGTCCTATAGTATCATGCCACCAAAAACTTAGATCACCCCTAAAGTTGGGTAAGGTCTACTTTGAAGGGGGAAAAATTCACGTAGTGGTAAGTATTTGGAAAAGCTCAGTATAAGATAAAAGAGTGTGAGGGGATTTGTGAGGAGGTTCCTAACATTCCCTTATTCCTTTTTGTCTTAGAAGGTTTGAATGTTTGATTACATGCATTGTGATTTTAAGATTAGGAGATGAAACAAAAGTACATTTGAATTCACACATGAGGTGATATTATATCTTAGCTTATTTGAGGGCTTCCTCTAATGTATTGGGAGAGAAGGAGATGACATTGTATTGGAGGTAGGTGTAGGGGCCTTAAGAAAGATTTGACATAAGTTTTGATTATTAAGGTTATGTTTAGCTTGTATGGAAAGTGTTTTCCATTTCTTAATAAAGTCGTGGGAAGATTCATGCATACCCTACTTAAGGTTTATGAAAATTTTTAAAATATTTTTGAGTAGGTCTTGTTGCTGAAACTCGTAGAGATGACAGTTTGACAAAACCTTCTAAATCAACTATTGAATTGGGAGGAAGCTGATAATACCCTTCTAATGCTTCACCTACAAAAGTCTTCACTAGAATTTTAGTAGTTGCATAAGTATTTGTTTGAATCCATTATTTTTAGAGGTTGTTAAAGGCCTTAAGGTAGAGGGTTGGATCCATGGATACATCATAAGAGATAGTCTCTCCCAAGTCCATGACAATAATTTAGAGAGTCAAAGGTTCATTTTGACAAATTTGTAGCATCTTGTTTTAGATTGGAGGAAGAGTGATGTAGGAACATATAGTATTAACATGTAAATATGGATTGCAACATAAAATTTTGGTTTTTGAGTGTGCTTTTAGGTCTAGGGGGTCATTAGGAGTCACCTAGGATTGATAGTGCATGTCTAGTTGTTGGCTAGATTTTCTACAGAGCCAAAAACCTAGGCAATCATGAGATAAATCTCCCTCATTTATCGGTGAGGCTCCTGTGTAAGATTTCTGTCAATTATGGATCTTAATAACTATCTGTGGGTTTTACTTTAATTGCAAAGCTCATGAACCATAGCTAAGCAATTTTGCAGCAAGTAAGCAACTGTTAATGAAGTATTTTCAACCAAGGGGGAAATGATAGGATTTGGGAAAGAAGAAAGGAAGATGTGTGATCCGACCAATAGTTTACAGAGTTGGTCTCATACACATAGATAAAACAAATAGATCTCACAATACAGAAGTAAAGGAAAAGGAAAGGAAAAGCTTCTAATATAAACCTTAGATAACACAAAGTTTATCTAAAAATCCACACAAAAGTAAGAAGCAATGCACCATTGACACAAAGTTCTCCGGAAATCCACTTCTATTCAATTCCTCAACTTTCACAGAAAAGACATCAAAGGTTACAACACAAAGTCTAGAACTCAAGAATGCTGATTATAAATTATGATCCTTTAACCCATAGGTTCTTCCTCTATTTATAGTGTATAGAGGGAAATTACAAATATGAAGTTTTTAATGAATTGCCACATGTGGAAGCTATGAAAAAGGGAAGCAATGAAATCTTCCTCCTGGAATTCCTCTTTGCATGACATGCATGATTTATAATTGAAAATATAACCTTCTATTTTACATGTCTGCTACCTATTTCCAAGTAATTGACTTCTTCTAGTAACTTGAAGTAACAAATTTTAAACCAATCACTTAAGTTTTACAATTTAATTCATTACTCAACTACTTTGTCGGAGAAAATAAGAAAAATAAGAAGAAATTAGAAGAAATTTGCTGCAACACTCCTAGTCTTGTTCTTCTTCCATACTCTGCATGCTGATCCAACTTGTATTGCACCTCTGCCTCATGAATGATCTGAATGATATCTCTGCCTTGAATCCGAGATGTTTTTTCTTTTTCATATGTTGTTGAATCCTTTCCTTTGATTCTCACCAAACTGGATCTGGAAGCAACTGACTGTGATTTTCTTGTGGTTGTTGCCTCTGACCTGTCTTCTCCTCTTATCCTTGAAGCTTTTGCAATTCTTCTCTAGTACATGCACTAATAAAATGCTTGTCATAAAAAATTCAAAAAACTCATCACCTTTTATTTTTAATTGCATATGAGCAATTTTAAATTCGGAAAACATTCCGTGAAGGAAAATATAAGTAGATTTAATGAGGGCTTCAACTGGAAGATTGGGAGCACATGCACAAGCTCCTGGAAGGAATTTTCCATGCAATGAATTCCACTTGGGTTGTGTTAGAAATAAGAGGATGAATTTTTCCGGAAGCCTTTGCAATTATGAGAGCTGGATCTATTTCTTCCTCTGATTCTGAAGATATATTCAATGTATCAGACATTGAATTCATCTTCTTTTCACCAATATGAGCACCAATGAAGTATTCCTGTAAATAATTCGACAAGTATGCAGTCCATAGCATGAATATCTAATTTCTTCACCGAGATCTGATTATAAAGCCTTCGCCCTCTATTTTTAGAGTTTGCTTGCATGTAAAGCAAGTTAAAAATATTATTTTATCCACCTGTGCACTCACATCAACATGCAGATAGCCATAATAATAAAAAGGAAATCTTTCCAACTCTAGGCGCCAAAACAGGATGCTTCCCGACAATTAAAAAAGTCAGCTTTTAGGCATTTAGCTATGCCAGAATGGGTCACACTTTTTGGCTAGAATTAATGTTAAAAATAAGAAGGCAAAGCAATGGGAATTTTTACCCTTCCAGGAAGCTCCAAAAATCCCATCTTTCACTTAAATGATGTGTTTTTAATGATGGGAAAAAGAAAGTTCCAGGCAGGCATAAAATTCCCACCTTCCTTCCACCACCAAAATTCCCATTGGCAGCTTAAGTGATTTGAATTTAATGATGGGAAAAAACAACCTTCCAGGTAGGCATAAAATTCCCACCTTCCTTCCACCACCAAAATTCCCATTGACAACTTAAGTGATTTGACTTTAATGATGGGAAAAAATAACCTTCCAGGCAGGCATAAAATTCCCACCTCCCTTCCACCACCAAAATTCCCATTGGCAGCTTAAAACATTCCTTCCAAAAAGTTCAACTTGTATGGGTGAATAAAACTTCCTCGATGGGAATTTTTACCCTTCATGGCAGCTCCAAAATTCCCATTGGTACTTTAAGTGATTTATCTTTAATGATGGGAAAAAACAACCTTCCAGAAGGCATAATAATCTCACCTTTCTTCCACCACCAAAATTCCAATTGGCAGCTTAAGTGACTTGACTTCCATCATGGGAAATTTTCACCTTCTAGGCAGCCCCAAAATTCCCACCTTCTAGTTAGCACCAAAATTCCCACTGGCACTTAAAAACCATCCTTTCAAAAAATGTGACTTGCATGGAAGAAAGCTTCTTTCCAAAAGTGTGACTTGCATGAAATTAGACATGGAAGGAAATATTTTTCCATTTTTGGATTTTTGGTGAATAAAACACAAGGACAAAATAAAATTTTCCATATTTAAAAAGGGTCAGGAAGATGTAGTAGCAAAAACTTGTAAGTGCCATAACTTTCTCTCTCGTGGCTCTGTTTTCTCTAAAAGTGCATATTTTCTCGAGCTCTACGCATTGATTGCAATATTTTTCTTATTTTCATAAAATCCATTTTACCACATTTTTGGACCAAACAACTTCTTGCAATCTCCTGAAAGAATCATGAACTTTGATCGCCTTTGGACATATTAGTAATTAAAAATAGTGGATAACTTTTTCAAAACCCCAGGCTTGGGAAAAGGTCTGACAGGAAGAATGAATAGGCTACGGGAATTACTGGAGAAAACAAACCAACGAAAAGACAAAAATAAATAAAACAAAACAAAAACAATGTGGGAAATTTCTAGAAAAATTTCTCCACTTTGTTGATATGCAAAAATTCTTCCCCCGGTGAATGTTCTGTGGTAATAATGATGGGGTGAAGTGTTTTATATAACCTAAATCCTCCAATTTTAGCTCAATCTATTTTTAAAAGAACTTTATTTATTTAATAAATAAATAAATAAAATGCTTGCAAACAAGGTCTGGCGAAGGAATTGAGTGAGCTTTGGCATGTGGGTATTTGTCGAATTTGGCTTTTATGACTTTCTGGGGATACCTTAGAGAAATACAAAACAATCATGCAGTAAAACAAACACAAAACGACCCATTATTTTGAAAAGAACAATTTTTTAAAAAGGGTAGTCCCAAATTTTAGGGGAAATCTCGGGACATCACTAGTCCTTCAAAATTTGAAATTTGCATTTTCCCTACAAAAATGCAAATTTGAATTTAGAGGGCATTTGGATTATATTTATTGTAAAAGTGAAGTTCTTGGGGCATTAAAAGATGTGTCAAGTTGGTAACAAGCCTTATGGAGAGTTAGAAGTTGAATTCACGACTTAGGACATGGAATTTTTAAGCTCTAGTCTTGAGATTAGGCTCATAATGATGTAACAAAGGTAAAATTTGTATGACTTAAGGGTCTAAAAGGCTCTCGTTTGGTCGAAACCAACCTAAAGAGGTATAAATACCTTCTTGTTACTATTTTTGGATCATCAAGAGATGAATAGAATAAGAGCTCCAAGAATATTGAAGAAAATCTTTTTTTTAACAGCTTTGTGCTAGCACTTAGCTCTGTATGATCATTGGTTAACATTTAATTCTTGTGCATCAAACTAAGAAGGAAATTACATGTTATAGTTTGAAATCACATTCTTTGTTTATTAGTTTAGTAGTGTAGTATCTATTTTCTTGTTTGGGGAAAATGAATTGGCAAAGTGATGAGTATTTGAAGTAAACTATGTTTCACTAATCCATGTGTTTCCCAAAATAAATCCATTAGTTGTTTTGACAACTTACATTCATATTCCTTCCAACAATTCATACACCCTTCACATGTACCTCATCCTTGGTTCCCAAAATTAGCTAAATCCTTGGCATCCTTGCGTGCCTCCTTCCTTGCTGCCACACATTACCTTGTAATGATTGCGCCTCTTTCATATGTGCCTACTATACGTATTCCTTCCATTCCTCCCGCGTGCATTACTTTTGCACACCTCCTTCGATTTTTTCTTCCACACTTCTTTCCTTCACACACTATGTCACCTTCATCTATGCCAGTTCCTGTGCCACATGGACGGTCAGACATTGAGTGAACCACACACAACTTACATAAGCGTAATAACAGGTGCAAAATCCTTACAACCAACTAAAGTGTGACACATGGTAGAAGATGAAAAAATAGCTGATGATGTGGGTTACACTCTAGATCACTCAAGTTCAAATTTTGGTGGGATTGGGTAGGTAAGAAGTTGGAAAATGTCTCTCATACCATTAATGTAGGATCTGATTGCTCTAACCACCAGATTTGATTCAGATATCACCTCCTTCCTTCTCCTACATGCCAAATAGACAGGGGGTAGTGCATTTGACAAATTTACTGACATTCATTGCTTTGGTTGATTTTTCAAATCAGATTTTCCCTCCTCCTCCTCTTCTCTCATCGATTCATCTATAAATGTAAGAGCATTTCTCATTGATAAGGGTTGGATATTTTTAGTTTGTATAGGAATTGCCTTGCATTTTTAGTTGCAAACCTTTAGATTTGGTCTTTGCATGTGGATATCAGCCTCAGATGCCATTGTAATAGATCAGACATTCCTGGAAGAAATAGAAGCAATGTTTTGTGGCTATTCTCTACCTTAACCTGTTTTTATTCTTCCTACTTACCTCTCTTTTATGTTGAGTACTTGCTGTGTTATCTCACATCCCTTACATCTCCTTTTTTTTATTGTGTCTGAAAATGCTTGTTCAGTTGTGTTCGGTTTGTGTTACACTTGTCTAGCCTTCCATTGCGCATTTTACCTTGTTTTCACTCAAAGTTCATCCCACTTATTTCTGGTGCTATCACCTTCTTTGGTTTAGTTTTCCCTTTTGCATATCCTTCTATCCCTAGTCCCTTGGCATTTTTAGCTTAGGATTTCCATTTCAACATTAGGAGTAGCAATAGCAGTAGAAATAGGTAGAAAACATGGCCTTCTCCAAAGGTCTATCTCAAGCGCGCAAGGTCCCACAACTTGGAGACAATCCCATTGTTTCCTCAACGATTCAATTTAACCTAATCCGAGACGGATTGCAAGTTTGAGCTTCAACAGCTTCTAGAATGCCCGGAGAGAAAAACATTAAAAGCTTAAATTTCATTATTTCTAAGTTATGGTGTGTGACTTAGTGACTTTTAGCCTTTGGAGGATTATTTCAACACATCTGGTGACTCCCAATACTTCCAGATCTACTATTTTCAGCAGTCTTGAGTTCCTTTCATGAGAAGAGTACATACCTAACAAAGCACAATAGCTGAAGCATATTTCAAGTACCTCTAAGTATCTCCAAGGATAACACATAGTAGAACTTCCACGTGCGTATCTCCATCTCTAGCGTCTTTGTGTACTTTCCATTCCTCTCTCAGACCTCGCGCATGATACCATGACACTGCGACCACCTCCTCCTCTGAGGAACTTTACCAACTTCATTGGCAGAATTCCTCTTGTTCTGAATGTGCAACATGATATGCCAACAACTGCACTCAAGATTATTCCATACTTTACTGGTGATAATCAAGTCACTCCTATTGAACACATCCAGGATGTAGCCAATGTGTGCTCTATTTTATTTGATCACACATGATGATGTAGTGGTCATGATCCTTATGGCTTCATTTAAGGGAAAAGCGCTCCAGTGGTACACAATTTTGAGACTTGCATCTATTTCCACATAGGATGAGATTGGAATAACTCTATGTAACTCTTTTGAAGACAAGTTAGATCACCTATCACTGGTGGAGCAACTGACTACAAAAAGAGGGCACCCAATGAACAAATGACTGATTTCAATATCAGATTTCATAAGACTTGGGATAAAATCCCTCAAGTGGTAAGGCCTACAACCCAACATGCTTTCTTGTATTATCTAAGGGACTTGAATAGTGACATATCAGTCATGATTTAATCCATGGGGGTAGAACCTTTCCCGTAGCTTATAACATTGCAATAAGGGTAGAGAATAGCCTCATCTAGGTGGGAAAGTTAGCTCCTAGGACTCATGTGCCCTTATTCCCGTATATTCCTTACGTGCCTCAATCTTCTATTGCCCCCTTCTTGAGCGGAGCGCTCAACCTATTGTATCTACATCCTATTATCCCATGTAGCAGAAGGAGGATGAAGAAATGAAGGCCCTGATTAGGAACTTTTTTAATAAAGTTGTGCCTTTAAAGAGACAACAAGTGCAATCCTTTAAAAACAATACTAATCAGGGGCATAACCAAAAAATCAACCACCCCGCATGGAACTAGTATGCAAACCAGAGATATGGGAAGAACCAACAAAATGATAAATGGCATGCTAATGTGCACTTTCCATTGCAAGTTATTCCTCTAGTGAAACCTCTTCCAACACCCAATGTAAGTAAACCACTAGTTATAACGTAGAACAACATGGCTCAAGAGTTAGAATGGTGCTTTCCTTACAACATGCCTCACAATCGGATCACCGTGCCGATGATGCGTATACACAAAGCTTACATGATCCATGGCACTTCTAATTGTGAACCTTCCATAAGAGAAAACAAGCTTGAGAATAAAGAAAAATTAGAAGTTCCTCCTGAGGCCAACCTTATGTTCTTTAGCGCAGAAGACTTTTGTGTAATTAATCAAGTTGTAGATGACACAAATGGACCACATGCCCAGGTTGTTGATAACATAAGGTACAAGAAAAGAATGCTTGAGTCGGGGTGAAACCTTTAGTTCGTGTCACACAGTGCCAATCCTAAAAACAAATAGATGTAACTAAGGCATCTAATAGTAGTGGCACACAAATGCTTGCGTGCGAGGTTCCACATAATGCTCCAACAAAATCAATGCGCACTCCTTTGGTAGGTCAATCCTCTACGTAAGCTAAGTCCCCGCCTATGCACTGAACAATTAAGAAAAGACGCTATTGTGCCCCAAATGTACAAATCAATGGGCCTCCCATTCAATATTTTGGATCATATGAAGAAAAAAATGTGAATGTCACAATGTGGGACACGTTGGCTATTCCATCTCAATGCGACTTGTTGCATGAAGCTCTGGCCCAACTTCTGCGTCTTGATCTAGTTGTCAAAACTCGTGAGTTCATTGTCAATATCTTTCAAACAGAGGAGAAGCAAGTAAATAAGGTTTTCAAAACCCCACCCTTTTACATGTTTGTGATCATAGGCAAACACCTTGTACACAATTGCATGATTGACTCAACGCTAGTGCTTTTGTCATGCCTAACAAAATTGCTAATGTCCTAGGTCTTAAGTATAACCCTTTATCCAAAGGAGTCTTGCAACTTAATGGTTCAACTGTCACAACTCTAGGAGTCATCAAGGATCTTGAGTTAACCCTCCATGGATATCCATGTCTTATAATAACTCAATATGTGTCAATCATTGACCTTACTCCTCTATTTGCCTTGTGTCTATCAAAATATTTTACTACTAAAGTGGGTGGTTACTTGTCTTCTGATTGGTCCCATATGTTACTAAAAACAAGGTATGGTACCTAGTTTACCATACAAGATGAGCCAATATTTTCCTATCATGTTGAGTCATATGACCCGTCCCCTCTCCAAGCCAATTTCCTAATCCAAGAAGAACAAGCTTCAGTTTCTGAAGAGCAGCCCGTTCCCCCTCCTGTACCTGATTTAGTACTAGATGAATGGGTGGAAATGCACCACAAGTTTAATCTATATGCTAAAGATCTTGAAGCCCTTGAAATTAGGCCAAGAACCTATTGCATCCTCGAAGAAGAAGTTGTGCTTCCACACGTGCTTAAGTAAAATGAAGAAAGCTCAAGTCTGTGGAAGTTATACTTTGATGGATCCAAAAGTAGAAATGGTGTGGGCGCGGGTGTTGTTCTCATCTCTCCTAAATATGAGAAATTATTCTTCACACACATATTACAATTTGCATGCTCCAATAATGTGGCAGAGTGTGAGGCACTGGTGCATGGTTTTCTCATTGTAGAGAAGAGACAGATTAAGGCACTGTAGATATTTGGGGACACTAAATTGGTCATCTACCAAGTCACAAACAAGTGTGCTATAAAGAATAATCTCCTCAAAGACTATAGACATAAGGTTTGGGACCTCCTTGAGAGATTTGATGCTATAAATTTGTAGGTGGTTCCGAAAGATAAACAAATAATTAGATCGATGGTCGTGCTTGGTTAGTTGTTCTCTCATGTTGAGGAAACTTTCAAAGGAAATGCCCAACACGTCAAAATGGTGATTAGGCCATCTATCCCGCACAATAATTCTAGTTGGAAAGTGTGTTGAGAAAACATATTGTTCTAAGGAGGAGGCACTTAAAATATTCACGTGTGGGAATAAGGCACATTTGAAGGCGTGAAAGGATAGGAAAGGAAACATGCGCCGATACAAGTTGATTCGGGACTTAGCCATTTTCATGGATGCAGCTATTTTTGGAAGGTAATGTGTGGAGCACACATCAGGATGGATACTTGCACGACACACAAATGCTATTTTGGGAATGAGCGTTTGATAAGCATCATGCAAGAGTTTGAGATAATAATAGGATTACTACTTCCAGTTAACTATAGGATGTCTATTATTAGTGCACTTGCATGTGTGTGTGTTATTGTAAAGGTGCATGGCTATTATCAACATGCGACCTATTTTGGGAAGTGTGTAGGTGGTGAAGGGAAAGTCCCCACCCCTATAAATAAGTAGTGAACTGTGTAGTTTAGAGACACACAATTATTGTAGAGTTATGCTACTGGATCTAGATGCGCACATAGCTTATGGTAATATTTTGTAATGTAAGGAGCTTCTATGTTTTACAATGTTAATGTAATGGAGTATATTGGATGGATAATGGTGTTAAACATGACTATAATTGGTTTTTGCATGGTTAATCTTATTATGGTTATCGTTTAATTCAATATTCTCTAAGATCTAGATCTGGAATATGCTCTGTGGAATGTTATGCTTATTTATAGTTCTGAGTATGTTGTATCTTAAATACACTAACATCTTGCACAAGAAAACCTAAAGAGGGACCTAATGCCTTTGCGTACTTCTGGTGAGCACTCAACTTAGGTTGGGTGATGTGCCAGCGTGCCTAGGTTTTTCTAGGTTTTATATAGTAGATTCTAGGATGCATCATTAGTTCTATTGCCAGACCTCTTTTTTAGCTATTTTCAAGAAGTTTCATGATGAATACATACTGGTTGACCTTATAAAATGTTGAGGAGTGGATAAAGGATCTAGAAGAAGAGTATGCTTGGAGGTTCAACACTAGATCTAAGTTTGACACACATGCGTGGGTGGAACATAATTTGTATGACTGTCTGTATGAGAGCTTCTTTGCTATTTTCCCAGTAGAGCTGAGTGGCTGGTTACTTATGCATCTAAAAGGAATTGGAGGTATCACACACTTGTCTAGACACATGAATAATTTTAGGCCCTTTATGATGCTGATCTGATTTGGACACACACTGTGGATACTTGGTTCGTGGTGTTTTGAATAGCTATATTTTGGAGTACTCAATTTCCACTTATTCTTTCCGGAGGTTGCAGAGTTCCAGCTTTTATGCTATTCAAGGGAACTTATTTGTAAGGCTTTCCATTAGCGATCAAAATATTGATGGTAACCCTGAACTTGGAAGAAAAATTGATGGCTAGCTAAACCCCACCACGCACGGGGTAGGAACATGTTTGGTGAAAGATGGCGGACCTAGCGGTAGAGAGGTAGAGAGAAGAAAGGAAAATTAAGTATAATGAGGCACATGAGAGGGAGATAGAGAAGCAACGTGATATTGTAGAGTGAATGATGTTGAGGAGAGAGATGGCTCGTGAAGGATTTAAAGCTCACGCAGGAGGCATGGAGCCAGAGCATCTAGAACTCCCCCATTTGGGCAAGCATAATAGGGAACCCTCCTTGGCCTCACATGGGAGCATGCCAATAGAGACGACCTAGGCCACAAAGCGCAGCATCTGAATCTACCTAGAAACCTAGCCCTTGTGCTTAGATTTCTAGTATCTAGTACAACCAGTAGTTAGCAACCTAGTTTGGGCAGTAGAAGAGCAGGAGTAAGTCAGATAGTAAGTACATTGATGGCAGGGAAAATGTCTTCTTTGTTGTTTGGGGGTACCTTCTTCGGTGCATCATCATCAACACATAACTCAAGCACGTAGAATTTTGGAATCACTTATGGGAGTAGTACCACTTCACAAATTATATGAGTTTAGTTTAGTACTATTATTAGGACATGGGACAAGACATCTTCTCGTCCGCTTTTGGCTACAGGTGGAGGATTAGGAGGCATAAGTGACTCTAGTTCTGTGAATCTGAGGCACACGTAACATAAGAGGTTCTAGATTAGGTGGGCATTGTCCACACCAACTCGAGAATCTTTATATGGAGATGTATCTTCATCTTACAGATTATAGGGGAATAGAAGATTCTACTGAGCACAAGCACATGTGTGAGATACCATGGCACACAAAAGGAGTTACAGCTTCCGGGAACAAGGCAAGTCGGTTTGTAATTACATTACAGGGTCACACACATAGGTCATAGAGGAAGTTTGACCCGATCGAATTACATAGATTATGTAGCATTAAAGGATGCTTTCCTTAAGGAGTTTCATAGTCATGAGTTTGAGTAGAAGAGTATAAGCATGCTCAAGGATATTAAGAAGGGCACTGATGAGAGCATTGGGGAATATGATGCTCGTTTCAAGATGCTATTGTCTAAACTTTCTTATGATATTCATGCAATCCAACATGCACAGTGGTTCTTTGGGGGCTTGATCACACCTTTTAGGAGGGTGCTATCACATAAGACTTATATGGACCCATGTAAAGCACTTGAAGAAGCTTTACATGTTGAGGCATTTGGAAGTATAGACACTGACATGAGCCCATTCTTGGAGGCATATATTGCAGCTATGGAAAATTAGTTGGAGAAACTATTGGCAAATTCAGCACATGAGACACGCACTGGGATTTGGTGTACAGATTGTGAAGTAGAAGGGCACACCAAAGATAGTTGTCCTCGCAGATTAGTGCGTTCATTATTGCTGGATTGTGAGATATGTCATTTGGACCATGATGCAAGCCACTACCCACTATTACAACGCACGATAAGGAAGAATGTATCTTGTTATTGTAAAATTTTCTGGTCCATGACTCATGATACATAAGACTGCAGGTTGATTGGTTAGATCCATGATGCCATAGATATTAGTGTGTGATAGACTACAGTATCAGATAACTCTAAAGGTAAAAGTGAGCACCATGATTTTTATTACACCCAAACGTGCTATGATCGGAATGAAGGGCACTTTGAAGGAGGTCATGGAAAAGGACAAGGATACTGTGGTGAATTTAGAGGCCGAGGCCATGGTGGTGGACAAGGCAAGTTCCTCATGCGGAACACATTTTACATGTGGATCTCCTAACCACTACAGGCATGAATGTCCTCATAATATTACTTGTTCTTTTTGTGGGAAGAATCACAACTATGAGGAATGCTCGGACTTATATGAGCATCTTAGCAAGCAACATAAACAAGAAAAAAGGCATAGGGATGGTTAGAATATAGTACACTCGTGGAAAATCAATGGATGCCAAATCTGAGACCGGAACTTGAGGTATTACCTATGAAGATTACTACATGTGTGCGACACTACGCGTGCCTAAGAGGCATTACAACAAAAGCCTACCATCGCCAAGGAGGAAGTTTTACATATAAGGTACCCATACCCTACACATCAAAAGGAGGTTTATCAAGAAACCATGGAGGTACTAAAAATCTTCAGGGTGAAATACAATGTTTGAAGGAATAGTCATGGAAGTTAGAACAAAAGAAGGTAGCAAAGACAGTTCAATTGGATATTGATGACTTGAAAGAGGTATGTAAAATGCTGCACCAGAGAATATCATTCCATTACTAGAGAACTGGCTAAAGGGAAACACTCTGCGTGGCAAGTGTTGATACTAGATGGTAGATCTCGCATGTTAATATTCCTCCTCATAGCTTGGATTATGATAAGGAGATCACACTGAATGCTGTTGTGGATGGGTGGCTCTTGAGTAATATATTGATTAATACAGTGTAAAAGTTAAGGTGCTTACTTAGATGCATGGGTACAGATGGGAAGACCTCCATTACAACCATCCTCTAATGTACTATGTTATAGTAGGTATTTACCTTAGCTCATGTTCACCTAGGTACATTATTTACCTTTATTGTATTTATCGTCATGCACTTATGTGTGTGGATATTTCTTTTTATTTATTTAGATATTAGGAGATATTATCTAGTTGCTAGGTATAGTTCTTTCCTTGATCTATGGTATTGACTAGTTCTTTCCTAGATCTATGGTATTGACTAGATCCTTGATGTCTAGTTCTCTCATAAATCTACGGACTTGACTAGTTCTTTGATGACTAGTTCTTTCCATGATTTATGACTTGATCTATGACTTTGATCTGGTTCTTAGATTGTTATTCCTTTCCTATATAAGCAAGGCCCATTTTCATTGTATTTCATTGAGTTCCATAATAATATATGATATTTCTACTCATTTGTTTGCAAATGTTTTGTGTAAAGTTATTCTGGTGAATTGCTTTCATCTTATTGATCATGGTGTTTGATTGGCATCTATGTTTTTAGCTTGGTATGATCTGGTTATTGTTCCTTTTATGGTATCAGAGCAGGAGATTGCTATTGACATTCATCTGTAAGTTTTATTTTGCAAATAATTTTTTATATATTCATATATTTCAGGATTTGCTCGTATTTTTTGCTGCATGCATTTCTATGCAAAATAGAGGCTTCCATTGGATCTGAAGGTAACAAAACCCTAAGATTGGCTATAAACTCGACCATTTCGGGCGCCAGCTTTTGGTTTTTTTGTTGTGCAGAGAAACATATAGGATTCACCTTGGGATTCGTGCCATATGGAAAAGGAAAATGAGAATTTTTTTCTTCCGAGTTTTTTTGGGTTTCTTGAGATCCAATCTGGTATTTCTTTGTTGCGGCATAACATTTTCGGTTTGCGTAGGAGGTCTTTTTCGACAAGACGTTTCTTTCCTTTTCTCGTAGGGGTCCACTGATGCATGTGCAAGAGTATTACTATTTAGGAAAATCCAGTAGAAACGACACACCCTAAAATTCTTAGCCCCGGCCATATGGTATGGTCATATGAGGGCTTAAAGCTTGTGATTCCTACTAGTACGTGCTTAAATCCACCTCTCCTTTCATTTTATTTGTGTGGTGAAGGCAAGAGCATTTTATTTTGTTTTAGTGGTAACTAAAATAAATAGCAGAGCATAATATTGAAAAGCTTGTAACTTTTGATCGGTAACTCGGTTTTGAGTACCATTTTTTTGTAAAATTTCTTGTCTTTTCATGCTTTCTCCATTGGAAATATTTATTTTGAGAATCACACTATAATTATAAAGTTCCATATTATAACACGCACTCATTATAAAGTGCCAAAATCTAGGGGGCTCTTGTTGCATTGCTTGGGGATCTTGTTGCATTGTTTGGTTCTTGCATTTCTTTTGGTGATTTTTTGAGGATGACATCTACTTCTACATTAGATCATGTTGAGCCATTAACAACACATAATTACCACACATGGAAACCAAGAATGGAAACAATAATTAAGCGGAAAGGATTATGGGCTTTAACTTCTAAAGAACAACCAATTTTCACTAGAGAATATGAGACATTTCAGTACCAGTGCAAATTTGATGAGTGTATGGGTTTGATAGGAACTTATGTAAGTGACAGTCTTTTATTTCATTTGGAAAAGTGTGACTCTCCTTTCAAAATATGGGAGAAATTGGAGGATTTATTTGGTAAGGTGGATCATATGAGAGCCATGCAACTTGAAATTGAGATCACCTCTCTTAATCCTAAAGATTTTCCAACAATTATAGACTATCTTACCAAGTTCAAGAATTTGTTGACACAATTGAAGGGAAGTGGAAGAGATAAGAAAGAGGAAGAGTGTGTTTACTTGATTCTATCCAAGTTGAGAGGACCATTCCAAATTTTTGCTTCTACCTTTTCTCTAGCATGGATGCCTTAGGTGACACCTTCAAAATTTCTAACTTAGAAACATTTTGTGAAAGACTTACTAGGGAAGAATCCAAATTATCTCACCTTAAGTCTTCCACCTCTGAAAAGGCATTAGTTGAATCTAATCCTAAGGGCAAGGGAAAACCAAACAGTAAAACCAAATCCATGCCTTCTCCATCTCAAAATGCTCCTAAACCCAAAGAAAATAACTCAAAACCCAAGGAGTCTTCTAAATCCAAGAATAAGTCTAGCCATTCATGCTCTTTTTGTGGGGGTAGTAATCATGAAGAAAATAGGTGTTATAAGAGATTGCAAGCCTTAGAGGATGCAGTCAAGAAACACAAAATTTCTATCTCCACTCCACCTCCTTCTAATTAGCATGGAAAAACACTTAATGTTGTTGAAGATCTCAGTCACCACTTGCAGACAATTGGGTTATAGATTCTGGTGCTTCTCATCACATGACTTCTTCCAAGGAGTCTTTTGTTTCTCTAGGTTTGAGTTCTACTTCTAAAATTGAAGTTGGAGATTCTTCCTTTCTTTCTGTTGAGGGAAAAGGTGATATACAACTTGATGGTGGCAATATCCAAGATGTGCTATATGTTCCTAACATCACTACAAATTTGCTTTCTATATATCAAATTTTTCATTCTGGTCAAGGGAAAACAATGACTTTTACACCACATGAGACAAAAGTAAGAACTTTGTTGGAG
Organism: Taxus wallichiana var. yunnanensis; assembly: GCA_018340775.1. NCBI lineage: Eukaryota > Viridiplantae > Streptophyta > Pinopsida > Cupressales > Taxaceae > Taxus > Taxus wallichiana. Next base: position 708,059,986 of record CM031243.1, on the reverse strand, counting down.
CCTTATTCACTTGTTGCTCAGGGTATTGTTGATCATAGTTCTAGAATATATCACTTTGAGGGTTTTGATGACACTTCTTCTATAGGGATAGGATTGGTTTCTCATTCAGATTCATAGAGTAAGCTTTGGCATGAAAGATTTTGACATCTCAATTACATATATTTGAAGGAGTTGAGTGCTCATGGTATGGTAGATGGTCTTCCTAGAGTCTCTTGTCTTGAGGGAGTTTTTCATGGTTGTGCATTAGGGAAACAAAACTAAGATCCTTTTCCTAAGAATTTTCTAAGAGAGCTTCTTCACCACTTGAGCTTGTGCATAGTGACTTGATGGTTTTTCCTACCCCATCTTTCAATGGAGCTAAGTATGCACTTACATTTATTGATAATTTCTCGAGGCGTACTTGGGTTTATTTTCTCAAGTACAAAAGTGATGTTTTTTCACACTTCAAAGTCTTCAAGGCTTTGGTCGAGAAACAATCTTCTAGTAGCATAAAGAACCTTCGCACTGATAATGGGGGGGAGTACTTCAGCAATGAGTTTTCTAAATTTTTGGCAACTCAAGGCATTATTCACCAACATTCTGTTCCTCATACTCCACAACAAAATGGATTAGCAGAAAGGAAGAATAGAACTTTGAAGGAAATGGCTAATTGTATGATGCATTCTAGAGATATACCTCCTATCTATTGGGCAAAAGCAGTTAATTGTGCTAACTATATTCAGAATCACACACCACACAGAGCACTTGAGCATTTGACTCCAGAGGAAGCTTTGTCCAACACTAAGCCAGATGTCTCATTTTTTCGAGTCTTTGGGAGCCATGCTTGGGCCTTTATGCTAAAAAAGAAAAGGAAAGCTTTGGATAAGAAGAGTAAACCCTTGATCATTGTAGGGTATTGTGAGGACATGAGAGTTTATCGTCTTTTAGATCCTGATACACATGATGTTCTTTTTCGAATACATGTTCAGCTTGATGAGCGTTTCACTCCTCATGATTCTTCATCTTCTTCCATTCCTTCATCTTCTTCGTCTCATCTTGAGGATATTTTCTTTGAGGAGATTTATGAGGAGGTTATAGATGCCATTGAGGATCATATTCCCACTGATGTTGTCACTATGCCTAAGTGGGCTCGTACTACCGTTTTTGAGGCAACACCTTTCATAGAGGATCTTCCACCCACTAGGAATCATCACGCACATTCTACAGGTTCTAGAATTTTGTGTCAGGTAGTTTCTGAGGATCCACAAAGTATTTTCAAAGGCTCATGGGATACATGAGTGGGATGATGTGATGACATCTCGAGTATTCTTCTTTGATGAAGAGTCATACTTGGGATTTGGTACCTCTTCCTAAAGGAAGAAAGATGGTTAGGTGTAAGTGGGTATACCAAACCAAATACGTAGTGATGGGTCCATTGACAAGTATAAAGCTCATATTGTTGCGAAGGGGTTTTTACAAGTCGAAGGTATTGATTACTCTAAGACTTTTGCACCCATTGCCAAAATGGATTCTGTATGCCTTGTACTTGCTATTACTGCATCACAGGGGTGGCCCGTATACTAGATGGATGTGAAGAGTGCCTTCTTACATGGAGATCTACAAGAGGAAATATATATGGAGCAACCGACTAGATTTGTTCAGGATTCTTCTCTTATTTGTCAGCTCCGAAGGTCTCTCTACGGTCTCAAACAAGCCCCTCTGGGCTTGGTATGAGAAGATGGATTCTTTTCTTCTATCTACTAGTTTTGTTCGTTACCAATCTGATCATACAGTGTATCTCCAACATATTGGTGAGGATATTGTGATACTTGTCTTGTATGTTGATGATTTGTTACTTACTAACAACTCTTCTTCCCACATTCAGAGTATTCAGAGGGCTCTTTCTACATAGTTTGACATGACATATCTTGGGCTATTGCATTATTTCCTTGGTTTGCAGATTTCTCAGACAAATTCAGGGATTCATTTGAGTCAACAAAAGTACACCCATGATCTTCTTAGGCACTTTGATATGGCTGATTGTAAGCCAAGTCTATCTCCTTTTCAGTCTGGAGTTACTCTTACATCCACATGTACCACACCACTTTGTGATCCTACATTATATAGGTAGTTGGTTGGGAGTCTCATGTACTTAACCCATACTCACCTTGATATTTCATTTGTAGTAGGGCTTGTATCTCAGTTTGCACATTCTCCTCATAGTAGTCACTGGTAGGTTGCTAAAAGGATTTTGTGTTATTTGCATAGCACTTCCCACTTTGGCCTCCACTACACTAGGGGCTCTACTCAATTGGTTGGGTATATAGATTCAGATTGGGTAGGTTCTATTGATGACAGGAGTTCCACTTCTGGCTATCTTTTTGTCTTGGTTCTTCTCTAGTTGCTTAGGCATGTAAAAAGCAATAGGCTATTGCACTTTCATCTTCGTAGGCGAGATACAGGCAGCCATTACAACGAGTCAGTGGATTCTTTGGCTTCGCCAATTATTGACAGAGTTTGGATTCCCACAGGATTCACCGACTGTACTTTGGTGTGACAACCAAAGTGTAATTCACATTTCTCACAACCCAGTTGAGCACTAGTGGACCAAGCATATCGAGATACACATCCACTTCATTCGGCAGCACATTCAGGATGGAGTTCTTTGCTTGGAGTACCTTTTGACTCAAGCAGCAGTTGCGAGACATCTTTACGAAGCCTTTTGCATCACCTCACTACCTTGAGTTGCGTGGAATGCTTGGGGTTTTGAAAGTTGTTCTTGGGGGTGTTCGTGAGAACATCTTCCTTCTTCTTCTTTCTCTTTCCTTCTAGTAGGATTCTTTCCTTCTTTTGGTTTGAGATTTCTTCATGGATATATTGTACATGAGTACCTCATCATGCCTAGTTACTGGACTCATACTGTGGACATGCCACTTCTATTTTGGCCCCTAGCTTCACTTGAGGGGGTGTTTGAGTAGGTATTTACCTTAGCTCATGTTCACCTAGGTACATTATTTACCTTTATTGTATTTATCCTCACCCACTTATGTGTGTGGATATTTCTTTTTATTTATTTAGATATTAGGAGATATTATCTAGTTGTTATGTATAGTTCTTTCCTTGATCTATGGTATTAACTAGTTCTTTCCTAGATCTATGGTATTGACTAGATCCTTGATGTCTAGTTCTCTCATAAATCTATGGACTTGACTAGTTCTTTGATGACTAGTTCTTTCCATGATTTATGGCTTGATCTATGACCTTGAATGGTTCTTAGATTGTTATTCCTTGCCTATATAAGCAAGGCCCATTCTCATTGTATTTCATTGAGTTCCATAATAATATATGATATTGCTGCTCATTTGTTTGCAAAGGTTTTGTGTAAAGTTATTCTGGTGAATTGCTTTCATCTTATTGATCGTGGTGTTTGATTAGCATCTGTGTTCTTGGCTTGGTACGATCTGGTTATCGCCCTTTTATACTATTCATGGCTAATCAAACTAAGGCCACTCCCATAAGAATTTTAAATGGTGCATCCATTACTATAAAAGGGGCCAAGTTCACCTTGGGACTTTGAGGTCTTAGCACTTGAGGAATTAGATAGCTTCCCAGCTTTACTTGGGTGCCCTTGGTGCTATGCAAATAATGCTGATTTACGGTTCAACAAGGGGTATATAAGTTTTGAAAGAGTAATTATCCCTTTGTGAGATGGAAAATATGCACCTTATGTTGAACCTCTAAGTGAGGAAAACCTAAACAAAATTTATTTATGCACCATTTGGGACCCGTAAGTACTTGAGCCATTAAATGAAAGAATCCTCCAATGGGAAGATGCACACGACTATTAGTGATACTATAAGTATTTCTTGTGACAATTGGGCACATGAAACCTATGAGATGGTTGGGCGCGAAGTCGAAGTGCTTTTACGTGGAGAAGAAAGCCTCAATGTATTTGGAGAATAGGTCACAACCCTGTACCTTGGTACACTGGAGAAGGAGATCCTATGGTATTCTTGCATGCATGGTGGAGAAGTGGATAAATTAAGTGGATAGAAGGAATATGTTAGTAAATACATTGTGTGGGACAACAATGCGCTAGTGAATGGTTCACAAGGATAATTTTAAGGAATGGAATGAAGTCAGAATTTCTTTAACCACTTAGTTTTTTAGGAGCAATGCACTTACTACAATCTACATGTATCATGGTAAGAAACCTTTTCAAAGACCCTGCTCAAGAGTGTGAGATACTTTGGACAAGAGGGGGGAAAATTTAATACCTTCACTTTGGGTGCACAAACTTTATTCCACTTTACAAGGTTGTGCACAAGCCTAGTATGTTTATGTAGAGCTGCATAGGGAGAATAGAAATTGGTAGGACATGATTGTAGAATGACCCATAATTTTGACTACTTCTCTACTAAACCTCGGTGGAAGAGGCATTAAGGGTTATAAAACACTTAACTATGGGAGACAATGCAAAGACTAAAGAACTCATTCAAGAGTTATTTGGTGAGGTAGACTCAAGAGCATGTTTTGATGAATTAGAAGAGACATATGCCACACTACTTAAGCGTGCTTACTTGTGTGAAAGAAAAAGGAAAGATGGTCTACATAGTGGATGATGAAGAAGTAGAAAATTTGGATATAGATAATTCAATAGGTATGTGTGAAGTGTAAAACAGTGTAGATAAGAACACATACACCTATCATGAACCTATGAAGACTAAGAAAGTGAACATTAGCACGGATGCTAAACCTAAGGAGACAAAAATTAGGGATTATTGGCCTGATTCTGAAGTGGCAAAGATAATTGAGTTACTACGGGATTTTTAGGACTTATTTCTTAGGGGATACTATGAGTTAAAAGGGGTGCATGAGTCATTAGGAGAGATGAAGATTAAGCTAAAGGAAGGTGCGTGCCCATTAGGAAGAGACCTTACAGGATGAACCCTAACTTGCGTGTCAAAGTTAAGGAAGAAATTGACAAAATGTTGAAATCTGCATCATCAAGCCCCTAGAGGAATCAAAGTGGGTTAGCCCCATGGTGATTAGTATAAAGAAAGATGTTCGATTGGGATTTTTGTGGATTTCGTGGAACCGAATGCTACTGTGTGATTGATCCTTTTCCAACACATTTCATAGAGGAAATATTAGAAGATGTTGCAGGGCGTGAAGTTTATTCTTTTACAAATGGATTCTCTTGGTATCATCAGGTTAAAATTACACAACAGGATCAAGAGAAAATGAATTTCACCACTGAGTGGGAAGTTTTACATATATTATGATGCCCTTTGGTTTGAAAAATGTGCCTACTATATTTTTGTGCATAGTTGTTCAAGCATTCCAAGATTTTATTCACAACTTCCTGTAGGTTTACTTGGATGATTGGACGGTGTATGGACTTGTTAAGGATCATTGTGACAATTTTTGCTTAATTTTTGAAAGATGTAGACAATTAAAAATTTCTTTAAACATTAAGAAGTGCATGTTTTCTACACCTTTTGGAACTTTTTTAGGGCACATCATATGTAAGGAAGGTTTGTTAGTGGATCTAGCTAAGGTTGCAATTATTATAGGCCTGGAAGAGCCTACCAATTAGAGTGAGGTGCATGGATTCTTGGGCCACACAGGTATTATAGAAAGTTTATCAAAGGATATGCGGATTGCCGCACCCACAAATATTTACTAAAAGGAAAAGGGACGTTCTATTGGGAGAACCACAACATCGCGTACTTGAGGCATCAAGGAGAGACTTACAACAACACCCATGCTTCGTTTTCCTTCATGGAACCAACCGTTTCATGTACATGTGGACGCCTCTACCACAAGCATTAATGCGGTGTTAGCTCAACCTAGAGAAGGTATTATAGATCATCCTATCTATTTTGTTAGTAAAAAGTTGACTCCTGTCGAGAAAAATTATACAACAACAGAGCATGAGGCCTTGTCGATGATCTATGCACTACATAAATTTAGATAGTATGTTGATCAGAGAATATTTGTTAGAGATCACACAAGAAGTCCGTGTGGGAGAGAAGGCCAGGATCAAAGGTGCAGAGGGACAGGAAGAACCCAGGTGCGGAGGGCAAGTTCAACATTCAAGACTTAGCCGATTTTGAGTATGAAGACCTATTTTAGAAGATGGCATGCGGAACATACCAACGATGCAGAGATGTGCATGCCACACATTGTCTATCTTTGGAGGATCGATCAAATCATTTTGCATGGAGATGAAATAAGAATAGGATTGTCACTTCACTTAACTATAAGAGGTCTATAGATAACACACTTGCATGTGTGGTTATGCATGTAAATGGCACATGACTATTAATAGCATGTGGCCTATTTTTGGAATAGATAAGTGGTGAAGGGAAAGTCCCCACCCTATATATATGATGTGAAGAACATAGTAGAATATACAAACACAGAGAGAGATGGATGTATAGAGATATGCGCATATGGTTACCTTGTATCATATCCATGCATGCATTGGTATAGATTGACATTATTGTAAGGAGATTTTGTGTTTATTAATAAATGGAAGATATTGGCTGAACCTAAGTGTCATTCCTGTGTGTAATTGAGTGGTGCATGTTATTGATTCAATCATGATTACTGTTTAAGCTTGTTCTTTCATAGATCTGAATGTAGCATGCATTGTAGAATGATGGATTAGTTATGGATCTATATGTTTCTTCCTTCATCATGCTAACATCTTGCTACAACAACCCTAAAGAGGGACTTGGTACCTTTACATGCTTTGGGTCAGCGCTCAGTCTAGGCTGAGTGATGTGCCAATGCGTCTAGGGTGTTATCTGGTAAATTCTAGGCTACATCATTGGTTCCATTTCCAAGACCTCTTTTTTAGTTATTTTTAGGATGTTTTGCAATGAAGACATACCGGTTAGCTCTAACAAGTATTAAGGAGTGGATACATAATCTGGAGGAAGAATATGCACGATGGTTCAACATTGGATCTAAGTTTAACGCACGTAGTTGGGTAGAACAAAATCTGTATGACAACTTATATGAGAGCTTTTTCACCATCTTTCCAATAGAATTATATGAATGGTTGATTGCTTATGCATCTAAGTGGAATTAGAGGTATTGCATACTTTTACTTGGACACATGAAGAATTTTAGGCCCTTTATGATGCTTTGATCTGATCTGGAATCGTGTTGTGGATACGTGGTTTTGTGGTGTTCTAAACAATTATATTCTAGAATATTCAATTTTGATGTATTCTTTCCTAGAGGTAGCTGAATTCCAGTTTTTACGGTATCCTAGAGGAGCATATTTGTAAGGTATTCCACTGGCAATCAAGATCTTGATGGTAACTTTGAACCTGGAGAGTAAACAATGGCTAACTAAACTTCACCACGTGTAAGGGCAAGAATTTTTTTGTGAAAGATGGCAGACCTAGTGGCAGAGAGGCAGAGAGAGGAAAGGCAGCTTAAGTATAATGAGGCGCGTGAGAGGGAGATAGAGAAGCAATGTTTCATTGCAGAAAGTATGGCATTGAGGAGAGAGATGGCTCATGAAGGATTTATAGCTCACATAGAAGATGTGGAGCTAGAGCATCAGAACTCCCCATCTTGGAAAGCATGATAAATATCCCCCTTGGCTTCACACAGAAGTGTGCCAACAAAGACTACTTGGGCCGCGGGTGTGCATCTTAATCCACTTGGTGACCTAGCCCTTGTGCTTGGTTTTCCAATATCTAGTATGATAAGTAACCAACAAGCTAACTTGGGAAGTAGGAGAACAAGAGTAAGTCAGGGAGCAAGTACATCAATGGCAGGACAGACAAATTTAATGTTATTTGGAGGAACATTTTCAGGCATGTCATCCACACAGAATGTAAGCACGCCGAATGTTGGATTCACCTCTGGAAGTGGAACTACCTCATAGACTGTAGGGGTTCAGTATAGTACTATTGTCGGAGCACAGGGGAGTACATCTATAGGTCCTATTCTAGCTACAGGTGGAGGATCAGGAGGTATAGGTGGTTCTAGTTCGGTGGATCTAGTGGTTTTGGAGGTAGGGGAAACATAGGAGGTTCTAGATTAGGTGGTCAAGGCCCGCAGCAACCACAAAATATTTATATGGAGATGTCTCTTCATCTTCTAGAGTATAGAGGCATAGAGGATGCTATTGAGCATGTGCACATGTGTGAAATATTGTGGCACGTGAAAGGGATCATGGCTTCGAGTGAAAGGTAAGTCAATTTTCTACCACATTACAGTGCGTGCACACAACTAGTATAGGAAGTTTGATCATGATCAAACTTGCATGGATTATGCAACACTAAAGGATGCTTTCTTAAAAGAGTTCCATATCCCTGAGTTTGAGCAAAAGAGTATTAGTGCACTCAAGGATATCAAGCAAGGCACTACTAAGAGTTTACGTGAGTATGATGCTCATTTTAAGACACTTCTATCTAAGCTATCTTATGAAATTCACGCAAGCCAACATGCACAATGGTTTTTTGGAGGATTGATTAAACCATTTAGAAGGGCGCTGTCACATAAGACATACACGGATCTACGTGAAGCACTAGAAGTAGCTTTGCATGCTTTGAGGCAGTTAGGAGCATTGAAACTAGTGTTAGTCTATTCTTAGAGGCACAGATTGCAGCTATGGAAAAGTAGTTAGAGAAGCTATTAGAAAATTCAGCCCATGAAATTTGCTCAGAATTTGGTGTACAAATTGTGAAGTGGAAGGTCACACCAAGGATAGTTTCCCTCACAGATCTATACACTCATTACTTGTTGGATTGTGAGATCTATCATTTGAATCATGATGCTAGTCACTATCCTTTGTTACAGCGTGCGATAAGGAAGAATGTATCTTGTTACTTGTAAAATTTTCTGGTCCATAACCCATGATACTGAAGATTGTCAGTTGATTGGTTAGATCCAAGATGTTATAGACATTGGGGTACAACAGACAAGTGTAACAAATAATTCTAAGGGTAAGAATGAGCACCAGGATCGGGATCATAATTAGACGTGCTATGAAAGGTATGAGGGTAATTTTGAAGGAAGTGTTTCACACAGAATGTTTCCGTTCCGAATAGAGTTGCTTCTATCCTCTCATTCTCTTGAGAAACAGATAAGGGTTAGGGCTAGGAGGAATACCTATTGAATGTTGGGAAGGTGTGCGTGTACCGTAGAGAGATCAGATCGATTATGAAAAACTCCTTTTTGTCTGGGAAGGACTACCTGTAAATAAGAATGCAAGACCACCAGATTTTAGTTAGACAATAAATGAGGGAACTTCCTTGGGCCCAGGAAATATTAGATTTCCTTTCGAAGGTGGCCAGTTCCCTTTTAATACAAATGAATGCAAATGATAATAAAGAATCTATTACGAAATCATGATTTAGGTACCTCGTTACAAAGCAATAGAGACTAAACTACCAATAATAAAATGTCATGTTGTTTGTTTGGTCACTAGTTATTGACATGTTCAACTCAAGTTACAGGGATAGACCAGACTGGATCTGAGGTTGTTAGGAGACAAATAGGTGAGAGGAAGGTTTTGGGTATAAGTCACAGTGACCGATGCCGGTAACTGGATAACCGACCGTGGTTAGAGAACCGCTACCGGTAGGGGATAACCGACACCTTTGTAGGCTCGAGTAATCTATGCGCTTCTGGGTAGAGGTTGGTTGTAGGGTGATTGTGGGGTTTTTAAGACTGGTGGATGGTTGAGGGGAATAGTGAGATGATGGGGAAGACTCAGAGAGTGATAAAACTATCTTCTAGGCAATACAAGGATGTATGGATGAAGGTTAAGTGAAGGGTGCTGGCAGGTGGTAGATCTAAGAGTGAGCTTATAATTACTATCAATCAAAAAGTTCAAGAAATGGTGTTTAGAAACATACAAGACACTACTTACTCATTCTTGATGAAGATTCAGGTCCAAGGAATGTGGTGGTGATAGTAGGACTACCCGTAAATAAGAATGCAAGACCACTAGATTTTAGTTAGACAATAAATGAGGGAACTACCTTGGGCCCAGAAATATTAGACTTCTTTTCGAAGATGGCCAGTTCCCTTTTAATACAAATTAATGCAAATGATAATAAAGAAGCTATTACGAAATCACGATTTAGGTACCTCGTTACAAAGCAATAGAGACTAAACTACTAATAATACAACATCATGCTATTTGTTTGGTCACTTTGCTTATTGACATGTTCAAATTTCAAGTTACAGGGATAGACTAGACTAGATCTCGAGGTTGTTAGGAGACAAATAGATGAGAGGAAGGTTTTGGGTATAAGTCACAGTGACCGATGCCTGGCCACTGGATAATCTGACATGATTAGAGAACCGCTATCTGGTAGGGGATAACCGACACTGGTAGGGTCAGTAATCTAGGTGCTTCGGGTAGAGGTTGGTTGTAGGGTGATTGTGGGGTTTTTAAGACTGGTGGATGGTTGAGGGGAATAGTGAGATGATGGGGACGACTCAGAGAGTGATAAAACTGTCTTCTAGGCAATACAAGGATGTATGGATGAAGGTTAAGTGTAGGGTGTCAAGGCAGTGGTAGATCTAAGAGTGATCTTATAATTGCTATCAATCAAAAAGTTCAAGAAATGGTGTTTAGAAACATACAAGACACTACTTACTCATTCTTAATGAAGATTCAGGTCCAAGGAATGTGGTGGTGACAGTAAGGCTCAGTTGGGATGATCCGGTATTGGAAAGTGATCTGATGAAGCTATCCTTAGTCTTTTCCAATGCTTGAATGAGGGTGACAGTGATCTAGTGGCTCAGTTGCAGTCTTCGGCTCGATGCTCTTCTCTGCAACCTTTTCTCTTTTCTTCACTTGTCTCTGTCTTGTAAATGAATTCCCGGATCCTTTCTTTTTGGTTGGGGGAGGTCATTAACGAGGAACCGATGGCGATTCACGTGAACCGACGGTGATTGACTAGTCCTCGAGGGATCAATTGTGGGCTTGGTCAAGTCATTATTAGGTTCGTTTTGATGCGGGTGAGGGTGATGAGTCATGGGTGTAGGATTGGACCAAGTCATAGGTCGTAATTAGGTTAGTTTAGGTTAGGGCTAGGTCATGGTGAGGTGGCGAGGTGAGGTGGCAGGGTTGGAGATGTGGATTTATTAATTATAAGGTAATTAATAAATAATTAAGTGTGTAAGGTTTAGGTGGTGAGGTAGGGTTAGGTTGTGGGATGAGATACGGGGTACAGGGTGTCGTAAGACCCAAATTTGGTGTTTACATTTGCCCCTTGTTGTTGTGTAGCTTGTATGTTAAAGCTACACCGACAATAATAAGAAGTGGTTGCCCAGATTAAGGGTATAGGTAATCCCCTCAAATCTATCACGATTGAGGTGACGTGAAATCGGGGATAGGGTTGATAAAGGGTGAATGATGATGAGATGATGATAAGATGGTGGGCTAAGTTCAAGGAAGCGTGACGCACGTTGAAATGCGAAGAGTGCGACCAGCAGGCACATGATTTGAAGAGCAAACAAGTAATTCATAGGCAAAGGTTGATAGTTTATCCAAACAAGGCTGATATAATCTTGGTATCCAAGGCATAGGAAGTAGCTCAGGGGATATAATGGGTAATGTACCGAACGTTTAGGCATGTTCGGCAAGACCAAATGGTTGGTTTGGTTGAGATAAACGTCACGATCTCGGTCTAAGAAAAGCTGGTTGGCTGGTCAATTCAAGTATCCTAGTCATGCTAAAACACGAATAGGTGAGCTCGATTGAACAAACGACTACGTTATGGGTGGATAGAATCGTAATTTGTAGGCTTCAGTCGAGGTATTTAATTGGTGCGATGCGTGGGTCAGGTCGATTGGTTGGTTGTGGCCTTGGGTTGGGCCAATTGGTTTGTTGCGGCCTTGGGTCGGGCCGATTGGTTTGTTACGGCCTTGGGTCGGGCCAAGTGATTGGTTGCGGCCTTGGGTCGGGCCAAGTGATTGGTTGCGGCCTTGGTTGGGCCAAGTGATTGGTTGCGGCCTTGGGTCGGGCCAAGTGAATGGTTGCGGCCTTGAGTTGGGCCGATTGGTTTGTTGCGGCCTTGGGTCGGGCCAAGTGATTGGTTGTGGCCTTGGGTCGGGCCGATTGGTTTGTTGCGGCCTTGGGTTGGGCCAAGTGATTGGTTGTGGCCTTGGGTTGGGCTGATTGGTTTGTTGCGGCCTTGGGTCGGGCCAAGTGATTGGTTGCGGCCTTGGGTCGGCCAATTGAGTGGTTACGGCTTTGGGTTGGGCCCATGAATTCAAAATAAGGCTATTTAGCAAAGCCGGGGTAGGCGATGTGATGAGAAATGGAAATTGGTGGATAAGGGTAGGAATTAGGAAACACTAGGCATGTAACCGATATCGGTAAGTTATGACCGGTATCGGTTAAAAGACCGATATCGGTGTTTTAGGGCGCGCTATAACCGATATCGGTTATAGGTCAAAACCTATAAAAAGAAAAATACGGCGTGTCATTTTCACATTGTCAATTTGAGTGCCAACCTTTTGCTTGTCTGAGTTTTGAATTGATTTTGTTGAGTTTGTGGGCTGAGTTGGCACTAGTTGAGTGGAGGAGGGAGTTATTGGTAGGCCCCAGTGATCAGGAAGCAGAGTTTGATTGGTTGAGGACCCTGCTGAGGAGATTTGGAGCTATGGCACAGCCTGGAGGAGCAGGAGGTGCTGGAGGAGCTGGACCACCACCACCTATCCCACCACGACGACGTGTAGTCGTACCGGTAGGTTCTAAATCCCTATTTGTGTGAAGTTGATGAATTTAGCTAGGATGTGGGTTTTGGGGTAGGAATCTAAAATGTGATAAAATAATGAATAAATGAAGGTAAATCGTAAAATGGAGTGGGTAGATATGTTAGGTAAGTCAACACGGAAGGGTGGGTAAATTTTTAGGCAATTAGGTTGGGTAGATAGGTTAAAAATAGAAAAAGGGGATTTGGGGCCGTTTTGGATCCGGCCCCGAAATCCCAAAGTGACCGATGACGGTCACTAAACGACCGACATCGGTCACCACGCAAGCTGTTTAGATTTAGTGGGTTCAGAGACCGGTGTCGGTCATGTGTCGACCGACGTCGGTGCATAAAAGCAAGGTATAGATACGGGTGGTGGACCGATGGCAGTCGAGGGTGACTGGTACCGGTCGCCATGGGTAGGAGGAAGGGGTGTGAATTTTGTTGTGTTGGTTTGTTGTAGGTGGGGTTAGTGATATTGGGGTTATTTGGTAGTTGTTTTGGAAAGAGTAGGCCTGATGGAGTGGGTTGTTTTTGCAGGCACGCCAAAGAAATTTGGGCGACGATGTAGGATAGTATTCCGCCTCTATTGGGTGGATGCGGCCACATGTAATCAGTAGCGCAGTGGTCGGTTATGCAGAGGTGGGACTCGGCGGAGTCCAGAGATATAGGGTTGTGGATAGGGACCACAGCCTGATGGTTGCCCTCATCGAGAGATGGGATCCGGTAACCAATGTCTTCCATCTCCCTACTGGAGAGATGATGGTCACACTAGAGGATGTGTATCGCATCCTGAGACTACCGATCATAGGCGAGGCGGTGTTCCAGGTGGATGCCGAGACAACGATGGACAACATCCTGCAGGTATTTGGGGATGCAGCCCCATTGATTACGTACCATAGTGCGAGCATCTGCTACGGTGATATGTATCATGCACATCGACAGGAGACACAGCTTACCGTGCTGATGATGATTGGCATCACCTGCTTCACCCTCCCGGACTCAGAGGGAGGTCGCTTCCCAGGCACTGATGGGAGTACTGCATGAGATGGTGGAGGAGCACACCTGCTATGCATGGGCATCGGTGTATTTGGTGCAGTTATACAGAGAGCTCTGGGGCTATCGCCGTATGAGGCGATTTGGGATATGCTCAACATTCTTGCTACACTATTGGGCCTATGAGCACATTGTGTGTTTACGACCTGTAGGGCTACCCCAGTAGCCAGGGCCGTAGGTAGTATATCGGTATGGGTTTTAGAGGTGGTTGGGGGTCGTGGGCCAGCCACGAGCGGTTATTACAGGTGAGATGTCACGTACTACAGGCATATGTTAGAGGGCTTGACCACACTAGATATTATATGGAGGCCATACAGAGGCCATCAGCCCCGAGGAGGAGCCCGAGCACAGCTACGATGGATCCAGTATATCTTTTGGATAGCTGGACGGAGACCCGGGAGCATGAGCGGATTCCCCTAGAGAGGGTATGCCGACAGTTGGGCCTACGGTAGGATGAGCCACCTCCCTTCCCACAGTATCGAGGGAGGATGTAGAGGCACCATTGCCTATACCGCAGCCATGTGACCTAGTCTGGGTAGCAGAGAGGCCGGCCGATGATACGGTGGATGATGCCGGGGTGACAGGTTCATTTTTGGTGTGGTGGGCAGGGCAGAGGGCAGTCATGAGAGCACAGCCCGCACAGCCAGATTTGGCAGCTATTGTAGCGGAGAGGGATCGTCTCTTGGGCAGTGCGGTTATTACGAGGGTCACTTGCTTGCTGCACGCATAGGCACATATTAAGGGTGCTAGGAGAAGTAGTTAGCCCAAGCACAGTGCAGTACGACAAGCTTAGGCACAGCACGAGCACGAGGATAGGCACATGCACAGGGACGATTCTGCAGTGCACAACCACGAGCACTGCAAAGGCACAAGGTGTACAGGCAGGTTAGGGGCCACTTCTATTAGGAGCCGGGGGACCAGCCCCACCAGCCATGGTGGCACGGCCCGATATATGGAGGCGAGAGCGGAGGCCCGATATTATCAGGATGTGCTAGATGGTACCGGTGCCGACTATCAGCCATATGCGGCTCACAGGTGGAGACATCCCGGAGTCACAGGTCACAGGGGGTCGCAGCCATAGCCTGGTGGGTCAGTGATGGGTAGGAGGCGAGATCCGGCACAGGGGCCAACCGAGAGACGAGCCGAGGAGGGGGAGAGAGCCGAGGCACCCTAGGAGTAGAGATAGGTATATAGAGGATTTGTGGATAGAGACACCGGTCTACGAACCGAGTGTGTATATAGGGGCCTGCGTGCCCACATAAGATTTATTTATTCATTTTTGTTGTATATACTGGCCTGCGAGCTGAGTATATTTTTGACATGAGAGACCGACCTGCGAGCTGAGTCGAGATTTTGACAGAGACAGTGGCCTGCATGCCGAATTTGTATTTTTAGATCACAGAGGCCCCATGCAGGGCAATTTGTATATGTTGACATTGATTTGATGATGATATATAGATGAGTTTGCTCCACATGGTGTGTAAAATTTTTGATTTGATGCATGTATTAGAATGTTTCATGTGTTTTGTCGATGGTATTGAAATTTGATGTATATATAGATGATGTTGATGAAGTTTGGCATATGTGTTGATGGTATTCTGATGATAGATATTGATAACTATGTCGTTATGCAAGGAAAAGAGGCGGCGCCACCAAAAATTTGTAAAAAACAAAGAAATGGCCTAGGATAACCAAAGGCAGAGAGGTAACCGATACCAGTTAGGTAACCGATGTCGGTAGTCATTTGACCAATACCGGTTAGGTAACCGATATCGGTTATGCTAAAACGAGATTTTCTAAAAATAGAAAAGCTTGGGAGGCAACTTAAGTTCTTATTTTTAGAGTCATGCGTCATTCGACCGATACCGGTTAGGTAACCGATATCGGTTATGCTAAAACGAGCTTTTCTAAAAATAGAAAAGCTTGGGAGGCAACTTAAGTTCTTATTTTTAGAGTCATGCAACAAGTTAAATACGAGAATGCGACGCTGTTGACGACTTATACAGGTAATTGCATGAGAGAATTGAGTGATAAGGAGGAAAGAGATAGGTAAAGTAATCGTGGGCTTAGATTAAGAAGGTAGAAAGGAAAGTTATATTGAAGAGGGTGGTGAACATGGCTGAACAAGGAGAAGCATCCAGTGGGTAGAGAAGAGAGAGAAGACAGGTTCCACCGCAAGCTGCTGCATCCCAAGAGGTATAAGTTTTGGTTGGAATTCAATTCTTGCATGTTTATGAATAGGATGAGAGAAGGTAAGTGGGTAGAGATGAAAAGAAAAGGTGATAGGCAAGGGTTCGGGATGGGGTGAGTGTTATGGGGTAGGTGATCAGGGGTTTCGGGTATGTTTGTAGGTACAGAGAGGGGTAAACGAGTGAATAATTATCATAGGTGGTGTTTTTAAGCAGGGTGTATAGAATTGATAGTGACCGATATCGTTTAGAGATAACCGGTATCGGTTAGGTAACCGGTATCGGTTATCTATAACCGATATCGGTTACTGTGTAAAATTCCAGAATGTGATAAAAAACACCTGGGGATTTTATTTATTGATTTGTTGTTTGTTGATTTGATGTATGCAGCAGAGGCAGGGTTGAGGATGAATGATAGGGTGCCAGCTTTGTTGTCACGGGTCCGAGCGGATGTAACACCAGCTGAGTGGGCATTGATAAACCGTGTGGGGTTAAGTGGAATCCGCTATTATTCATGAATCACACGCAATCATGCTATGTTGCAGTGTTGATTGAGAGATGGAATCCAGAAAAGAATACCTTCTTTCTGCCAACAGGGGAGATGATAGTGACGTTAGAAGATGTGTTCCGAATTTTGAGACTCCCAATTCAGGAAGACCAGTGTATGAGGCAGGGCCTAGCGTGGCGCAGGGAGTGATAACAACAGTATTTGGTCCAGCTACACGAGATTTGACACAGCGAGGTTTGACATTCACTTATGGTGTAATGTTTGTAGCACACCCTGAGGCAACAAGGTTGGCAGTGGTATTGATGATAGCGGTGGGGTATTATGCATTACCGAGGGTGGATGGGGGAAGATTTCCAAAATCATTGATGTGTATTATTTGGGAAATGATAGAAAGGAGCGTGACTTTCGCATGGGCACCCGCATATCTGGCGGAGCTATATAGGGGTTTATGGGCCTACAAGCAAAATCACAGGACTACACTGGATTGTGCATACCTATTACATTGTTGGGCCTATGAGCACATTGTGTGTGTGTGACCAATAGGCCGACCAATCCAGGGAGGAGAGACAAGAGTGCAGAGGTTGGGATTCAGATGATGGGTCCAGACAGAGCAAGAGGTGAGATCCGAGACCATGACAGATGACGTCAAGTATTATAGGCAGATGTGGGAGATGGTGACGATTGCGGATATCCGTTGGAGGCCTTACGGGAACTATATGGTGACGGAGAACATAGCCGAGGATTTGAGGGGTGTAGAGCGATTAAGGTGGATTGTGGGACACAGGCCAAGTGAGTACAAGAGGATTCCTCTAGATCGCGTGCGGCGATAATTTAGATTTTTTTAGGATATACCCATAGCTTATAGACCATACATGAGGATTGACGCTGAGGCATCATTCTCACCTCCCCGACCGACACCTCCAGAAGGACCAGAAGAGACAGCACCCGATCACAGGGTAATGGATGCAGGAGTGACAGAGGCTTATAGATTATGGTGGGTAGCAGAGGTGTGAGGTGCACGTGAGAGGGCCGATCGTCCTGACATAGCTGTGATTACAATGGAGAGAGACCGCCTACAGGATTTAGTTCACTAGATTCAAACACAGGTGAATGAGACAATGAGATTGTTAGAGGTTTCGCAGTTATGAGTGGTGAGACTAGAGGCAAGATTCCTCCACGCGAGAGGGTGTATTCGTACGTTACAGGAGATGTTGGTGGATCAGTGGGAGGAACCAATAGTAGTGGCACCTTTGAGGATGGAGAGGCCAGGTGAGTGGCGTCGACGATCATGATCACCACCTGGTTCGGGATGAGGTGCAAGGGTCTAAGTGAATTTCATAGGGGTAGAAGAATAAATAAGGATGCCGACCTGCACGTCGATGATAGAGAAGATGTATTTGTTTAACATCTAAATAAAATTGAATATGTATGTTGATTTGAGTTTACGATAATAATAAGAATATTTGTGTTTCAAATGTTTTGAATTGATAAAAGACCAAGGTGAGTGTTATCAATATAAATATGTGAAATCATGTATATTTTAACAACACATGATAGATTATGGTAGGGGATGGTCGAGCTAACCTTGGGAGACCCCATATCTCCTAAGTTCTACCTACATAGCCCATTGCACAAAGCTAGGAGGGGCCTCAGACCGATGTAGTTCTCCCTTATGACCAGGGAGAGGTGAATTCAGGCAATTTGGTTGTGGTTAGGTAATTTGTTGGTTGGTAAAAAGTTTGATGTTGGTAGGGTAATGTTGTTGGTGTTGGTAAGGTATTGGCGGTGTTGGTGTGGGTATAGGTGAAGCGAGGTTGAGCTTACCCAAGCATAGGGAATCGTGTCTTGATTAAGGTCAACACATAATCCTAGATTCGGGTAAAAGAGGCAAAAGTGTCCCGTAGTTGTAAAGAACAAAACAAACCACGTATTATCATAGGATGGACTTAAATCCCTAGGTACCTTGCATAGGCGAGAAGTCGATAGGTGAAAAGAGTTGTATAATCACAATATATCGGATATATGTCACGTCCCTTGAGTTTTGTTGTTTGGAAGAATGGTGAGGTGAGGTGGATGGTATAGCTCAAAGGGCGTAGAGAACTTGTTATAAGGTGATTATTCGAAAAGAGAACTAAACCGGAATAGACAAGTCCGTGACTCAAAAATGCTTTTGAATATTGCTTTTATTTTTTTGGATATAGACCGATCGATGCGGGAAGTCTATATGGGATATGCATTTTGTTGTTCTTAAGGTCTTCACGAAGGCCGATCAATGCGAGAAGCTTCGATAGAGGCTGAATTTATATAGCTGTCCTTCAATGGAGCATCTATTTATAGTAGCAGATGTGGGTTTGCACATAGCTGTCCTTCGGGGAGCAGATCTATTTATAATAGTAGATATGGCATTGCACATAGTTGTCCTTCGAGGAGCAACTATGTATAACTTAGAGGTCTAGATGTCCGTTTGGCATGAAGCATCTAGTTTTACAGAATTTTGATTCAAGAATATTCCATAATTGTACAATTGAGAACGTGTTATCTTGATACTTTTAAGTCATGGACCAGACTAAAAATGGGAAGGCATCTTTAAGATGAGGTGATGATCAAACCACGTGAGGTTGATTCTACTTTGAGATGCACAAAACAGACTGTATGAGGTGGTAAATGAGCTCAAGGGACGAGTGCAAGGTAGATAAGAAGTGATGTAACACTAAATTCAATAGTAGAATGGTCGAGATACAAGGCATTAAGGGGTTCAGGCTCAGGTTTACCATTAAGCGAAGCTAAACGGTAAGTGCCTGATCCATAAGTGTGAGTGATAATGTAAGGTCCAATCCAATTAGGAGCAAATTTTCCACGTTTTCTCTTTTCTAGTTTGGTCACATGTTGATTCTCTTTGAGGACAAGATCACCAATCTGAAAGGTACGCTCATGAATTCACTTATCATAAGCACACTTGATGCACTTTTGATAGATTTGAAGGTGGTCAAGAGCTGTAAGACGATGCTCGTCAAGAATCTCTAATTGGGCTAACCGCTCTTGGCGAAATTATCATTGGTGAGAATATCCTAAAGAGATATTCTTAGGGAGGGTATTTGTATTTCGAGAGGCAAGACATCCTCGGTATCATATACCAAAGAAAATGGTGTGGCATTAGTGGAGGTATGAATGCTGGTACGATAAGCCCAAAGGGAAAAGGGGATGTGAGCGGGCCAATTATTTCCGAATCGTTAATGACTTTCATGAGAAATTTGATTAAGGTTTTGTTAGAAGATTCAGTTTTCCATTTGCTTGTGGATAGTAGGGTGACGAGAAGCTAAGTTTGATACCAAATTTGTCACAAAGGTCTTGTAACAACTTATTTTTGAAAGATTTTCCATTATCTGTTATCAGGTGATGAGGAACACCAAAACGACAGATAATGTGATGATTGATGAACTCAACGATTTTTTCTTTTTTGGTTGAAATGAGTGGAACACCTCCACCCATTTAGTGTAATATTTGGTTGCCATGATGATCCAACGGTGATGCTGTGAAGAAGGCGGGTGAATCTCGCCAATAAGGTCTAAACCCCATTGTGAGAAAGGCCAAAGATCTCGTGCGACCTGTAACGGGTGGCTAGGAGTATGTTGAAGGTTGGCATGTTGTTGACACATAACACAACGCTTAACATATTCGCAGCAGTCTTTATTGAGAGTAGGCCAATAATATCCTAGGCGAAGGATCCGCTTGGCCATGGCGAGGCCACTAAAGTGCCCGCCACAAAGTCCGTCGTGGATTTGTTGGGTGGTATGAGCGACTTCAGCACTGGTTAGATAGCGAAGGAGGATACCATCAAAGCCACATTTATAGAGGAGTCCCCCCATGATGACATAATGAGAAACACTTTTAAGAAAAGCACGTTTGCCATTACTAGTAAGGTCAGGTGGTAGAACAGAGGTTGTAAGGTAGTCATGAAATTGGTGATACTAGGTATCCTGTGAATCAGCAGATACATTATTTACCATACAAACATCCGGAACTAAGTAAGATGGGGCAAAGAGTTGTTGGACCAAGACAAATATGTCCAAGTTAGTTGGTGAGGCTGGAATTTGCGAGGCCAAGCAAGCCATAGTATCTGCAAATTTATTAGTTGAGTGGGGAATGGTTTGGATAGAATAATGAGAAAATAAGGTCAAAAGTGAATCCATGTAATGTTTGTACTTTTGAAGTTCCTCATTTTTACATTGGTAGATGCCAGTAACTTGATTTACTACCAATTGAGAGTCACCAAAAATATTAATAGACTTCACACCTAAGTGTAACGCAACTTGGAGACCCAAAACAAGGGCCTCGTATTCCATTGTATTATTAGTGCAGGGGAAATCGAGCCGGAATGAAAGAGGCATAGGTTTAGCATCAAGAGGAATGAGAACAACGCCTACCCCTCTGCCGCACTAGCATTTGGATCCATCGAAGAAGAGGGTCATTGGATACGACACCTCACTGAGTGAAAGAGTTGCGATGAGTTCATCAGGGAAAGTAAAATTGGTAAATTGTTCCCCAGGTAAAGGGGCTTCCGCGAGTTGGTCTGCGATAGTTTTTCCTTGACTAATTTCTGGTGTACAAACTCAAGGTCGAGGTCGGCAAGGAGCATAAGCCATCGGGTGATGCGTTGGTTTAGATGAGGTTTGGCGTACATATAATGGATGGGGTCAGCATTGGTGATGACAAAATTTTTGTGATTCAGGAGGTAATGTCGGAGTTTGGTGGCCACGAATGATAGGGTTAGGCACAACATTTCGACATGTGTATACCTAGTCTCGTAAACTGTAAAAGTACGGCTTATGTAATAAACAGCTTGTTTGCGATGCTTGGAGTTATGATGTGCAAGCATGGCTCCTACAACATGGTCTGTGGAAGAAAGATAAAGGTAGAAAGGGCAATCATCCTGAGGTGGGACAAGCACAGGTGGTTGCAAGAGATAGGCTTTAAGAGCCTTAAAGGCTTGGTGGCATTCCTCGCTCCATTGAAAGACAATGTCTTTTTTAAGGAGATGATGGAAAGGTTGACATCGGTCCGAGAGTTGTGAAATGAAACACTAGATAGATTGGAGTTTTCGCTGCAAACTATGCAATTGTTTGAGGTTAGTGGGTGGGGGCATTTTTAGGATTGCTTGGACTTTAGCTGGGTCGACCTCAATGCCACGCAAAGAGATGATAAAATAACGGAGTTTTCCCGAAAGGACACCAAAGACACATTTCTTTGGTTGAAGATGAACACAATATTGTAACAGGCAATCGAAAATAATGGTTAAAACATCGAGATGTTCACTGCGATGTTTAGATTTGCCAAGAAGATCATCAACATAATCCTCAAGGATAGTGTGCATAATGTCATGAAAAATGTAAGTCATAGCCCGCTGATAGGTCGCACCAGCATTCTTAAGGCCAAACGGCATGACATGATAGCAGAAGGTTCCCCAAGGAGTAATGAAGGTGGTTTTATGTTGATCGGCCGGGGCTACCAAAATTTGATTGTAGCCCGAGAAGCCATCCATGAGAGAAAGCATCTCATGGCCTACAGTGAGATCAACAAGTTGATCAATACTAGGTAGGGGGAAGTCATCCTTTGGGCAAGTGAGGTTAAGGTCCCGGAAATCCATACATATCCGAAGTCCCCCTGTCACTTTAGTGACAGGTACGATGTTAGAAATCCATTGAGGATAGTCAATAGGTAAGATGAAGGAAACAGAAAGGAGTCGTTGAAGCTCTTCTTTGACCAAGAGGGCAATGCGTGGATGCATTTTTCTTAGTTTTTGTTTAATTGGTTTGGAGTCGGGTTTCAGAGTGATGTTATGGACAATAATGTCAGGATCGATTCCTGGCATGTCAGCGTAGGACCAAGCGAAAGCTTGGTTGTGGGCACGGAGGAAGGTAGTGAAGGCAGTTTGTTCTGATGCGTTAAGAGATTGTCCGATCTTCACAATGTGAGGATCATCCTCTGTGTGGATGTTGATTTCTATAGTCAATTCATTCAACATATTTTGAGTTTTAGATGGTAAGGTGTGTTGAATATAAGAGTCATCCGCGCTTGAGGTAAGTGAGGATGGAGTCGTCATCCCGGCACTCAAGAACATTAATTGAAGGCAAGTCTTCTTCGATCATGTTTGGATATAGAAGGGAAGAGAAGATGGGTCCTCATTATTGCGTTGATAAGTGAGAGGACCCAGGAAGATAGTATTTACAAAAAAAAAAAAAGTTAGGAGGGATAAATTCTGGGTCTATCGACTTTGTGGGTGAAGATGGCAAAATAGGTGATGATGGTTCAGAAGAGGTAATGTCGTTGTCTTCCCAGATACAACTGACATGAGATTTATTTGGTGTAAGTGTTTCAGAAAATCCAAGACCACTACGATATTTGTGTTTGTGTGTAGTCATGGGAATGATTG
Organism: Taxus wallichiana var. yunnanensis; assembly: GCA_018340775.1. Lineage (NCBI taxonomy): Eukaryota > Viridiplantae > Streptophyta > Pinopsida > Cupressales > Taxaceae > Taxus > Taxus wallichiana. Next base: position 708,037,081 of record CM031243.1, on the reverse strand, counting down.
TATGTTGGCCTTGTTAATAAAGACCGAAACCAAAACCTTTCCAAGCACAGCGAGCCAAGAAGGTGAGGGCGAAATGATGATTTGTTAGATATTGAAAATTAGATTGGAAGGGAACCACACCAAGTGGAGGTTCGGGGGTAACAGAGGGTGCGTTGAAACCCCCATACGTTAGGTTGGTGTGGTAATTAGGTGGTCCGTAGGAGATCACATCCTCCACACGACGGTCATAGGTAGGATGCACATGTAACCTGTCTGCTTCGTGGGGTATGGAAAGTGCTAACATTATATAGGTGATACTCCCCTAGCATAAGACGTTGAAAAACATCTACCAATGGATCTGAAGTTGTGATGTTGTCCGCGGGGAAAGAAGTGGTATTCATGGCGGTGGATTCATTGGTCAAAGGTGTAGGTGCGGCTAAGGTGGATGGTGGAGGCGTGGTTGAAGTAGATGGTTGGGCTGGATCAATGGGTGCCTTGATTGGTACAAGCACATCATTAGGCGATATAACATATTGCAGGTTTTGAAGGGGGAAGCATCAGCTTTGACGGTGTATGACCTCCCCTCATACTCGAATTTGATGCATCTATGTAAGGTAGAGGGAATGCATCCCATAGCCCGGATCCAAGGGCAGCCTAACAACATGTTGTATTGGAATTCTCCCTCAAGGACATAGAAGAGTTCGGGTAAGGTACGTGGCCCTACATGAATGTTAAGGATCACGGTGCCTAAGGTAGAAGTAATAGCATCATTGAATGAACGCAACATGGTGGGGTTGGCACACATGCAACTAGAAGGGATATTCATTTGTTGGAAGGATTTGGAAGAGATGATGTTTAGGCTAGCACCCCCATCAATCATAACATGACGTACTTGGATGTCCCGGACATAAGCCGAGATGAAAAGAGCGGGGTCAGGATCTTCTGCACCAAAGATGACAATTTCATCTTCGGAGAAACTGACAGCAGCGGCTTGCTATACAGGGATAGAAGTGGTTGTGGAGGTAGGTTGTTTGGTGAGAGAAGCGACGTGGTTGGGTGTTAAAATGGAAGCAACGGGAAAGGTTTCGTTAGGTAGGACCTCTATCCCTTGAAGGATCTCAATTAAAGCTTGTCGATGCGATTCAAATGTTTGAATGAGATCATAGAGTGTCATTTTGATAGGAGATTGGTGAAGTTGTTTGATCATGGTGCGGTGGGCAACTCCATCAGAGATGGGATAGGTAGGTCCATGAATGACCACTTTTGGTGGTGGTGCGATCGGGATGGCAGAAGGAGAAAGAGAGGCCACAGATATGCATTCTTTAGCTTTTCCATTGTTTTTCTGACCTCGAGTAGCAATGTTAATCATGTTGATCTCATGGATATGAGAGGATGAAGATGGCAGGGATAAGTCATTATTCTCAAGAGGCGGGGTTGCAATGATGATAGATTTTGGCGAGGCGGGGACAGGTGGTATAGGAGAAGGAATCGAAGCTAGGGGCTTCTCTCTCTGTAAATTGTCTTTCTTAGGCTATCTATCCGAGATAGGTGATTGGCGAAGGATGGCTTTCAAAGCTTTGCATCCTTCTACATCGTGTCCTGGTGTGCAATGGTAAGCACAAATTTTAGACTCATCATAACCTATAGGTCGAGGTTTAGATGGATCATAGAGTTTGAGTGGGGGTAGGGAAATGGTCGCATTCTCCACCAACATATCAAGGATCTTGGCGTAAGATCCTTTGAGTGGGTCAAAGTCAGAGGAAGATGAGGCTATTGATTGGGTGGGTTTTGGTAATGGTTGGGTATGGTTGGTTTGTACGGGTGGTGGTTTAGACAAGGGGTTTTGATAATTGGATTTAACTAAACGTGGATTCTTCGGTGCAGAAGTCATGTTTAGCTGGTTAGATGATGAGGCCACAGATGACGTGGTGGCAGGAAACAACCACGGGGAAAGAGGAGTGACAACAAACAAATCCTTTGATGATGGAGTTTGTTTAGGGTTGGTAGGTGGATAGGATACTTGGGGTGACGGTGTTGATACACCCGTGGATCTCTATATGGGTGCAGAAGGTGCAGGTCATTTTAAAGAAAATGCAGGAGGTATGATGTATTGAGGCAAGGTGGAGGGGTGAGGTCCCAATATAGAAGGTAGGTGTGACGGCGAGGGTTTTAGTTGTGACAGAGGCATAGATTGGACTTGAGGAGATTGGGTCTGTCTCCTAGGTGGATGGACGGCTTTATTTTTGGATAAATCTAACTGTTTAGGTGGGTGTGTTAGGCTGGGTATTGGTGAAGTCCCAAGCGTAGGGGAAGGTTTGGTTAGGTTAATAGAGGTGGATGAGGTATTCGGTAGAGATGAGGGGGGTGAAGATGAGGACATAGGCATTTTGAGCTTTTGTAAACACCTCGGGTATATGGTAGAGGTGTCTGGATCGGTCATCTGCATTTGAGTAGAGCATGGTGTACTCAAACGCTCCCATAAGACTCGTCTATCTTCTGGGGGATAACAGTCTTCATGTGTGAACATGAAATTTGGTATGGAAGAGAGGTGGGTTGTGATTCCAGTCCACTGCAGGTGTGATACAGGGGGTAAATGAGGCGCTGTATCAATGGGTGTTAAGAGGCCAACCGGTCGCTGGAAAGATTTAGGTGATGAAGAACTAATAGGTAGGAGAGCATGTTCGAGGGGATCTATCATGATCAAGGAGTTTGGTGATGTCGGTTCAAGAGGTTTCTCCTCTAAGGGTGATAGAAAAAGCGGCAAGCCTTTTTCTATTGTAGCAAGAGTGGTGGAAGGAGATGTTTGGGAAATAGATAAGTTAGATAACATCCACTCACAATCTTGCGAGGATGTAGTGTAAGAAAGTTCATTTGTGATAAGAGAACTATGGGCGGTTAATTCCTTTATGGGTAAAGGAATAGCGATTGTCCTCTTGTCCCGATGAAGGAGAAGGGGGTGAAAAATTCTGCGTTAGTGAAGAAGCTTGATTGAGAATTTCCTCAATGGAAGCCCCAGGTTGGGATTTGAAAATCGCATGGATCTCATGCACAATCTTCTCCTCACCGAGGTGTCTTGATTTGTGTTATTATTAGATCCATGGTTTGGAAATGGTTTGTTGAAGATTTTTAAACTTCGATTAGTGGGGGCATTAGGATTATCGAGAGTTATATCCCCTGCATCAACCATTTCATGCACTATGTTTTTCAACATCCCGGAGTTTTCGTGACTGTGTCCCTTCACGCGATGGAAGTTACAGAAGTAATTTTCTTTATACTAAGAAGGTATGGTGCGGGTGGAATCAAACCCAGAGTGAGGTTTAATAGGAGGCAAGGTGATAACTCTTGCTTTAAGCAATTTGTCTAAGATCACACCATAAGTTTCTCCCAAGGGAGTGTAGCTGATGGGCTTGGCTTTATACTTATAGGTGGCTTTTGGTGGGGTATTAGGTGGTGCTTGGGATTTGACCATCACCGCATGTACTGCACCCTTAGCAAGTAATTCCTAAACTTCTTTACAACAAAATGATAGCTAGAGCCTCTTTTTCAATTACGATAATTTACCTCAAAGACCGCTCATTTGTCTCTCCCAAAGTAAATTGGATGTTCATTCCCATTTTCATCCTTTTGGCTCAAAGTACTTCCTAGTGCTGCATCTGAGGCATCAGTGTACACAATGAATGGCTTGCTCCAATCTGGATTCTTTAAAACAGGTGAAGACACTAGGGCTTCCTTCAGTTGTCCAAAAGCTTCATGCGCCTTATTTCCTGGTTCATAAGTAACATCCTTCTTCAAGAATTGGGTTAGTGGCTGTGCAATCTTTGAGAAATTCTTGATAAACCTTCTATAGTACCCCACATGGCCTAAAAATGATCTCAACTTACTTCTATTCATAGGAAATGGTAACTCTTTAATTTTTGAAACTTTATCAGGATCAGTACCAATACCATCTTTGGATACAACATGCCCTAACAAAACGCCTTTAGAACATCCAAAGACACACTTTGTAGGGTTTAGTGAGGCTTGTGCTTCATCTAACCTTTGAAATGCTGTCTCCATTTGGTGCAGGTGGTCCAACTTGCTCCCATAGATGTAAAAATCATCCAGAAATACTCTGATGAAGGTCCCAATGTAGGGTTCGAACACCCTATTCATCAAACGCTAGAATGTTGCCGGAGCATTACATAACCCAAAAGACATAACTCTATAAGAAAACGTTCCCCAAGGAGTGGTGAACATGGTCTTCAGCTGATCTTTCTCTACTATACGAACTTGGTTGTAGCCGCTATATCCATCAGCAAAACTATAGCACTCCTGGCTAGCTACTTCGTCCAAGATCTGATCTGAAAATGGAAGAGGGTAATGATCCTTCTTTGTTGCCTTATTGAGCTTCCTGTAATCAACACAAATGTGTAGCTTCCCATTATTTTTTATTGAGATCACAATGGGAGAAACCCATTCTGAATTCTCCACAACAAATATGAATCCTGCATCAAACAACTTATCTATTTCTTCTTTTACAGTCTTGGAAAAATTAGGATTCATTCTATATGGCATTTGCTTTATGGGCTTAGCACCATCTACCAGCTCAATAGAATGTTCTACCCAACTTACTTGATGGAGTTCCTTGTAATCAAAAGTGAATATGTGTATGTACCTTCGAAAGAGCTGGAGGTAGGATTCCTTCTCACTCTCCATCACAACATCACCAATCTTTATTTGTTGGAGACGATCATTAACTTCTTCATATAATTTTATGGGGTCATGAGTTGGTGTGATCGGAAGGATATCCATGACTCAAACATCAACCTCACTTTCTTCATCTTCAAAGGTCCACTTCACCGGTACTAGAGTAATCGAGAGGATGTCCAATCATAAGTTTCATCACTTGAATCCACAGTGTTCGCCTTTATGATGTCGAGGATCACGTTTATCTTCACCCTCTCTCTACCACGTCCAAGTGTCATGAAACCTTCATTCCAGGTAGTTTCTTGCATGAAATCTCCTTAGCCATGGTCTTCCCAAAGAGATTGGGTATGCAACAGTACCATTTTTCATCACCTGAAAGTCTACCACACATACAACACCCATAATAGATATTGCCACATTTGAAACTACACCTTCTAGTTTAGTTTTTCCTTTATTTAATGACCTTAACATAAGTGTTGAAGGGCGATCAATTTTTAAACCCAACATATTCATTACAGACTTGGTCATTACATTAACTGCAGCACCTCCATTAACTAAGACATCATGAATTGAAATACCATTACATAATACCTCAACTTGTGGAGCATAGGGATCCGCCTCTGCCTCCAAAACAGGGACCTCAACCTCCTTCCTTCGTCGAGCATTGAGTCCACTTCGCAACTCCCGCCTCTTCTCAGAAGACATAGCCAAGAGTTGACCATATGTAATATTTGCAAGCCTTTTGGACAGATCTTCCAAGATGGAGTATGGTCCTTGCCTGTGAAATCAGAAAATCCTGCACACCCAACTTTCTTCTCCTATGTTTCTTACTAGTTTCTCCTTTCATCTTCTTAGGATCATTTCCATCTTGATTATCTTTTTCTTTCTTTCTTTTTGTTACAAACACATCTACTTCATTATTTATGCTCTTATCTACTACATCAAAAGAATTCACAGGTGCTTTTCCTTTATCATTATCTCCTTTACCAGATGTAGAAGCTCTATCTAGACAATTATACTTATAATGACCCTTTTTATAACAACCATAACATACAACTTCAGAAATATTTCTTTTTAGACCTCTATCTCCTCCCTGAGAACTAAATTATTTTCCTTGAAGAAGATTAATAGTTAACTGACCCATATTTTTGAGCAGATCTTCATACTCAGTAGATGTACTAGGAGAAATATTTGTGCTCATCGGGAGTGGTTGTGGATTTTGGACCAAAGGTGTTGGTGTAGGCTCTACTTTAGCAACAATTTCTTTGGGCTCCTCTTCCATACTTTCTTCTTGCCTTCTTGCAATCTCCTTTGCTTGTTCAATGGTAGTTGGGCGGTCATACTTCACTCATTGTCTGATCTCTAGCTTCATCCCAAGAATGAAGTGCTTACATAGGAGATTATCCATGCCATTCATCAACCCATCCGCTAATCCTTCCTTCCGGATCTGGGCATCGAGCTTCCTCCTTAGCTCTAGAACACGAGCATGATAATCCCTTATCTTCTCCTTCTCTCCTTGGGATAGCTTTGTGATCTCGATCATGAGATTTGCATATTTCTGTTGTTCACCAAATTCTTCAAGAAAACTCACAATTAATAAATCCCATGAATTTTTCACATTTTCACCTAGTGTTTCAAACCACCTAAGTGCTTGAACCATCGAAAAGGTAGGAAAAATTCAGTCCATGGTTCCTTCTTATAAGGCCATTATAAATACAAGATCATTTAGACTCTTGAATGAAAGAGGAAGCATCTTCATTAGATTGGGCTGAAAAAAAAATAGGAATCTTCCCCATTTTCAAAAGTAACCACCGTAAAATACCAACCCACCAATACAATCAACAAGACTTATGTTCACAAATAATTTGAATCACCGTAATAGAAAGTGACTTTACACCTTTCTACAAAAAATAGAAATGACCACAAGAACTATGGTAAAAATTGACTTATCATGCGGTAAAAACCGACTTTACTTGTGGTAAACGTTATTCACAAAGAAAAAGTGAAGTTACTGTGGTAAATACTATTCACGGTAAAAAGTGACTTTACTGTGATAAATACTATTCATAGAAAAAATGACTTTACCATGGTAACTACTATTCACGGTAAAAATGACTTTACCGTGGTAACTATTATGCATAGTAAAAATAATGTTACCCTCCAATTGATTTTTAACTAAGTGGGAATATCTCTCCAGAAAATCCACCAACGAGGAATGGTCCCGGCAACGGAACCAAAATGTTGTCACCAATCCGGCACTATGATAATTCTTCACCGGGGACTCCTCATGCTATGATTATTTACTAATGCACATGACCTTTAGTTTGGTGGATGTAATCTGAAACACAACAACAAACATAACACAAGAATACCATAGACTATAATAAGAAGGAATGATGATAAATCTGCAATATCGAGTAAATTATAATATTAACATGAAATTGTTACAATCTCACCCATGAGGTACTTCAAATGTTATTGACTTCACTTACCTTTCACCAAGACTATGGGAGAAACTTTACAATTACACCTCTTAATGACTTCTTCAACACACCTTTAAACTAATGGCTTCCTTTGCACACTTCCTACAATATTTCTCACTACTTCCTTCTATACTAAATGAGGGGGTGGCCTCTTTATTTATAGACTTCTAGGCTTATCCATACTATCTCTAAGATAGGATAAGAAATACACTACGATGAATCATATTCCATACCTTAACTCTTATCTCGTATATGTAAGCTTATCTTTTAAGATAAGATAAACCTTATCATTTCACATGGGTTCCATATTTTTAGACTTTTTACAAATAAAATATACAAAATATTTATGACCTCACTCCTTGTCCTTATTACCAATATAATATTTCTAATTCCTAATCATGTAGACCCTACTTCTCTTCTTACCCCAACTTTGACATTTTAACATTACTGGACCACTTACGACAACTATTTACTTTTTACCACAACATTCCTATTGTACTTTTGACTATTTCCGTACTATACATTATTGGCGGCGTCGTAAATCGGTAGCGCCCGTTATCTTTTGTTAGACTTTACTACTAATTATACTTAACAACATCCTATTCCTAATACATACATTAATGAAATAGAAATTATGGAGGAAAATTTTAGTGTCGACGACACTGATTAACCGAGAGGAAAACCAAGTGGTGCAAAGATGAACCACCTAAGCTACTGAGCTGGGAGACAGGCTAAGGATGAAGATGGTGAGGTGGAGTTATTAGGTGGGGAAGGGGCTAAGTGCGTGGCGATACTATTAGGCATACCAACGAGGAGCTTATTGTCGGGTGCACGCTCAGGGGTATGAGACAAATAGTATTGTACGACACTAGGATTAGCATCCAAAAATTTGGCAAATTCTTTATCTCCTACAGGGATCTTGGGAAAATTGCTGGTATCCGTAGGATCCCCCATAAGATGGGAAGGGGGTGACCCAGGAAAAGGCACGGAACATGCATGGGAAACCATGGCTGCAGCTTGTTTCTAGGTAATAGCAACCATGGACAAGAGGACACAACAGGGATTTAATCAATTAGAATAGAAACAGCAACAAAATGTTGGAATTGATAGGTTGTTGGTTTGTCAAGAACTGTTAAACACAGTAACCGATATTGGTCAGATAACCGATGTCGGTCAAAATGTAGCCGGCGTCGGTCAGTTAACCGATGTCGGTAGTATGGGACCGGTGTCGGTCACTGTGAAAGCAAAGAGAGGATGTAAGAAGCTGCTGGTTTGGGGATAACAATGCTTAATATACCTACCAAACTGTCTTGAAGTGATTACTGAAACAGTGTATGACAGAATTTTTTTTTAAAAACAAGCAAGATGCACAAGCAAATTAATAGACTAACCCTAGGATTAGTTTTAATCACTTTGGGCTTATGCCTTAGATGCCAAATGATGTCAATCCTAAACAAGAGACCTAAGGGAGATGTCAAGTTTGTTTTGGCTCATAAGGCTACCTCAATCGGGTGGAGGAATACTGCGGAAAGGGGGGATGTTTGAGCTATTGTGTTGATTATGATGTGATTTGGTATGTGTTGTGCAGTGAGAGTAAGATTAATTTATCATCAATATCGTGGATATCACCCCCACGTGTATGACCTGTTACTTAATCTACATTCACTAGAATTAAAAACAACCAAAGCAAGAATGTGATGCACGTGTTTTAAACCCAAATCGAAAATGATATTCGATGAAGCAAAGAAGATGACTTTCACTAGTTCAAAGATTCCAAAGAAAGACAAATTCTTTTACCAAAATGACAAAATATTTTGTGAATATTTAGAAGAAAGAAACAACAAGTATGCTCCCTATATGAAAGCAAGCAAGAAAGAAAGAAACCCGAAATGGGTCCCACCGGTGTGCCAAAATGTTTCGCATGCATGTTTCCGCCTGAATAGAGTTACTTCCATCCTTTCATTCTCTTGAGAAATAGATAAGGGTTAGGGCTAGGAGGAATACCCGTTGAATGTTGGGAAGGTGTGCGCATACAAGAGAGAGATCGAGATCGATTATGAAGAACTCCTTTTTTTCACGCGAAGGACTACCTCAGTAAATAAGAATGCAAGACCACCCGATTTTAGTTAGACAATAAATGAGGGAACTACCTTGGGCCCAGGAAATATTAGACTTCCTTTCGAAGGTGGCCAGTTCCCTTTTAATACAAATTAATGCAAATGATAATAAAGAAGCTATTACGAAATCATGATTTAGGTACCTCATTATAAAGTAATAGAGACTAAACTATTAATAATAAAACGTCATGTTGTTTGTTTGGTCACTGGTTATTGACATGTTCAGCTCAAGTTACAGGGATAGACCAGACTGGATCTGAGGTTGTTAGGAGACAAATAGGTGAGAGGAAGGTTTTGGGTATAAGTCACAGGTGACCGATGCTTTGTCACCTGGATAATGACGATCATGAGCTAGAGAACCGCTACTGGTAGGGGATAACCGACACCGGTAGGGTCAATAATCTAGGTGCTTCTGGGTAGAGGTTGGTTATAGGGTGATTGTGGGGTTTTTAAGACTGGTGGATGGTTGAGGGGAATAGTGAGATGATGGGGACGACTCAGAGAGTGATAAAACTATCTTCTGGGCAATACAAGGATGTATGGATGAAGGTTAAGTGCAGGGTGCTAGCAGGTGGTAGATCTAAGAGTGAGCTTATAATTACTATCAATCAAAAAGTTCAAGAAATGGTGTTTAGAAACATACAAGACACTACTTACTCATTCTTGATGAAGATTCAGGTCCAAGGAATGTGGTGGTGACAGTAAGGCTCAGTTGGGATGATCTGGTATTGGAAAGCGAGCTGATGAAGCTATCCTCAGTCTTTTCCAATGCTTGAATGAGGGTGACAGCGATCCAAGTGGCTCAGTTGCAGTCTTCGGCTCGATGCTCTTCTCTGCAACCTCTTCTCTTTTCTTCACTTGTCTTTGTCTTGCAAATGAATTCCCGGATCCTTTCTTTTTGGTTGGGGGAGGTCATTAACAGGGAACCGATGGCGGTTACGTAATCGACGGCGGTCGAGTAGGAACCGATGTCGGTTAGGTCAAAGTTGGCTATTTTTAGTAAAATAGCCAACCTTCCCTCCTTTTCTCCTGAGGGATCAGTTGTGGGCTTGGTCAAGTCATTATTAGGTTTGTTTTGATGCGGGTGAGGGGTGATGAGTCATGGGTGTAGGTTTGGACCAAGTCATAGGTCTTAATTAGGTTAGTTTAGGGTTAGGGCTAGGTCATGGTGAGGTGGCAAGGTGAGGTGGTAGGGTTGGAGATGTGGATTTATTAATTATAAGGTAATTAATAAATAATTAAGTGTGTAAGGTTTAGGTGGTGAGGTAGGGTTAGGGTCATGGGACGAGATACGGGGTACAGGGCATCATAAGACCCAAATTTGGTGTCTACAGAAGTCATGGAAGAGGACATGGATATCATGGTGGATATGGAGGACAAGGCCATGGTGGAGGAATATGTGAATTCCCTCATGGAACATGTTATACATGTAGATCTCCCGACCACTATAGTGTAAATGCCCTCAAAATATTGCATGTTCCTTCTATAAAAAGAGTCATATCTATGAAGAATGCCCAAAATGATATGAAGATCTGAGTAAGCAACATAAGCAAGAGAAAAAAGGTGCCAAGATGGTTAGAATCCAGTGTGTGGTAGAAGATCAAAGGTGGATGCCCAAGATAATAGAAGGACCTGAGGCATTGATAGTGAAGATTACTACATGAGCTGAAGTGGCGTGCGTAAGAGAGGCATTGCACCAGAAACCTATAATCACCAAGGAGGAGGTTTTACATGCAAGGTACCCATATCTTGCTCATCAGAAGGAAGTTTACCAGGATACCATGGAAGTGCTAAGGAATCTTCAGGGTGAGATATAACACTTAAAAGATTTGAAGAAAACATCAGAGATAGTCCAAACTGATATCGATGATCTAAGAGAATTGTGCAAAATGTTACACCAGGAGAAAATCATTCCACTATTAGGAAGTTGGTTAAAAGGGAACACTCCATGTGCAAGTATTGAGACCAGACGATAGATCCTGCATGTAAATCTTCCCCCTGATAGCATTGACTATGACAAGGAAATTAATCTGAAGGCTACTATGTATGGATGGTTGTTGAGCAACATATTGATTGATATAGGTGTGGAAGTAAATGTGCTTACATTAGATGCATGGGTACAAATGGGGAGGCCTCCATTACAACCATCATCTAATGTGTTATTTATGGCAAACTGGACTAAGGCCACTCCCATAGGAGTTTTGAAGGATGCATCTATAACCATACAAGGGGCCAAGTTCATTGGGGATTTTGAGGTATTAGAACTTACGGAAGCATACAATTTTCCAACCTTGCTTAGATGCCCTTGGTGTTATGTGAATAATGCTGACTTGAGATTCAATAAGGGGTATATCAGCTTTGAGAACAAGGAGGAAAGGGTTGTGATACCTTTGACAGATGGGAAGTCTACACCATATGTTGAGCCTCTAAGTGAGGAGGACTTAAACAGAATCTATGTACACACTATTCAGGACCCAGAGGTCAATGAGCCATCAAAGGAAGGCATCCTATAGTGGGAATATTCTCATTCTATTAGTGATACTACAAGTATTTCTTGTGATAATTGGGCTCATGGTACATATGAACTAGTAGGGCACGAGGTAAAAAGTGTGGTTGCATGTAAGAATGGACTTCGTTTGGTTCGACGGATAGGTAGCACAAGTACCTTGGTATATAGGGGTAGAAGATCTTCCTATATTTTTGAAAGCCATGGAAACATAGTGGACAAATCAAATTAAGAGAAGAGATATGTTAGTATATACCTTGCGTGGGACAACAACGCACTAGTGGGTAGTCCACAAAGATAATCTTATAAAATGGGAAGAGATTGGAGTTGCCTTATCTATTAGGTTTGTAAGGAAAAATGCACCTACACAGATCTACACTTATCATGGTGATCAACCTATTCAGCATCACATTTAGCAGTGTGAGAGACTCTGGTAGCAGGATAGGAAGCATTACCACCTTCACTCTGGGTGCATAGATTGTACTCTACTCTACAAGGATGCACACGCACTGGTATGTATACGTAGAACTACATCGAGAGACTGGAAACTGGAAAAATTTGACTATAGGAATGATCCATACCTTTGACTACTTTTCTTCCCAACCTCTAATAGAAGAGGCATTAAAATTTTTCAAGCACTTAACTATGGGAGATAGTGCAAAAGCAGAAGAGCATATTCAGAATTATTTGGTGAGGTAGAGTCTAGAGTGCATTTTGAAAGGGAAGAAGAAATGGACTCCATACTACTTGAACGCGCTTGCCTTGAGAAAGAGAAAGGAAAGATGGTTTACATCGTGGATGATGAGGAAGTTGAGAACCTAGATATTGAACATTCACAAGGGGTGCGTGAGGTCTTGGATAGTGCAGATAAGGATACACACACCTATCATGAACCCATGAAGACAAAGAAGGTGAATATAGGTTCGGAGGTTGTGCTAAGGAGGCCATCATTGGAGACTATTGGTTAGACTCGGAGGTGGAAAAGATCATTGAGTTACTCAGGGATTATCAAGAATTATTCCCTCGAGGGTATCATGAACTTAAAGGTGTGCATGAATCACTTGGGGAAATGAAGATAAAGCTTAAGGATGGTGCATGACTAGTTAGAAAGCGACCTTATAGAATGAACCCCAATTTGCATGAAAAGGTCAAAGAAGAAATTGATAAAATGTTGAAACCTGAATTATCAAGCCCTTGATGATTCGTAATGGATTAGTCCAATGGTGATCAATATCAAGAAGGATGGATGAATTAGAATATGTGTGGACTATAGGGAGATGAATGCTACATGTGTCACAGATCCATTCCCTATGCCATTTACTGAGGAAATACTAGAAGGAGTTATAGGGTGTGAGATATATTCTTTCACATATGGGTTTTCATGGTATCATCAGGTTAGGATTGCTTAGGAGGATCAAGAAAAGACAACTTTTACTACTGAATGGGGTAGTTTTTCATATACTGTGATGCCTTTTGGATTAAAAATGTGCCTTATGTATTCTCGTGCATAGTTGTTTAGGCGTTCAAGGATTTTATTCACAACTTCTTACAAGTTTATCTAGATGATTGGATAGTATATGGTCTTGTGAAAGATCATTATGACAATCTGCGCTTAATGTTTGAATGGTGCAGACAATTGAGTATCTCTTTGAACATCAAGAAGTGTATATTTTCTACACATTTTGGAATATTGTTAGGACATATAATCTACAAGGAAGGTTTGCTGGTTGATCTAGCTCAAGTTGCAGTCATTCTAGGCCTGGAAGTACCTACCAGTCAAAGTGAGGTGTGTAAATTTTTAGGTCATACAAGATATTATAGAAAATTCATCAAAGGGTATGCCAAAGTTGTTGCACCCTTGGAAGAGTTATTGAAGGGGAAAGGTACATTTTATTGGGGAGAACCACAACAATGTGCGTTTGAAATATTAAAGGAGAAACTTACTACCACACCCATTCTACATTTTCCCTCATGGGATAAACCATTTCATGTACATGTGGACACCTTGGGCATGGCCATAAGCACCATGTTAGCTCAATTGAGTGAAGGTATTGTCGATCATCCAATCTATTTTGCTAGTAGGAAATTGATTCTTGCTGAACAAAATTATACAACTACAAAGCATGAAGCTTTGTCAATGATCTATGCATTGCACAAGTTTTGACAATACTTGTTAGCAACACCATTTGTGTTTTATACAGATCACATGGCATTGAAGTACTTGGTAAAAAATCCCATCTTACAGGGTGCATATGCAGATGGGTACTCCTATTTCAAGAGTTTGACTTCATAGTTGTGGTGAAGCCAAGGAAAAGTAACTCTGGACCAGACCACTTGTCTAGAATCAAATCGGAGAGGAAGCACAAACAATTGAAGAAACCATGCCAGATGCACAGTTATATAGGTTACAATGTGCACCATTAGAATTAGAAGACATTATTTTCTTCATACGGACTAGTGTGGCACAAGAAGGAATGAAGGAATTAGAAAATAAAGAGCTTGCTATACGTGTAAAACCATTTATGTTAATCAGTGGTGACCTCTACAATTTAGGCAGGGATGAAGTATTACGCCGTTGTGTATTAGAGCATGAGCACAAGGATATTATGGGAGAAACCCATAATGGTATTGTAGGAGACCATTATGTCGATGATGCGACTGCTTGGAAGATCCTACTTGTTGGATTATGGTGGGAGACATTGTATAAAGATCAGTAAAGAATATTGTAAGGCATGTGATCATTGTCAATGCCTAGGAAAACCAGGGAAAAGAGATGAGATGCCTTTGAGACCAATTATTAGTGTTGAACCATTTGAGAAATGGGCCATTGACTTTGTAGGACCTATTTTGCCAGCCGTGCGCATGACTGGATCGCACTATATCATCACTTGTATTGATTATCTCACACGGTGGGTAGAAGCAACACCTACAAAGGACTATACAATAGCTACAACAACTAGGTTTCTATGGGAGAATGTTCTTACAAGATATGGATGTCCTTTAAGCTTGAAAAGTGATAGGGGTACACACTTTTTGAATGAGACAATCAGGATCCTATTAGATGAGTTTATGATTACACACCATAAAACTACACCTTACGATCCTTAGGCAAATGGAATCTGCGAGGATTTCAACAAGATTTTGAGCCATACTTTAACAAAAATTTGTGATGTTGGAAGAAAGGATTGGGATGACAAAGTTTCAGCTATTCTTTGGGCATATAGAACAACTTACAAGAGATTAAACAAAGCCACACCATTTCAATTGGTGTTTGGCACAAAAGTCATTCTCCCTATATAATTTATGTTACCTTCTTTGTGCATTGTGCACATTGGAGGTCTAGCTGATGAGCAAGATTTAGAAGAGCGTATTGAGAAAATGATTCAACTAGATGAGCGATGAGCCCTAGCACGATGGAATCAGAAGCAGGAAAAGGCTAGGCGAGAAGCATGACATAGAAAACATAAGGGATAAGAAGTTTGAGATCAAATAAATGGTACTTCTTTATGACTCTAAGTTCTTGCACCATCCAGGCAAGCTCAAGGTACATTGGTTGGGGTTGTATGTCATCACTTACATACTTGAATCAGGTGCTTGCCAGTTAGAAGCACTTGATGGAACACGGATACCTGGTTACTTTAATGGGAGTAGGATGAAGCCCTATTATAAATAAGTTTTCTTGGTGTTTTTAATAAGGTAGTATTTCCATTTAGATTAGGTTTTCAATTATGTATTTCCTTCATTTTTGCTATGCTTTGTCAATTTAGTTGTTGTTATTGTGTAATAAGTGCGTTTGCACACATGAAGCTAATTACTATATGAAGCATGTTTATGCGTAGAGGACTGCACATACTTTTAGTATGGGGTGGTTGTAGTTATCCAAGTAAAATATTGTGGGAATTGAAAGGTGAAAGGAATAAGCTACTATAGGTGTGCTTTAAGTCAAAAGAAGATTGCTTCTCAAAATTGACTAGGGATGGAGATGAATGAAAGGACAATATAATGCGAGGTAAGCAAAGGCCATGATAATTACTAGGAGAAGGTATAGTGATGAGTTACTTGGGTGTAAGGGTGCACACTAAAGAGAAGTCTTTGACTAGAGGGTAGGGAGGCGTGCTAGAACGTTATAAATGGGGCATGAAGATGTACCACACGGAACAAATGAATTTGGTCAATGAATGAGAGGATATTTGGTAGGTGAAGGAGCAATAAATGCATCAAAATTTGAAAAAACTATATAAGGATGGGATGTGGATTCATTTTTATCATTGCAACTAAGAGAAATTAAGAAAAGAGTTAAGTGTGAAGAGCCGAGTGATCGCTTTTAAGGTGTAGAGGTGTGTAACCAGTCGTGACGAAGAGATTTGTGCACAAAAGAAGCTTGTGTCCCCGATGGTGAAGGGTTTCAGCGAAGTGAGGTGATGGAGACGAGTTAGGGGCACGTAATTTCACCTAGGGCATGCTGAATCGAACTAGGGTTGCTTCACACATTACATAATTTGAGTGGTAAGGATCTACAAAGGATTGCAAGGTAAAAATGGCACCCAAGAAGATAGTTGCAGCAGCATCGTAAGAGCCACACAAGACTCGGCTGGAAGAGCTTGGGAAGAAAATTACATAGAAGATGGATCTTCTAGAAGGAAGAATGACATCAATTTCCAATGTTGTGTTGGTTCTGCAAAATGAAAAAGGAGAGATTGTGAGGGATGAGTTGGAATCCATTGCTATGGACATTCCAGAAAAATCAAAACAAGCACTCACTGAATGGCAGGCCTTGGAGGCTGAAATAAAGGAGGAGTATCTAGAGTTGATACTTCAAACTGATACAGAAGAGGCTGCCTCATAGCCTCATAAAAATTCTTTATTTATCTACATTCTTTCATTCTTATTCTTTCCATTCTTCTATTCTTTACTTCAATTTTTGGAGATAACCATTGTCGAGATGACAATGAGATTAGTGTGGGGTAATGTTGATCAGAGAATACTTGTTAGAGATCACACAAGAAGTCCACGCGGGAGAGAAGGCCAGGATCAAGGGCACGGAGGGACAGGAAGAACCCGCACACGGAGGGCAAGTTCAACATTTAGGACTTAGCCAATTTTGAGCATGAAGACCTATTTTTAGAAGATGGCATGCGGAACACACCAACGATGCAAAGACATGCATGCCACACATTGTCTATCTTTAGAGGATCATATCGAAGCATTTTGCATGGAGATAAGATAAGAATAGGATTGTCACTTCAATTAACTGTAAGAGGTCTATAGATAGCACACTTGCATGTGTGGCTATGCCTGTAAACGGTGCATGGCTATTAATAGCATGCGGCCTATTTTTGGAATAGATAAGCGGTGAAGGGAAAGTCCCCACCCTATATATATGATGTGAAGAACATAGTAGAATATACATACACAGAGAGAGATGGATGTATAGAGATATGCGCTATGCATATGGTTACTATATCAGATCCATACATGCATTGGTATAGAATGACATTATTGTAAGGAGCTTCTATGTTTATTAATAGATGGAAGATATTGGCTGAACCTAAGTGTCATTCTTGTGTGTAATTGAGTAGTGCATGTTCTTGATTCAATCATGATTACTATTTAAGCTTGTTCTTTCATAAATATGAATGTAGCATGCATTGTAGAATGATGGATTAGTTATGGATCTATATGTTTCTTCCTTCATCACGCTAACATCCTACTACAACAACCCTAAAGAGGGACCTGGTACCTTTGCACACTTCGGGTGAGCACTCAGTCTAGGCTGAGTGATGTGCCAACATGTCTAGGGTGTTATCTGGTAAATTCTAGGTTACATCATAGTACTTGCTAAAGCAACACCTTTTGTATTCTATATTGATCACATGGCATTAAAATACTTAGTAAATAATCCCATTTTACAGGGGTTCATATATCGATGAATTCTCTTATTTCAGAATTTGATTTCACAGTTGTGGTAAAACCAGAAAAAGTAATTCTGGCCTAGACCACTTATCAAGGATTCAATCAGGGGAGGATGCGCAGATAATTGAAGATACAATTCCAGATGCATAATTATATAGGTTACATCACGTGCCTTTAGAATTGGAGGATATTGCTATCTTTTTATGCATGGGTATGGTGCCAGAAGGAATGAAAGCATTGGAAAAGAAACAACTTGCAATTCACATGGCACCCTTTATATTGATCAGTGGAGATTTATAAAAAATAGGCATAGATGAAGTATTAAGTCGGTGTTTACTGGAACATGAGTGCAAAAATATAATGGAAGAGGCTCATGGTGTTTTTACGGGATCATGTTATACAGGTGATGCCACCGCGCGTAAGATTCTACTCGCTAGATTATGGTGGGAGATCCTGTACAAGGATTATAAAGAGTATTGTAAGGCATGTGATCACTATCACCGCCTTGGAAAACCTGGGCAAAGGGATGAAATGCCTTTGAGGCCTATTACTAGTGTAGAGGCATTTTAGAAATGGGCTATAGATTTTGTGGGTCCTATTTTTCCAACCACGCATAGAAATAGATCACACTATATCATCACTTGCATAGATTATCTTACAAGATAAGCGTAAGTAGCACCTAAAAAGGATTGTATAAAAATTACAATAGTCGAGTTCTTATGGGAAAATGTTCTTTACTAGGTATGGATGTCCACCGAGCTTGACAAGTGATAGGGGTACACACTTTTGAATGAGGCAATCGATATTACTCGGATGAATTTATGGTTACGCACCATAAGACTACACCCTATCATCCTCGTAAATGGTACCACCGAGGCCTTTGACAAGATATTGAGCTATAATTTGACAAAAATTTGTGACGTTGGAAGGAAATATTGGGATGATAAAGTTTCTATTGTAATTTGGGTGTATAGAACAACCTACAAGAGGCTAGATAAGGCCACACCCTTTCGCTTGGTGTTTGTAACAAAAGCAATTCTTTCTATGGAATTCATGTTAGCTTCTTTGTATAATGTGTGTGTTGGAGGTCTAGCTGATGAGAAAACATTAGAAGAAAGAATTTATAGGTTAATATAGTTGGATGAGAGGCGTGCCATAGAATTTTGGAGTCGAAGCAAGAAAAGGCCAGTGCGAAGGCATGACATGATCGAACATCGGGACAAGAAGCTTGAGGTTGGATAGATGTAACTACTTTATGATTCTAAGTTTCTAAGCCATTCAGTGGGAAGCCCAAGGTGCATTGGTTGGGACCGTATGATATCACTCATATACTTAACTCGGACACTTGCTAGTTAGAGGTAATTGATGGAATGTGGTTACCCGATTACTTTAACGGGAGTAGGCTGAAGCCCTACTATAAATAAGTCTTCTTGGTGTTTGTAATAAGGTAATGTTTCCATTTAGTATAGGTTTCCCTTTCTATATTTCCTTTAATGTATTTCCTTCTTCATCATTATGCTTTGTCAATTTAGTTTGGTGTTTTGTGTAATAAGCGTGTTTGTGTGCTAGAAGCTAATTACAATTTGAAGTATTTTTATGCGTAGAGGACTGCACATACCATTGGTGTGGGGTGGTTGTTATTCAAAATTGGGTATACATGAGAAAAAAACTATTACAGCTATTCAAGTATGGAAAGGAGTCTGTTAGAAAGGAAATTTGTAACACCTCTAGCATGACAGGTACCTAAGATGACTTCTACTTTAGAAGATATAAACGTTGACATGTGATTTGGTCTTAAGACGGTGTACTCTTGTGACTATGGAAATCATGTTTGCTTTGTAGAAAATAATTCATCCTTTGTACATGTCATTATGTCATGTTTTATTGTATTTAATAAGAGAAACCCACCTCCTTATGCAAAATTAGTTCGTTGCTTGATTGCTGGATTCAGTTTCAATTTTTATAAAACTCTTCCTTCAGAACAACATTACCTTGGATCAATTCCATTGATCCAAGGTATGATTTTAATACATAATTTTGTGATCATAACGACCAATTCACATTTAGATCACTTGATTCTTGGATTCGATCGCAAGCGCTAGAGAATTAATAAAGTCTTCATACCCTACAGTATATTGAATACAGATGTCATGGTTGGTTCTTCATTTAATGGATTACGATGCATTCTTGAATGATAACCTATTTGAACTATATGTTTAATGCTAGTGACTATGTCATAGAACTAAGCCTAACCTATGTCTCTTTGATCTTTTGAAATTAGGATGATGTGACTTAACCTAGAAACTTACCTATGGACCTATGTTGATTTCCTTAACTTATGTTAATGTTAGGAGATAAGAGATAAAATATGTGGAATAATCCCTTACGAATCGCAATAGTAGCAAATAATATGTAGAAAATATTACATATCTCAAATAAAAGTGCGAATAAATAACACAACACAGAGAGACAAGATTTAACGTGGTTCACCCAATTTGGGCTACGTCCACCAAGAATAACTTGCTCAGATTTTACTACAAGCCTCCACTCTCTCAATACAATACCCAAATCCATTTAGAGCTATGCTCAACAAACTCTACAGAATTCACACCCGAATTCAAAACACATCCGCAATACATTTGCTTGTTTTTCTATCATATGCATAAGACCATATAAATAGACAACTACTTAAGCAGTTTTACAAAACCATGGGTATCAAACAATGGGCAAAAACAAAACCGTCCCATAAACCTATGGGTAGCCGAAGAGGCGGTTTTACAAAACAATGGGTACCGAAAAACCATGGGCCCAAAAACAGCCCATAACGGTTACCCATTACCCATGGGTTAATAAACCACCCATGAAAATTTTCTTCGGGGGCTTTGCCCCCGAACAACCTGACCCGCTCACCGGCGAGTGATACTGCCGTAAAATACCCGAGTGTAACACATGGAAGGTGTACCACACTCTAACATGAAAATAGGCTCCACAAACATAACAATCTCCCACTTGGAGACTGATTTCCACTGAGCAAGCTTCTCAACCCTTCACTGTCATCTGCGAAGGCCAACCAAAGCTGAACATAGCTTTAGTTTATCCCTTATGACCACCTTGGTCATCATGTCTGCAGGATTTTGACTGGTATGAATCTTCTCCAACTTCAACTTATCTTCCTCCAAAGCTATCCTGATGAAGTGATATCTCAACTGTATATGCTTCGTCCTGGAGTGGAAAGCAGAGTTCTTAGCTAGGTGTATAGCACTCTGACTATCACTATGTAGCTTACGTTCCTCTTGCTTATGCCCCAACTCTTCAAGCATTGTTGTAACCAAATCATCTCTTTGCTTGCCTTTGTGGCAGCAACATACTCAGCCTCCATGGTTGATAAAGCCACTAGCTTCTGTAGTCATGAAATCTAGCTCACTACTGTCCCACCTACAGTGTAAATATAACCTGTCGTGCTCCTCATACTGTCAACATCTCCAGCCATGTCGAATCTACATAACCACATAAAGTGGTGTTTGATCCACTCAGCACAAAACCGTCCCCATGGTTCCTCTCAAATACCGAAGGATCCAATTTACGCTTGCAATGCTCTTTACCCGGATCACTCATAAATCTACTCACGCCTCCCACCGCATGGGAAATATCAGGGCTAGTGCACACCATAACATACATCAAACTGCCAACCGCTGATGAGTAAGGTACCATGGAAATCCGGTTTCTTTCCTGCTCTGTCTTGGGACATTGCTCCTTTGATAACTTAAAATGGCCTGCTAAAGGAGTCCCAACCGGTTTAGCATCCTGCATGTTAAACCTATCCAATACGTTCTTAATGTATTCTTCCTAAGATAAAGTCAGCTTCCGTTCCTTCCTATCTCGAGTTATCCTCATACCAAGGATTTGTCTAGCTACCCCCAAATCCTTCATATCAAAGGATTCACTTAGTTGTTTCTTGAGTACTTTTATTTCCTGCATGTTTTTACCTGCAACCAACATGTCATCAACATAAAAACATAGGATAATATAACTTCCATCCTCAAATTTCTTTGTATACATGCAATGGTCAGAATGACATATAATATAACCTTGCTCCATCATGAAGCCATCAAACTTCTTATACCATTGACGTGGAGCTTGTTTCGACCATACAAGCTCTTCTTCGCCTTTGCACACCATCTCCTCTTTACCTTTGACTTCATATCCTTCTGGCTGCTGCATATATAGCTCTTCCTCCAATTCACCATGGAGAAATGCAGTCTTTACATCTAACTGTTCTAAGTGCAAGTCTTCTGCTGCCACTATTCCAAGAACAGTTTTGATAGAAGTCATTTTTACTATAGGAGAAAAAAATCTCATAAAAATCTATACCTTGTTTCGTGAAAACCCCTTGACCACCAACTCGGGCCTTATATCTTTTCTTTCCTCCTTCTTTGTCTTTAATTCCGTACACCCACTTGTTCTCGCAATGCCCTTTTTCCTTCCTAGCTTCACCAAATCCCAAGTCTAGTTCTCCATGAGAGACTTATGCTTCTCATCCATGGCTTTCTCCCACTTCTTACCGGCATCTAACCGCATTGCTTCATCAAAGCTCTCTGGATCTCCACTATCAAGTGAGTAATAAATAATAAAGATAAGGAGAAAAACGTTCTCGTTTCTTTTCTTACCCTAGAAGACCTCCTCACTGTAGGAGTTTGGGGTTCCTGTTGAGTAGGTTCCTGAACTGATTCATGGGTCACTTTCCCATCCGGAAGATCCTCTACCACTGCATATTCTTTCTTGGATTCTTCCCTGTTTTCCTGCAACTGTTGCTTATACATGACTTTCTCATTAAAGACCACATCCCTAGACCGAATGATTTTCTTGTCCTTAATACTCCAACATTTAAACCCAAAGTCATCACCACCATAACCAATGAAAGTACATTTTTCTGATTTAGCCTCTAGCTTGGTCCTATCATCCTTGTCTATATGAACAAACACCTCACATCCAAAGACTCTAAGAAATGAATAATCAACTTTCTTACCATACCATGCCTCCTCGTATGCCTCCATCAAGGTACTTGAGGGTCCTCTCGTTTATCACCGCTTCTACCCAAAAAGAAAGAGGTAGTCCTACATGTAACCTCAGTGCTCCTAGCACATTCCATTATTGTTCTATTCATCCTTTTGATACCCCATTCTACTATGGAGTTCCCGAACTGCCTTTTGCCTCATGGATTCCATTCTTAGAACAATAATCATTAAATTCATTACTTTATGATACTCCTCCACTATCTAACTTGAGACATTTTAGCTTAAGACCTGTTTCATTCTCTACCAAGGCTTTCCATTTAACAAAAGTGTCAAATACATTAGATTTATTTCTAATACAGTATACCCAAACTTTCCTTATTGCATCATCAATAAAAGTAACATAATAACTTTAACCCCCAAGAGATGATACCTGAGCCGGCCCCCACACATCAGAATGTACTAGCTCTAACTTATTCTCTTTCTTCGTAGGACCAACCTTGAGAAACCTTACTCACTTCTGCTTCCCATATATGCAGCTTCTCATAAAAATCAAAACCTATTTCTGTATATCCAGTAAATTATTCTTTATGATGTTCATGCCCTTATGGCTCATATGACCGAGCCTATAGTGCCATAATGTTGTATCTGCATTTGAAGCCACAAGATTACAATCATTAGTACTATCAGTGGTTAAATACAAGGTTCCAACCTTCTTACCTCTTGCCACCACAAGAGAACCCTTGGTAACCTTCCAAGAGTTAGCTATAAATATCACAGTACAACCATCACTTCCCAATTGCCTCGATGATATCAAATTTCTCCTTAATGTAGGCACATGTCTGACATCCTTTAATAGCCATGTATTCCCATTCTCGCATATTAACCCGAATGTAACCTTTTCTAACTATACTGCAAGGCTCATCATCACCAAGAAAAACATGCCCAAAATCCCCTTGAACATAATCAACAAAATAATGCCTATGTGGAGTAGCATGAAAAGAAGCCCCTGAATCTAAAACCCAAGATTCAATAATATTATGCAAAGAAAGAATCAAAGCATCCTGACATACATTACCCGATGCCACATTTGCCTCCTTGTTTTCTTCTTGTTGTTTCTTCTTGTCCCAAAGCTCCCAACAATCCTTCTTTGCATGCCCAGACTTTCCATAGTTCCAACATACAATCTTGCTCTTGGATTTTGACCTTGCCCGATCTTTCGATTTTCCATGGTTTCCTCTATTCTTCTGTCTCCCTCTAGTTTCCACTATCAAAGCATTCCCTGAAGTAGAATATTCCCTAGAGATTTTTCTTCACATTTCCTCGCTTAGAATCACCCCTACAACATCCTCAAACTTCAACTTCGAGTTAGCTGGAACCGAGTTGCTTACCGCCATTACCAGGCTATTCCAACTTTCAGGTAAAGAGCACAAAATTAATAAATCCCTAACTTCTTCATCAAATTCTATCAGAATCAAGCTAGCATATTCACACCGTATTGAAATCATTTAAATGATCAACTACCGAACTATTCTCGAGATATCTTCATATTAAACAACTTTTTCATTAAAAATATCTTGTTAGAGGCAGAGGAGTTTTCATACAACTTCCCTAATGCATCCATTAGATATTTTGTAGTCTTTTCCTTTGAAACATTAAATAATACCGAAGATGCAAGACACGACCAGCATCATTCCAAGCACCTTCCTATCCAAAGAAATCCCATTCCGTATCTCTGTCATACTTGAGGGTTTTTTCACCTTCTCGCATACAACGGAGTATAAAGATCCTTTTGATAAAGGTAATCTTCCATCTACATCTTCCAAAGACTAAAATTTTGCCCATTGAATTTATCAACCCTAGATCTTCCATCATCTGCCATAGCTCCCACTCAAAGCTAAAAATTTCCCGCCATTCAACACTTCAAAGAAACCAAACCAGCTCTAATACCAATTGTTAGGAAATAAGAGATAATATATGTGGAATAATCCTCATGTACAGAATGCAACAAGAGCAACTAATATGCATAAAATATTACAGATCTCAAATAAAAGTGTAGAATAAATAACATAACATAGAGAGACAAGATTTAACATGGTTCACCCAATTTGGGCTACGTCCACCAAGAATCACTTGCTCAGATTTTATTACAAGCCTCCACTTTCTCAATACAATACCCAGATCCGTTTGGAGCTATGCTCAACAAACTCTACAGAATTCACACCCGAATTCAAAACACATCTGCAATACATTTGCTTGTTTTTCTATCATATGCATAAGACCATATAAATAGACAACTGCTTAAGCAGTTTTACAAAACCATGGGTATCAAACAATGGGCAAAAATAAAACAATGCCATAAACCTATGGGTAGCCGAAGAGGCGGTTTTACAAAATAATGGGTACCAAAACCATGGGCCCAAAAACAGCCCATAATGGTTACCCATTACCCATGGGTTAATAAACCACCCATGAAAATTTGCTTGGGGCTTCACCCCGAACCCTCGACCCGCCACCGGTGAGTGGGACCGCCATAAAAAATACTAGAGTGTAACACATGGAAGGTGTACCACACTCTAACATGAAAATAGGCTCCACAAACATAATAGTTAACCTAACTAAAATGTGGCTAACCTAGAGGGGGCCTATGGAACACATGGACATTGGGTGGTCAGTGGCATCAATTTTAAGGTAATTAAATGAGATTTAATTCATTCTTATCCTTTCCTACCGCCAACTTTGGCATGGGCATTGGAAAGAGTTGGGGAAATCTGAGTTGGCATCTCCACCAAATTTAGTTGCATGCAAATTTTAATGTAGTCTTTGCCAAAAGTGGAGATGGTGGTGGCATGGAAAATGGAGGGAACTGATAGTCCTTTGCATTTAATGTTTTTGAATTTGGAGAAAACCACCTAGGAAGGTGCATGAGGGGTTTTGGTTGTTTTTGATCTTTTGGTTCATTTACGAACTGAGCTCTACATGAGATTGTTCCTACTCTTCAAACCTCTAGTTTAGTTCTTGCATGACTGTAATTTTTGCATGGCATTGAACTTATAATGGACATTGTGGAAACTATAAAAGAAATGGGAAAGTGTGAAGGTTTTTGTTGACATTCATGGAAAGGAAGAAGCTATTGAAGTTTTTCTCAGAGATCTCCTACGAAATAGTGAAGGAGAAGCGCTATCAGGCATGATAGGCTCTTCCCATTAAGTTTTTTTCTTTTACTTAAATGTTTTCATTAAAAGAACTCTGCTCTTGGGGATAAATTGGTTTTTGCTAAATGTTATGATCTCTAGCTTTTGATGCTTGTATTATTTACTGTGTTTTACTATTTGACTTCACTATTTGATGGATGATTTGTTCTGGGTTTCGATTCCCTTGTTTGGAATTAATGAGTTATGCTTAACTTTTGTTTGAGTTTGAGATGAGGTTGTAACTATTTGTACTCTTGTTGAGTTGTGTTAAACTTGTGAGTAACTCGATTTCTTAAATTCGTGGAATTTGTTTGATGAGATCTTGTGTCACCTCTGTGAGAACACTTCAAAGTATAAACTGTTGAGTAACTTGACTAATGTTTGAGCTTGAATGAATATTTGTGGGAAATAGAATTTTACATCTCTGGGTTTAGCATAATCTTCTGAGTTTGATTGGGTGCACAAAACTTGTCATCATATCGACGTTTATTTTATCACTCTGTGGTTGTGATTTTGGGTTTTGTTCTAACCTTCCTGCTTTGGTCATCCTGCTCCAGTGGTTATTGAGGGAGATGCATTGTTTTGAATTTGGATTTGAAATAAGCTTTCAGCTATTAAAGAATTGCTTTAGATTTTTCATTTACCAATAAAGGTATTGGACCAATTATCCATGTTAGCACTTTGAAAGGAATTATTGCTTGGGAAAGGGTAACTTAAAAGAAGTGTTATTCAGTATTCTATTATTTTGAGAACTTGGGTAACCTTTGAATTTAATGTAATTGATGCTTTTAAGGGGAAATTATCTTGGGTTTAAGCTCACCGTGTTACAATTATCAATCAAATTGTGAGTCTAAATATTTATTTGACATTAATGGTCAGATCTTGGGTTAGTTTGTTTTCTTAGCCTTAGGCCATCAAACTTGTTTCGGTTCTTTTTACAATGAAGGAATAGGTATCTCTATTTAAGGAATGTTGTTTGGGGGCTTAGCTTTATCATATTCGATCATATTTTCTTTTTATCATCTAGGTATAGAAGGACTATAAAGAATTACTCTTTTGATAATTCTCTTCCTTCCTCCACCATGTCCGTGGAAATGTTTACTTGTTGTCTTCTAGATTTTGGTGTTATCGTTATTGTCCCTTTGAACAATGAAAGGTATTGGATGTTGTGGTTCATAGTTTATTCCTTCTTCGGATTGTCTTCATTCAATTTGATTTCTCGATTGTTCTCTCTGCTTTGGGAATTACGGTAAGGGACTGTAGAGAATGGACTTACCTATTTGTATTCTTGTTTATAACGTGATCTTTTTCTAATCCTTCTTAGAATGTTGAATATATAATCTCTCTCTCCTTTGATTTTCCTTTTGTTTCATTCTTGATGAGGGAGCTGTCTAGTGGGTTTGTTTCATTGAACCTTCACTGGGACTTGTTTGTAGAATTAAGTCTAGTTGTGATTGAACAGTTAGCTGAAGTAGAGGTTAATTAGGAGGATTGTTGTGTTGGTTGAAAATATTCTGTGAAGTCTTTTTATTTGGTGAAAATTAATTGAATGGTTGAAGGAGCTGAAGTTGATTGTTAGATCCCTCCATTCTACTATTTTTCCTTAGCATAGAAATTGATGTATCATTGAGGGATTGTGTGCTTAGTTCCAATTGCATGTTAAGTTGATCTCAATATTTATTTAAAACTGTTTAGTGCTGAACTTGAACTTAGATTAATTTCTAATTCTGAAATTGAGTTAAAGGATTCTTAAATTAGAAAATCTTTTCTAAATAGGTTGTTTGGTCCATCCTAAACCTAATCCTATTTCTGAATTGATCTTGGCATCTTATATTTTGGATGGAATTAGGTGAAATAAATGTTGAGATGAAAGTACTATTGTACTATCTAATGCTTATCTATTCCTAAGAGATAGTAGGGATAGTTATCTTCTCATGTTAAATAGGATTAACCGAGAAGTGAATCATGTATAATAATATATGAAAGGAAAATTGTGATTTGATGAAATAGTACTTACCTGGGTTAATGCTTTAATTCTTTTTATGTAAAACAATAGTATGAAAGTTGAAGTTGTTTATATCATGACCTATTCTTAAGTTTGATATGGTTTATCATCTTACCTCTCTCTCTCATTTGTGACTAGTAATTTCCTTTGGTATGTCTTTTTGTAATGCTTAAACTGTTTCATAACAACAAAGTTCTCTTTATGAAATAGTTAGCTAAAAGCACATCTTTTTAATGCTAAGTGCTTATCATGCTCAGTTCAATGAACTGACCTGTGCTAGCAATTCTTGTAGATGGACTTTGTAAGTGATGAAAGGAGAAAAGATCTTTAGGAACTTACATTTGTTTATCAAGAGACTGGATCTTTTTATGATGAAATATGGTTCATGATTGAAATGTATTCTATGGAAAAGAAAATTGTATTTGAAATTGATTCAAGCATTGTTGTTTGACATTAGTAATGTTTGTTGTGTTTGGACTTGTAAATGTAAGAATATTTTGGATGAATAAAAGATATGTGAAATTTGTTGCATTTGATGTATTTCCTTTTGACATTCAGTAAGTGGAAATGTTAAGTAATTCTCTACTTCTAAGATAGTAACTCTCTTTTATGGCTTGGAATATAATGGATAGAGATTGGGGGTACTAGATGTACTTCCCTCTCTAGTGAAATTGCAACTTATTAAGTTGACATTCTTGCATGGATACTCAATTATTTCACTTTGACTATATTTAAAGCAAATGTTATAGGTGGATATAACTATGATGATAACTTATAACATGCTAAGGGGTTATAAATAATTATTAACCCTGTATAAGAAATAGGGAAGACAACTTCCATGTAATGAATAAATGATTGTTTTATGATCTCATGGAATTAAATCTGAATGTTATCCTTGGTTAGTTGATGGTGTGCTTTCTCTTGAAGAGTTCCTTAACTGGATTAGGAATGTAGAGAAAGGGAATTAAAAAGGATTAGAATTCATTCTATTGAAGTCTAATATAAAAGAATTTGATCTGAACTTATGTAAGCTAAGGCTTGAGTAGGTGAGTAAATAACAACACTGTTATGTATGTTGAATCTGTTATGTGAAACATAAATTAAAATGTTAATGGATTAAAAATAAAAACTTATGAAATGGTTAAGAGGTAGATGTATCTGCATACCAACTCTAATTGCATTTTTACTTGTAACCCTAATGGTTAACGAACCTAGTGTTTAGTAGGACTGCTGCAATTAATCCTTAATGAAGACAAGTAATATGTCATTAACTTCTATTTAAGGTATGATTGTCTAGATGAGGAGAACTCAGTTGGATGTTGGCACATGCCAACTAGAACACAATACTTTGTGAAGACTTGGGTCATCATGAGGATAATGTGTTGTATTTGACATGTTGCAAACACCCCTCGTAGTTTAATCATCTAGATTTACATAAATTTGACTTGGTCACGCTTCGCGCTCTACGCAGAGTTAGGGGTATGATCTAGTGTCGGGGTCAACTCACGATGACTTAGGATAACTAGACACACACAATTGACTTAGGTCGATTGGGTATGTCTATGTACCCTTAGTCACCACGAGCAGTCCTCCACACTAGACTATGTTGCTAACCTTGGCTAGGGTTAAACCTTGAACAAGTGGACTGATAGGAGTCAATGAAGACCATTCTAGATAACAGATGAAGTGGGGTGAAGGACATATTCCATTTGACGAGTATGTCATCTAGGAATATAAACATGAATAATATGTTTAAAAATCTTTGGCCAAAGTATCGCAAGCTGTTGGTTGCATTGTCCTATGTCACCTAGTTTAAGAAGCGGGATTTTAGATGAATATTGGTAACAAATATTCAGATAGGCATCTTAAACAGAACACTTAATACCCTGAAAAGGGTAAGGGAACCAAGTATACATGGTATATAAATCATTAAGTTAACATGAGAGATCGGTATGATACCGAGTCATGGAATGAGAGATCGTGTTTCACCGAGTCATTTACATATGCATATGGTTTTCTGTTATGAGATTGATTGGATTAGAATGTGTGTTCTAAATTATGATTATTTAGAATAGAGAACATTATTCAAAAAAATAGTTCCTCATTTCTAAAGTCTTAAAATGGGAATGTTAAAAATTTCTTCTAAAGAAGACCATAGATGGAAATAGATGAAGGAACAATATAACATGATGTAAGCAACGACCATGGAAACTACTAGGGAAGGCACGGTGGCGAGGTACTTTCGCATGGAAGTGCATGAAAGAGAAGTCTATATCCAGAGGGTAGGAAGGTGTGCTAGAAGGTTATAGCTGGGCATGAAATTGTACCACATGGAAATTTTTGAAATTTTTAAAATGGTCAATTAATGAGAGGATTGTTGGTAGGTGAAGGAGCAATAAATGCACTAAATTTTTGAAAATTTATATAAGGACATGATGCGGGTTCATTTTTACCTTTGTAATCACAAGTATTCAAGTGAGCTAAGTGCAACTGAGCCAAGTGAATCATGTTGAGGTGTGAAACCAAATGTGGAGAGAAGATTTGTGCGCGAAAAGGCTTACGTCCCCATTGGTGAAGGGTTTGAGTGAAGCAGAAGTGTCAAGAAGGATATAAAGCACGTGGATTCGAGCTAGGTTTCATCTTACTTGACACAGAAGATAAAAGGTAAAATTTTAACAATGAAACCTAAGAAAGAACCTCGTAGTAGGAAAAAATGAAAAGAAAAAGGTAGAAATTGAGGTTGAAATTAATCCCGAGAGAAATTTTTCGAGAGATGCAGACTGGAAGGAGTAATAGACAAACAATATTGGGATTCCCACATCTATAGGTACAAAGTAAATGACAACAACCACCACAACATTGATAACAAGGAGAGTTGATGCTTTTCTCAATAAGACCAACAAGTGCATGGTGGAAGATATGCCAATGTATGATGATGTTGGGGAAAAGTTTCTTAAGAAGGTAGGAGTTTATCAACTGTATGAGCTCCCATACTTTGGAAAATATGAACCTTTATACTAGTGGCTTATGAGCAGAGTCCATGAGGACTTCTTCTATTTTTACGGACAAAGGGTTAGGATCATAATGACCCTAATTGCAACATTAACATGATTGAAGGGCACAAGGAAAACATTGTTAGTGATCTCACTGATAAAGCAACAATTATAGCCATAAGCAAGGAGTTGGGGTATACCAAGCATTCGCGTAGAATGGACATTTATAGATTAAGGAAGTACCCTATGGTGTAGGTAGTAGCACAAGCATCTGCTCACCAAGCTGAATGATCACATGTAAATACAATGTGGCTATACATTGCAAAAATATGACAGAGGGAGAAATCTACACCTTAGCATGTTAATTGCACTGAAACAATTGTTGAGGAAGTGCGAGTAGGAAAAAGATAAGATTATCTCTTGTTTTTGTAGAAATTGGAGTGCCTGATGGGCCAAAGAATAAAATTTGGGAATACCCCACTAAGAAGAATTCCTCATGCGGAAAGCCTTGAGAAATATTTATGTGAAGGATCAATGAGTGGCCCGTTCAATAAAAGGGTAAAAATGTGGTATGACTGACTTCGTGTAGCATTTGAGGACGAATGATGCGTTCCAAAAGAACTACCTTTGGTATTAGGAAAGGAAATACAGCCATGCGGTATATCAACACTTCTGCATCACATGGTTTGCCATGAAGGATGGAACATGGAGTCCATGGTGCAAACTTCCTTATGCCTTCACAATGCGCTACTTTCGTATCACACATATTTTCTAATGCATGCGTAATGAACTTCAATGCGAGATAAGGTAAATTGTGACTACCACACCCATATAAAAACATACATATATCTAGGTCACTTTTCCTACATTGAGAGGCTCATTTTAGACATCATAAGTATGAAGCCAGTAAGTTTGGCTATTGGGGAAAATGGATCCATGCTCATATATCTTCATCTCAATCCTAGAATATGTATGTGGAGAATGAGTTCATGCTTCCATGACCACCTAAGGGCAAGCAAAAATGGAGAATGGGCCAGCTCCAAAGTCTTCTATGACCATACAGATCGACGAGGAGGAAGAGGAATAAGAAGATAGTGGAGGCTTGGATCATAGAGGCTAGAGGTAGCCCACAGATAAAGTGGAAAGTGAGCATGCATATTCTCCACCATAGGCACATGATGAAGAAGAGGACTTGGATGTGGATGTAGTCCCTGAAGAGCATCGATTTAAGAAGGTATTTAGAAGAACTAGGACCCAAGGCACGGGAACACCACAACTTGTAATAAGATCACCTAGACTCTCCCCTTAGAAAGAGGCACTTGAGAAGAAGAGAAGGAAAAATTTGAAGTTGGATGAGGAGGTGGAGGAGTCTAAGGAGAGAGCGCCAAGGACCCCAGTACAACCAAAAGATATGAAGTAGTCTAAAGATGAAGAAATGAAATATGAAGAGGAAGGGATGAAGGAAGCGAAGAGACATATCAAGATCAACCTAGTGCTCATATTAATACTCATGAAGGAGAAGGGCCACCTCCAAACCTTAGCTCTCGTGTTCCTAAGGGGCTAAGAACAAAGAGATCCAATGAAGAATATGTTGTGCTAAGTATGGGATATGCTAAGGACACAAGAAAATCATCCACACCTAGTTTCGAGCACAATAGGCCTTAAAGAATTGTATGGATTGTTGAGTTGTAGAGCTCAATTACTTTACTTTAGCATGCAATGGAAAATTAATGGAAAATACAGAACCCTCATTGGTTAGGGGGAACCGACATTGATCACCTAGGACCGGCATCAATCATGTATGACTGGCATTAATTAGGTAAGGGAGGAACCTAAGCATTTAGGTCTAACCGGCGTCGGTTACAGCACTGTGGCAAGGATGTTTTAATTAAATCTCGGAATTAGATCTATTTTTAGAATTAAATTATTTCTATTGATTGTAATTGCATGGCTAAGTTCCCTAAGTCTATAAATGACTATATAAGCATAAAAACTAGGGTTTATAAGTAAGAAGAAGGAATGATTGACAAGAATTAGAAAGAACTTGCAAAAGTTGGTGAGAGAGAATTCTTAGTGATAAATCAAAAGCTTGAGGAAAGAAAGTATTGTACATCTGAGAGGTGTGGAAGATTGTAAATATTCATTATATATCTTGTCAAAGCTTTGGATAATAAATTGGCTTGTTTCTTAGTGGACGTAGCCCACACTGGGTGAACCACGTTAAATCGGGTGTTGATTTATGTCGTAATGAAATTCCATAATTTAAAATTTTCTCCAACTTAATAAATTATTTTTACACTTAATAAGATATTCAAATCTGAAAATAAATGAGAGCACACACAGAAATCAAATGCACATAACACCAGATATACTATGGTTCACCCAGTGTGGGCTACATCCACCAAAAGGAGACTACTTGGATCTACTGTCCAAATCCAACTGAAATAAAATAGTGTTTACAAAGTATGAGCACCCACTCACAGAAGACACCAATCTCCAAGCCAAACACCAATTCAGCCCTTGAATGCAAACACCATTGACTTTGTAATCTCTGATTCGAAGCACCAACTTTTGGAGACACCAATCCCCAATCCAAAGCACCCACTTCAGAAAATCTGCAATACAAATCAATAATCTTTCTCCTTCTTTATTTTCTCTCTCACATACTCATACTCACTTAAGAGATTTACAATAATAACTTCACATACATATCACTCTAAAAAATGCTCTTTTTTTTCACACTTTAAAATGTGCACACAACACTTGTTTATATAGGAAGAAGGAGAGGAAAAACCACTTGTGGTTTCCCTAAAACCATGTGCCCATACCATGGGAAAATTTACTTTAAAAAAGTGCCATATTTGGAATGAGGAAGCCACATCACTTGGCGGTTACAAAAATAATGAATATTTTCTCTAAATAGCAATATTCTTTTTCATGGTCAAGTGTAACTCATATTTTTCAATAAATACACATGACCAACTTCCCTTACACGTCCTTAATGTTCCATAAATGACAAAATCCGCCCCATAAGGATATATTCTCTTTTTGACTTCAATTTTGTAACTCCTCCATGTCATAACTCATCACTAATGCAAATGTAACTCCCGTTTTTAATTCAAACATTTATCATGCATTAAGTAACCTTCATTTTAAATGTACCTCATTAAAAAATGATCCATTACACATCCCACCATGTGTCATAGGATTCCTTTGTGATGTTGAATATTAAAATATTCAAATTTTGACATCACACTAATTTTGACATGGATAAATATTTTACGAACACTAATGTTGTAAAATTGAATATTAAGATAATATTCAAACCTCAATATTTATATCAACACTAATGTTGTACCTTTGACATCAATGAAAAAATACTCAACAAACTCCCCCTTTGTCATTGATGGCAAACCTCTGCTAAAATTATTCGTGAGAACCTGTTTGCTATGAAATCCAATTTTCTGCCTCTGAGCTCTTTTTGTACCGATGCACTGTACTTGTTCTATGCAACTCTCCCCCATGCTGCAATTCTCCCCCTTTGACATCAATGGAAAGGGATAACTAAACCAATTACCTAAACCTATACTCGAGCTGAAGATAATGCAATGTGTAGCTCCCCCTATGTCCATACTCCCCATGAGATAGTCAATGAGTAAGAGTGATAGGAATCACTCCTAACTTTTGTCTGAGTGACTCAAAAGATTCCTTTGGTAGGGGTTTTGTAAATATATCAGCAATCT
Organism: Taxus wallichiana var. yunnanensis; assembly: GCA_018340775.1. Classification (NCBI taxonomy): domain Eukaryota; kingdom Viridiplantae; phylum Streptophyta; class Pinopsida; order Cupressales; family Taxaceae; genus Taxus; species Taxus wallichiana. The sequence continues at coordinate 708,002,450 of CM031243.1, read as the reverse complement.
GATCCTTAGTTCCAACATATTCCAATTTCACCTGCTGATTTGTAACTTTCTCTCTCAAGAAGTGATACTTAATGGGAATGTGCTTTGTCCTAGAATGCATGACTGGATTTTTTGAGATGTTAATAACACTCGTATTGTCACAAAAAATGGAAATAGGATGCTCATAATCTACCTTTATGTCCTTCAATGTTTGCTTCATCCAAAGCACCTATGTACAACATGCCACTACTGCAATATATTCTACTTCTGTTAGATAATGAAACTGAGGCCTGTTTCTTACTTGAACCATGACACTAATCTGTCACCAAGATAAAAAGCTCCCCCACTTGTACTTTTCCTATCATCAACACTTCCTACCCAATCTGCATCTGTGAATGCTGTAAGAGTGAAATCATCACTCTTTTGATACCATAAACCATAATCCAATGTACCTTTCAAATATTTAAAAATTCTTTTCACTGTTGCTACATGAGTTTCCTTTGGTGCATCCTGAAACCATGCAACTAATCCAACAACCTACATAATATCTAGTCTAGATGTTGTGGTATATAACAAGCTTCCTATCATGGACCTATACAAGGTTTGATTAACATCAGGAGACTCATCATTCTTACTCAACTTGCAACCTGTAATCATGGGTGTACTAACCGGATTGCAATCTTCCATTCTAAACTTTTTCAACATCTCCTTTATATACTTGGTTTGTGAAATAAAAATGCCTTGACTAGACTGTTGAATTTGCAAACCAAGAAAGTAAGACAACTCACCAAGCATAGACATCTCAAACTCCTTCTGCATCTCCTCTGCAAATTCTTTGCATAATCTCCTACAACCGCTTCCAAAAATAATGTCATCCACATAAACCACAACTATCACCTGATGTTCTCCTTCTTGTCTTGATGTACAAATTGCTATCCACAATTCCTTTTCTGAATCCTTGTTCCTGCAAGTACTTGTCTAGTCTAGAGTACCAAGCTCTAGGAGCTTGTTTCAAACCATAAAGAGCCTTTTTTAACTTGCATACAAAATCTGTATTTTCTGATAGAATAAAACCTTCTGGTTTCTCTATATAAACTTCTTCCTCTAAGTTTCCATTCAAGAAAGCTGATTTTACATCCATTTGATAAACTTTAAAATTCTTGAAACAAGCAAATGCTAAAAACATTCTTACCACCTCCATGCGAGCAACAAGTGCAAATGTCTCCTCAAAATCAATTCCTTCAACTTGTGAGTATCCTTTGCACACTAATCTGCCTTGTTTCTGACAACTTCTCCTTCTTCATTCATCTTGTTTCTAAAGACCCACTTGGTACCAATAATGTTCTTGTCCTTTGGTCTTGGAACTAACTCCCATGTGTCATTCTTTTCTATCTGATTAAGTTCCTCTTCCATGGCTTTTATCCAAAAATTATCCTTACTGCTTCATCAAAATTACTTGGTTCAACCTTAGACAACAAAGAAAAGTTTACCTCTTGTGGTGCACTTGCTAGTCTCCTCCTTGTTTGCACTCCAATATCTTTGTTTCCAATGATTTGATTTGTTGGATGATTCTTCTGAACAGATCTAGATGGTGTCTTTGTGTCTTCTCATTCAGATTCTTCTTCTTCTTCCTCTTTCTCAGATTTTATTTCTTCATCCTCTTTCTGCACCACTGAGTGTCCTGTTTTCTTCTTCGGTTTCCAGTCGTCAACTTTCACATTTATACTTTCCACTACTTTCTGAAGTCTCTTGTTATAGCACTTGTAGGCCTTGCTTCTTGATGAATAACCAAGGAATATGCCCTCATCTACTCTGGAATCAAATTTTCCAAGCTCATCTTCATCATCTCTCTTAATGTAGCACTTACTTCCAAACACTTTGAAGTGTTTCACAGAAGCTGGTCTTCCCTTCCATAACTCGTATGGTGTCTTTTCTATATTTACTTGAATCTGTGCTCTATTAAGAATATACACTGTTGTGTACACCTCTCTCCAAAAATCATCTGGTAACTTAGACTCATTTAGCATTGTTCTTTCCATTTCCTGCACTTTGTTCTATTTTTCCATTCAACTACACCATTTTGTTGTGGTGTTCTTCTTGAGAAAACTATCTTCTGATTCCATGCTCTTCACAAAACTCATCAAATTCATTAGACATAAATTCACCTCCTCTGTCTGATCTCAAACACTTGATCCTAGAGTTTGTCTCATTCTCAATCAAAGCTTTAAATTTTTTGAATTGATCAAAAGCTTCTGATTTTTCTTTTAGAAATGCAACCCATGTCATTCTAGTAAAGTCATCAATTAATAACATAAAATAAGAATCACCTTGTAAGCTTTGTGTTCTTGTTGGCCCACAGAGATCAGTATGAATTAGCTCCAATGGATTTGTTGTAGAGTAATCCTTTGTCCTGAATCTGACCCTTGTCTGCTTCCCATGTTGACACTATCTGTAGATAGTACTTTGCGTTTTGTGATCTTGGGTAAATCTCTCACTTGCTTGTTTTGAGCTTATTTTCACCATGTTGTCAAAATTAATGTGACCCAATCTCTTGTGCCATAACCAAATTTCATCAATCTAACTCATGCAACATTTTTCTCCCTTAACATCACTCAACATGTACAGGTTGTTCCTTGTTCTATTTGCATCTGCAACCCATTTACCTGTATCCTTCTTTCTAATTTCACAACCCTCAGCATAAAACGTGAGTGTATAACCTTGATCACACATTTGACTGACACTCAAAAGATTATGTTTCAGTCCTTCAACAAGTAAAACATTTTCAACTTTAGCTTGATCATTTAATTTTATGTTACCTCTTCCTGTGATCTTGGCTGTAGTGTTATCTCCAAACTTTACTTTGTACCTCTATTAGCCTTTTTCAACTTCAGGAACTTGCTTCTATCACCCATCATATGGCTTGAACATCCACTATCAATGTACCAAGGTTGTTCTTCATCTTGTGCATGAAGCACGGTTTGTACCAACATAGCCTCTTCCTTTTCTCCCTCCTTTATTTTTGCCACACTTTCTTATTGTTGGCTTTCTGTATGATCTGTTTTCCCTCTTTCTCTTGCTTTGGATTTTCTGTAATCTTACTCCTGCAAAATCTTGCTATGTGGCCAACTTGGTTGCATTCATAACATCTAATCTCATGCTCATTCAAATTTGACAACGCAAAAAAAGAGTTGTAGTTTCTAGCATGAAAGTTCTGATTCCAACTCTGAACCTTCGATCTATAGTTCATCATCTTATGACCATAATTGTGACATGAAAAACAATAACCATGAAAAGAATACCTGGTCATGTAGGGCTGCCTTTGATAAGATGAGTTTCTGAAACTTCTTATTGGCACCTTCTTCCATTTGTTGTCTTCTTTTTTGTTGTTCTGTGGAGGATGATCTTCTTGTTTCTTGTTGCTTTCTCCTTTACTAGAGCTTTTTAGGATATCTGCATAGCTAGATTTCTTCTCTAGTTCTTTGGTCTCTTTCTTTTCTGCTTCATTGAATCCAATACCACCTTTGGATGATTTTGGTTTTTGTTTATCCAAAATGTTTCTCAACACCTCAGAACTCTTTTCAAACTTGAGTCTTTTGTTTAACTTTTTAGTTTCCAGTCTAAGTGCGAAAATCTCTGACTCTAATCTCTCGCATTCTTCTTCTTTTGATTTCAGCTATTTTTTCTGATCACTTCCTCTATTCTCTTTGCCTCTTCAACTTGAATCTTTAGATCAACAATAGTATCTTCACATTCTTTATTAGCATCCGGATTTTTCTTTGCTTCTTCATACTCTTGAAGTTGCAGTTTTTACTTCAGGGTCTTCTTTTTGAGTCTCTTGATCTCACCCAAGGCACATGATGAGTTCTTCTTCCAAGTTTACCTCACCTTCTTTGTCAACTTGTATCTCCAGCTTCCACTTTTCCATCTTCAAGGGCCATAAACAAAATTTCTTCAAAGTCACCTTATAGACAATATTCCTCTAAGCTATCATCTTTTCTAGTGCATAGACTCTTCTTGCTTTGGTTCCAGTTCTTCTTCTTTTCAAAATTCCTTTGTTTGAAATTCTTTTTGTAGAAAGGCTTCACTTTCTTTGCTTTGACAGGATCTTCATCATCACTTTCATTTTTGCATGCGGACACTTAGCTGCAAAATGTCCAATCTCACCACAGTTAAAACATTTAAAAGGAAGTTTACCTTTGTACTTGTCGGATCCTCTTTTTAGATTTTTCACAAATAGAGATTCTTCTTCCTCATCGATTCATCATCCGATTCAACCTTCTTCTCTTTTCCTTTTGAAGCTTTGAAAGTAGATTCTCTTTTTCTTTGCTTATCTGGTTCTGTTCTCATCTCATAAGCTATGAGTATTCCATATAACTCATCCATTTTCATTTTATCTAGATCCTTAAGTTCTTCAATAGCTAAAACTTTAGCATCAAATCTAGGAAGTAGAGATCTTAATACCTTTTGTACTATTACTGGGTCTTCCATCTCTTCACACAAGCCTTTTATCATGTTTACGGTCTCATCCACATAGAGTAAATATGTTGCAATGTTCTCTTCCTCCTTCATCTTTAGACTCTCAAAATTTCTTCTGTATCAAAGCTTTGCCTATTTTACCTTTGAATCTCCTTCATATAAACTGTTGAGCTTATCCCACATCTCCTTGGTAGTTTTGCAAAGCATAATCTTTACAAACTCCGAATCTGCTACACCACACAAAATAACATTCATAGCTTTAGCATTATTTTCACATTGTCTCTTACCAGCCTGATCTGTAGGTGGAGTTGTTGGTATCGTATAGCCATTCTCAACTGACTACCAAATATCATGTCCAAGAGAATTCAAGTAGGTCCACATCCTTATGCTCCAAAAGGCATAGTTTGATCCATCAAATAGTGGAGCTTTGTTTGTGGAGAATCCTTCTTGAGTTGCCATCATGCTTTCTGATCTACCTTCTAGCCGTTTAAGCTTTCACGTAAAGTAACCTTCTTCTCTTGATACCAATTGTTAGAAGCACGGGAATACTGAGAGGGGGGGTGAATCAATATTCCATAATTTAAAATTTTCTCCAACTTAATAAATTATTTTTACACTTAATAAGATATTCAAATCTGAAAATAAATGAGAGCACACACAAAAATCAAATGCACATAACACTAGATATACCGTGGTTCACCCAGTGTGGGCTACATCCACCAAAAGGAGACTGCTTGGATCTACTATCCAAATCTAGCTGAAATAAAATAGTGTTTACAAAGTATGAGCACCCACTCATAGAAGACACCAATCTCCAAGCCAAACACCAATTCAACCCTTGAATGCAAACACCATTGACTTTGCAATCTCTGATTCGAAGCACCAACTTCTGGAGACACCAATCCCCAATCCGAAGCACCCACTTCAAAAATATGCAATACAAATCAATAATATTTCTCCTTCTTTATTTTCTCTCTCACATACTCATACTCACTTAAGAGATTTACAATAATAACTTCACATACATATCACTCTAAAAAAATGCTCTCTTTTTTTTCACACTTTAAAATGTGCACACAACACTTGTTTATATAGGAAGAAGGAGAGGAAAAACCACCTGTGGTTTCCTAAAACCATGTGCCCATACCATGGGGCAAATTTACTTTAAAAAAGTGTCATATTTGGAATGAGGAAGCCACATCATTTGGAAGTTACAAAAATAATGAATATTTGCTCTAAATAGCAATATTCTTTTTCATGGTCAAGTGTAATTCATATTTTTCAATAAATACGCATGACCAACTTCCCTTACATGTCCTTAATGTTCCATAAATGACAAAATCCACCCCATAAGGATATATTCTCTTTTTGACTTCAATTTTGTAACTCCTCCATGATTTTAGAATCAATTTGTAACTCCTCCATGTCATAACTCATCACTAATGCAAATGTAACTCCCTTTTTGAATTCAAACATTTATCATGCATTAAGTAACCTCCATTTTAAATGTACCTCATTAAAAATGTTCCATTACACATCCCGCCATGTGTCATAAGATTCCTTAGTGATGTTGAATATTAAAATATTCAAATTTTGACATCACACTAATTTTGACATGGATAAATATTTTACGAACACTAATGTTTAAAATTGAATATTAAGATAATATTCAAACCTCAATATTTAAATCAACACTAATGTTGTACCTTTGACATCAATGAAAAAATACTTAACAAAATCCCCTTTGTCATTTTGGCAAACCTCTCTAAAGTTATTCTTGAGATCCTATTTACTATTAAATCCAATTTTCTTCCTCAGCTCTTTTGTACCGATGCACTCTCAAAAAAATGTTCTTTCTCTCCCCCTTTGACATCGATGGAAAAGGGATAACTAAACCAATTACAAGAACTCCGAAGGAGCTAAAGATAATGCAATGTGTAGCTCCCCCATGTCCATACTCCCCATGAGATAGTCAATGAGTAAGAGTGATAAAATCACTCCTAAATTTTTTGAGAGACTCAAAAGATTCCTTTGGTAGGGCTTTTGTAAATATATCAGCAAATAGAAATATCCTTAGTTCTAACATATTCCAATTTCACCTCTTACGATATGCAACTTTCTCTCTCAAGAGTGATACTTAATGGGAATGTGCTTTGTCCTATAATGCATGACTAAATTTATATTCTCTTTTTGACTTTAATTTTGTGACTCCTCCATGATTTTAGAATCAATTTGTAACTCCTCCATGTCATAACTCATCACTTATGCAAATGTATCTCCCATTTTTAATTCAAACATTTATCATGCATTAAGTAACCTCATTTTAAATGTACCTCATTAAAAAATGATCCATTACACATCCCACCATGTGTCATAGGATTCCTTTGTGATGTTGAATATTAAAATATTCAAATTTTGACATCACACTAATTTTGACATGGATGAATATTTTACGAACACTAATGTTGTAAAATTGAATATTAAGATAATATTCAAACCTCAATATTTATATCAACACTAATGTTATACCTTTGACATCAATGACAAAATACTCAACAATCTCTTGCTAATTTATATGAAAAACCTAGTGCTTCAAATACAGTTTATTTGATGAAGAAACTATTTAGTTCTAAGATGCATGAAGGTGGATCTGCATCTAGTCATTTGAATGATTTTTGATCTATTGTAAATCAGTTAAAAATCGATTGCTATACCATTTAATGATGAAGTAAAAGCAATTTTATTCTTATGTTCTTTACCCGATAGCTGGGATAACTTGGTAATGGTTGTTAGTAATACAACATCTGCTAATAATATTTTGAAGTTTGATTACGTGGTTAGTATAATCTTGAATGAAGAAATTTGCAGGAAGAGTACAGAGGAATCATCATCTGGAAATGCTTTGAATGTAGAAAGCAGGGGCAGGAAGAAGGAAAGATCCAAGAGTAAGAGTAATGGGAAATCAAATTCAAGGGATAACAAATCTAAATCCAGAAGTAAGGGAATTAATTTTTGGAGGTGTGGAAAGAAAGGACATGCAAAGAAAGATTATTGGTCAAAAGACAAAGAGAACCAACACCTGCATAAAAGGTAAAGAAGAAAATCTTGTTGCATTAGAGGTAATGCAAGATACTCTTATTCTTTCTTTAGATATTAGAATTGAATCATGGATTTTAGATTCAGAAGCTTCTTTCCATGTAACCCCTAATAAGGGTTATTTTAGAAATTATGTCTAGGGCAATTTTGGGCATGTTTATTTGGGTGATGATGAACCTTGCAGTATTACTAGTAAAGGGGAAGTTCATATAAAATTGCAGAATATAAATACATGGGTATTGAAAGATGTGAGGCATGTGCCAAGCCTTAGGAGGAATCTTATTTTGTAGGGAAACTAGGTGAATCTGGTTGCATGGTTACTTTTACAAGAGACTCTTGTAAAGTCACCAAGGGTGATTTTTTTGTGGTAAGAGGTAAGAAGGTAGGAACGCTATATTTATCTACCTCTGTTTCTGATTCCTTTTCTACATTATCTACTTCAGATTCAGATGCATGCATGTGGCATAATCGGTTGGGTCATATGAGTCAAAAAGGAATGTAGATCTTAAAGGATAAGGGTAAGTTATCAGATTTGAAAGATTTAGATCTTAATTTCTGTGAGCATTGTATCTTTGGAAAGAAAAAGAGAGTGAGATTTCTCAAAGTTGGGGAAACTAAGGAGCAAAAATTAGAGCTTGTACACTCAGATGTGTGGGGATCAACTTAGGTAGCTTCTCATGGAGGATCCCAATATTATGTTACTTTCATTGATGATGCTACAAGAAAGGTATGGGTTTATTGTATTAAACATAAATATGATGTTTTTGAGACTTTTAAAAGATGGAAAGCCCTTGTTGAGAATGAATCAAATTCTAAGTTAAAGTGCCTTAGATATGAAAATGGTGGTGAATACTGTAGCAAGGATTTCAATGATTATTGTTCAATGAATGAGATACGTAGAGAAAGAACGGTTCCAAGAACACCACAGAGAATGGTGTTGTAGAAAGAATGAACAAGACAATCATGGAATGTGCTAGAAGTATGAGAATACATTCTGGATTTCCCTTGTAGTTTTGGGAAGAAGCAGTTGATACAATGGTTTATTTGATTAACCGTGGGCCTTCAAGTTCACTAGATGGAGGAAAATCAGAGGAAGCTTGAACCGGAAAAGAGGTAGATCTTTCTTTTCTTAAATTTTTTGGTTCAGAAGATTTTGTGCATGTTAATAGGGAAAATAAAAAGAAGTTGGATGCAAAATCCAAGAGATGTATTTTCATTGGTTATGGATCTAGTGATTTTGGTTTCCATTTTTGGGATTTAGAGAATTATAAAATTATTAGGACTTGTGATGTTGAATGGAATGAAAAGAGAATGTATAAGGATCAAATTTTGGTACCCAAGGATGGACCGATTGAGAAGTTTGTGAATAAAAACGAACTCACAGATTTAAAAGAATTACCGACAGGTTACACAAGAATCGGTGTCGGTTGATCCTCGATCAAGATCGGTCGAGATGAACCAAAGATTATCGGTTACATAAGATCCAAACCAACATTGGTTAGAAGAACCAACGTAGGTTAGAAGTGACCGCATCATTCACTCATCGATTTGGATAGCAATGTCGAGGAGATCTAGATTGAACCTATAGTACCCCAAATTCCTGTGAGAAGGTCACAAAGGGTAAGTAAACCTCCAGAAAGATTTACACCTTCTCTATTTTATTTATTGTTGACTGATAATGGTGAACCAGAGAGATTTGAAGAATCAATGTAGGATAAGACCCATGTCCAGTGGGAGCATGACATGGATGAGGAGATGGACTCCTTGGAATAGAACCAAACTTGGGATTTGGTTAAGTTTCCAGTAGGTAAGAGAACATTGTAGAACAAGTGGTTTTATAGGATTAAGGAAGAAGAGGGTGGAAAAAAGGTACAAGGAAAGGCTTGTAGTAAAGGGATTTGCACAGAAAGTAGGTATTGAATTTGGTGAAATTTTCTCTCTTGTTGTTAAGATGAATTCTATTCGTACTGTATTGAGCTTAGTTGCAATAGAAGATTTACATTTAGAGCAACTAGATGTGAACATGACTTTCCTTCATGGTGATTTGGATGAAGAGATTTATATGCAGCACCACTTTTGTATGAAGTCAAGGGTAAGGAGAAACTAGTGTGTAGGTTGAAAAAGAGCCTATATGGGCTCAAGCAAGGTCTAAGGAAATGGTACACGAGGTTTGATAGTTTTATGCATGATCATGGTTACTTGAGATGTGAATCTGACCATTGTGTTTATTTCAAGAAGCTTGAAAATGGGAGCTATATTATTTTTTTACTGTATGTGGATGATATGCTTATTACAGGATCTAGTATGCAGGACATTGGTGAGCTTAAGAGAAATCTAGCTCACACATTTTCTATGAAGGATTTAGGAGCTGCAAAAAGAATCTTTGGCATGTAAATACATAGAGATAGGAAAAACAAGAAATTGTATTTGTCTAAAGAGGATTATATCTACAAGGTGTTAGAAAGGTTCAACACGTAGAAAGCAAAACATGTTAGTAAACCTATGGATAGACACTTTAAATTGAGAAAATATCAGTTTCCATCATCACATGAGGATGTCAAATACATGACACGAGTGTCATATGCTTTAGCAGTTGGAAGTCTCATGTATGCTATGGTTTGTACCAGACTAGCCATTGCACAAGCAAAGGGGAGTTTTGAGTAAATATATGGCTAATCTAGGTAAAGATCATTGGAAAGCAGTCCAATGGATACTCAATTATTTGAAAGGGACATCTAGCATGTAGTTATGCGATGGATTTTTAGATATTTCATTATGTGGATATATTTATTCGGATATGGTTGGAGATCTGGATGGTAGGAGGAGCACTACTGGATATATTTTCATAGTAGGTGGGATGACAGTTAGCTAGATTTCAAGATTGTATAAGGTTGTGGCTTTGTCTACTACAGAGGAAGAGTATGTTGTAGCTACAGAGGCTAGCAAGGAGATGATATGGATGAGTAGGTTCATGGAAGATTTGGGAAAGGAGAAAGGTGATTGTAAATTATTCAATGGATGATCAGAGAGCAATTCATTTGGCAAAGAACTTAGCATTTCATTCAAGAATGAAACACATTCAATTGAGGTATCACTTCATACGGTAGGTATTGGAGGATGGACAGTTGAATCTGGAAAAGATTCATATAAGCGAGAACCTTGCGGATATGCTAATGAAGCCATTAGCAAAGGAGAAGTTGGAGCTACACTCCACTTCTATTGGTATTCAAGTTTGATACTTAAAGAGGAAGAAACAAAGCTAAGGAAGGATCCAAGAATGACATTGTATAAGTATGGTGCAATAATTAATCTCCAAGTGGGAGATTGTTGAGTTGTGGAGCTCAATTACTTCAGTTTAGCATGCAATGGAAACTTGCTGGAAAATACAATAATCGTCATCAGTTAGGGGAATTGACATTGGTCATCCAGGACCGACATCGGTCATGTATGACTGACATTGGTCGTAAGGGAGGAACTAGAAGCGGTTCGGTCTAACCGGTGTCGATTACTGTGCGAGGATGTTTTAATTAACTCTCAGGAATTAGATCTATTTTTAGCATTAAAGTATTTCTATTGATTTTAATTGCATGGCTAAGTTCCCTAAGTCTATAAACGACTATATAAGCATAAAAGCTAGGGTTTATAAGTAAGAAGAAGGAATGATTGACAATAATTAGAAAGAACTTGTAAAAATTAGTGAGAGAGAATTCTTGGTGATGAAGCAAAAGATTGAGGATAGAAAGTACTCGTACATCGAGAGGTGTGGAAGATTGTAAATCTTCATTGTATATCTTTTCAAATTTGTAGATAATAGATTGGCTTGTTTCTTGGTGGACGCAACCCACACCGGGTGAACCACATTAAATCAGTGTTGATTTATGTCTCTTTTTGTATATTTCTTCTAGTAGAATATCCACTTTTATTTGCATGTATGCTCAAATATGATATATTGTCTCGTATAACCGGTGTGCTAACCCCAACATGGATGGGAGTTGATTGATCTAGAAATGGCCACCACGTGCACAAGGAAATAATTATCCTGGTCTATGTAGACCCATATGGATGAGCTAGATTTTGACATTTGTGAGGAATCTTGTGTATCAAGGAGAGTGAAGAAGGCACCCCAAAGCAGACACATGACAGTCAAGCCTACTCTAATGTCTGATGAGTAGGTAAGCAATGCTTTGGTTAAAGTATCTGTAGAGGTGGCACGAAGGAACGTTGATAAAGCTGCCACTATTAGAGTGCTACTTGAAGATAACAAGGCAAAAACTGTAGAAATAACATGTTTAAAAGGAGAGAAGGACCTAGAATAGAAGAAGAATGAGGCCTTCATTAGCATGGCAGAAGAAATTTGTGACTACGTTATGAAAGCAAGACCTCACCTTAAGTCTAAGGTGCCTGAGAAGTTTCCTTCGATATGCATTATGTGCACACATTAGTTGATTTGGTGCTAGAAGATGGGCCAATTTGAATGCCAACGCCAAAGGATCTTGAACAAGAAGTAGAAAGAGCAAGGGCCTCCGTGGTTAGGAAAATTTCAAGTTATGAGGCATTGCTCCAAACTCTGAAGGATGAACTAAAGAAAGTTGACCAAGATCTGAATATTTGTACAACACCAGAAGTAGTGATAAGGATTAGAACTCTAGTTTAAGACAATGATGTTCTGAAGGCCATGAAAGATGAGAAACTGGGACGCACAGAAAGATTGGAACTTGTGAAACAGAAACGTGAATCCCTTGTAGTAGCACAAGATCTACATAAGGAAAGAATATATGAGATTGGGAAGCTGATAACATAGAAAATGGATCTTCTAGAGGGAATGATGTCTGCTATGGCTAATGTAGTCCAAGTATTATAGAATGAAAAGGAGAAAATTACTCAAGACGAGTTGGATGCAATAGCCACAGACATTCCAGAGAAGACAAGGACTCGCACTGGATGACTTACATGCATTGGAGGCGGAAATAAAAAAGTTAATATCCAGAGTTGATCCTCCCAATTGAAGAGGAGGGTGCTACAGAGTAGAGGTCTATTCTTTTGTACAATGATTCATTATATTATTTCAATTCTTATTCAATATTATTTGGGAACATCATAGGGAAACCCCATTGCGGGACGACAATGTATTTTAGTGTGGGGTATTATTAAGTAGAAATATTGTTCTAAGGAGGAGGCACATAGAAGATTCACATGCATGAACATGACACATTTGAAGGTGAGGAAGGATAGGAAAGGAAACGATTGCCAAGACAAGTTGATTCAAGACTTATCCATTTTCATGGATGCGAGCTATTTTTGGAAGGTAACGTGCAGAGAACACATTGGGATGGAGACTTGCGACACGTAAATGCTATTTTGGGAACAAGTGTTTGATAAGTGCCATGTAGGAGTTTTAGATAATAATAGGATTACTACTTCCAATTAACTGTAGGATGTCTATTATTAGCGCACTTGCATGTGTGCGTGTTATTGTAAAGGTGCATGGCTATTATCAGCATGCGACCTATTTTGGGAAGTGTGTAGGTAGTGAAGGGAAAGTCCCCACCCCTATAAATAAGTAGTGAACTATGTAGTTTAGAGACACACAATTATTGTAGAGTTATGTTGCTAGATCTGATGCACGCATAGCTTATGGTAATATTTTGTAATGTAAGGAGATTTTATGTTTTACAATGTTAATGTAATGGAGTATATTGGATGGATAATGGTGTTAAACATGACTGTAACTAGTTTTTGCATGGTTAATATTATTATGGTTATCATTTAATTCAAGATTCTCTAAGATCTAGATCTAGAATATGCTCTGTGGAATGTTATGCTTATTTATAGTTCTGAGTATGTTGTATCTTCATTACACTAACATCCTGCACAAGCAACTCTAAAGAGGAACTCTGGTGCCTTTGCGCACTTCGGTGAGTGCTCAGCTTAGGATGGGTGATGTGTCGGTGCTGGGTTTTTTTGGGTTTTATATAGTAGATTATAGGCTACATAAAAGTGTTTAACAGTGAAACACATATCATCTAGTTCATCTAAAAGGAAGCTGAGTTCTCTTCAATCATGCAAGTTGACTTGCATGAAAACTATGGTGACCAAGTGATTCAACTCAAGACAAATAAGTTGCCTAAAAGGTTGGTCACCTTAGAGAAAATGTTCAGCCTTGATGATGAGTTCAAGGGTGAAGAAAGGCATATGCGCGCCACGTAAGAAGACTTCTCATCAATCACTATTACGTGCGACAAGGAGTTACTACTTAGTAAATCTTGCACACATGATGAAAAACAAACCTTCATCTCTCTCTCAGCAATATAGTGACATATTTTCATGGGAGTATGAAGACCTAAAAGGATTTGATCCAAGTATTTCTCAACACGCCATTGACCTTGATCCTACTATCAAGCCCACCAAAAAAAAAAAATGGCCGCTTAATCCAAGGATATAGCCCCTCACGAGGAAAGAACTGTATAAACTCATTGAGGTAAAAATAATATTTCCAATCAAATACTCTACCTTGGTCACCAATATTGTTCCTCTATGTAAGAAGAACGTGAAATCAGACTCTGTGTTGATTTTAGAGATTTAAACAAATCATATTTGAAGGACCACTATCCTTTTCCTTCTATGGGGAAGATTCTGCAGACCGGGCTGGTGTGCAAAGATTTTCTATGTTGAATGGGTATTCTGGCTTTAATCAAATCCTGGTCAAGGAAGAGGATCAATTCAAAATGGCATTTACAACCAAGTGGAGGACATATGCATATCAAAATATGCCCTCTGGTATGTCAAACGCAGTGCGACCTTTCAGCACGCCATGGATATTGCCTTCAAAGTTTATATTAATGAGTTCATCTTAGTTTACCTAGATGAAATAACTGTCTTCTCAAAGTAGAGCACAGATCATATGGTGCACTTGGAAAAATTATTTGAGAGATGCAAAAAGTTTGGGGTGTCTCTTAACCCTAAGAAGTTCAATTTTTCTATGGTGTAGGGAAAGATTTTAGGCCATGTGGTCTCAAAGGATGGTATTACTATTGATCCTAAGCACCTTTCTGCCATCCTTGCTCTTTCCTTGTTGGTGCACAAGAAAGCCTTGCATTCCTTCCTCAAAAAGATTAATTTTATTAGGTGTTTTATTCCTAAATTTACAGGACTAGTAAGGTGCATTACGCCGATGCTCAATAAAGACACAACCTTCAAGTGGAATGCAGAAGGAAAAGAGAGCTTCAACAAGATAAAGCAAGAAATTAATTGTGCACTAACACTCATCAACCTTGACTACTCAAAGGATTTCATCCTTTATGCTTATGGCATTGATGCGAGTATTGCAGTTGTCCCGACACAAGAAAATGAACAAGGATTGGAGAAGCCAATGGATTTCTTCACCAAATGATAAAGGATTATGAGTTGAATTACAGTCACATGGAGAAATAGGTCTATGCCATCATGCGCAACCTTAAGAAGTTCAAGAGTGTGCTCGCCAAAACCATATCAATGTGTTAGTATCACACTCAGGTGTGAGAGACTTAATCATGAGAGTAGAAATCAAGAGAGGACAATGTGATGGGTAACCAAAATCATAGAATATGATGTGACTATCAAAGCCAAAAATTTGGTAAGAGCTAAAGATGCTCTGCAGAAGCTCGATGAGGACACACGAATGATCGAGACTTCATTGTTTTTGGATGAAGATATCATGTGCAAAGAAGCTAAATAGAATAAATCCCTAACACGTAGAACTAGATGAAGGTTATGGTTACATTCCTTTCGAGGGCATGTATTGTCTTGGTTTGAAAAAGAAAAGAGAAGACATATGAGGTTGTAGTCTATTCCATAAGTTATAATTGATGGTCTTCTCTTCAAAAGAAATCTTGATGGCTTGCTGCTAAGATGTATTGATGACACATAAATTAGAAAGGTGTTGGTAGAATTTCACGATGGATTCTTTGGTGGACACTTCTATACTAAGGAAAAATTAATGAATATCATCAATGTAGGATACTTTTGGCCTACCCTATTCACGGATGCACACAAGTGGGTTATGAAATGCAAAGAATTCACTTTCTTTACAAGAAAGAAGATATTGGCGTAAGCTACGCCATGGCCAATCCAAGTAGATTAGCCTTTTGTACAATGGGGTCTTAAATTCATAAGCATGATCAATCCTCCTTTAACCATTAGCAAAAATGGGTGCTGACAGCTACAAACTACTTCACCAGATGGAAAGAAGTTTTCACGCTCAAGGAATCAACCAAGTCAGTCATCCTTGACTTTCTTGAAGGCATTGTAACAAGGTTTGGCATTCCTCCAACCATCATCTCTGAAAATACAAAACCTTCCTTGGAACTAAAATTTCTAATGGGATCTTAGTCTTGGTATCTATTTAAAGACCTCTTCCAACTATTACCCTTAAGGAAATGGCTTGGCAGAGTCAACAAACAAGAACCTAATTAGAATCATGAAGCAAACAATGAATATCAACCGAGACAATGACATACAAAGGTCTTGCACGCACTCTAGGTAGAAAAAATCACAATGAAGAAGGCAATATACACTTCACCTTATAAGATTGTCTATGGCAAGGAGGCTACACTTCCTTTGTCACTTGAGTTTAATTCATTAGCACTTGCCCAATAGTTGGAATTTAAAGGTGAAGACTAGAGAGAAATCAAAATGGCATACCCGGTTGAACTTGAAAAATTCAGATTCTCTGCAATGATCAAACTAGAACAACATCAACAATATAAAAAGAAATGGTTGGGACGAAAGGCTAGGCCTCAAAATTTCAAAGTAGGGGATTCACTTAAAATGGGATGATGCTAGAGCTAAAACAGGCGCCATTCAAAGTTTGATGAAATTAGAGTGGCCAATACATCATCAGTTCATGTAAGGAGGCTAACTCTTTTGAGTTGTTTCATCTTGATGGAGGTGCGCTATCAATCCCAGTCAATGGGATTTATCTCAAACCCTTCCATTAATCTTGTTGCATCATTTTGTATATACTATTTTGTTTGTACATAGTTATTTCTTCTCACATGCTTATTGTGCGTGCAATCTTCTTTTGTTTTTAGAAGGCCAAGTAATCTTCTAGAAGTTCCAAATAGTTTTGTAGGATTCTTAAAAGAGTTAGAAAATTTTATCAAGTGATTTCACGGGTAGTTCTTTAAAGTTGTAGATATACGCCGACTCCATGCCCAATGGATGCTCCAGTTATCGATTTCTTTCATCTAGCAGGAAAATGACACTAAATTTGCCAACCTATTACCCAAAATAACTCCCTTAGTTATTTTAACAACTTACATTCACATTCCTCCCAAAGAGCTCATACACCCTTCACGCACACGTCGAATTGATTCCCAAAATTAGCTAAGTCCCTGGCATTCTTGTGTTCCCCTTCCTTATTACCACACATTACCTTGTAATGATTGCACCTCTTCCATGCATGCCTCATGTAATTATTCCTTCCATTCCTCTCGTGTGCATTACTATTGCACACCTCCTTCTCGCTTTCTTCTTCTACACTTCTTTCCTTCGTGCATTATCATGCCTTCCTCTGTGCCAGTTCCTGTTACTATGTGGGCTGTCAGAAATTGAGTGAACCACACATAACCTACCAAAGCACGCTAATTCAATTTTTTCCTGATTCACTTTGAAGGGGTCATACCAATTGGTTTAATATTGCTATCCTTTTTAACAAATTTTAATTTTTGTTTTGGATGTAGCTGCCAACATTTGTCAATTACATGACTTGTTTTCTTACAGTGACCACAAATTCTTTGATCCATTTTTTTAGGATCCATATTGTTAGAAAATTTACCTTGATTACTTTTAGCCGAGCCAGGTTTAGGAGAATGAAATTTCTCAATATTTTCCAACATGGATTTATACTTCCTACACTTGGCCACACAATGATTAGATAACCCAAAAAATGTGCATGGGTAACTATACAATATTGCTTGCATATCATAATCAAACTTTTCCAATGTAGAAAGTGGATCATTTTGTTTACCTTTTCCTTTTCGAACATGGTAAACTAAAGGTGGAGGGATTTCTATAACTCTCCGTGGTGAATGCTTGTCAGATCCTCATGATGAGGATGAATCAATTGAAGCTATTGGGGAATCCTCTTTACTATTAGAAGCTTGTCTTCTTCCAATGGTCTTAGAGTTCTCTCTAATTTCTTTTTCCCTTTCAATAGAAAACCCGATTACGCATGACAAGCTCTTTCCTTAACTTGTATGGGGTTAGTTATACCTTGATTATTCTTACCAAGGTTAATTCCATTAAATCCCATATTATTTAAAAGCTTAGATCCTATACCTTTGGTGTGTTTTTCAAATTCACCTAGAGCAATATCAAAATCCAACTTGGCTTTGGGAGAGGAATTAAGTGTTGTCTTACTTACCATGCATTCATCTGTCATAGTGGATGCATCAACAATAATAGGTACCTCTTTCTTAGGTCCATTAATCTACAACACCATTAAGAGCTCATCCTTAGATTCTAGCTCTCTTTTCAGACTGTCAATTTTCTCCTCAAGAGTCAATAATTGACACCTTAGGAAGGCATTATGTTCCTGAATTTGCTGATTGCATGCTTCAAGTTCCTCAAACTTGGTCTTGTTAGAATTCCTGCACACATGTTCTTCCAAATTCTGCACACTACAACTGAAAGATCAAGCCCAAAAATGCAAAAACCAAACTGAACCAATTAATTGAAGCAAATCAAGAGCTAAACCAGCTCTGATACCAACTTGATCAAAAATGGTACTTGTTTAAACTGTACTTTTAAAATTTCCAGATTCTTAAACTTTTCAAATTTACAATTGATCAAGAGTTATTTTTTTCATCCAATTTTGGGTGTCTTGAAAGCCCAAATTTCAAAATCTTTTAAAAATATCAATTATCCTTCAAATTCCAACTTAAGTGATTTAACTGAATCTATTACAAATCCATAAAGAAATAATCACAATGGAATTAATTTTGCACTTAAACTGAATTGCTTGATTCCAAATTTTGATAAGTGCATACCTTTACTGTTGTGGGTTATGGATACTGAAATTTTGACTTCAATCCAATTTAACCAGTTATGTGATTGCTTTATAAATTAATCAAATAAACTAATTTAAATGTTTTATCTAATCAAAAGCTTCCAAAACTCAAATGAACACCACAAAAGTTTGATAATGAGTTCACCCAAAGGCTACATCTCCGGATTCACTTAAACGTGAATCGTTCTATTACCATCCAATGAAGTACAATTTAACCCTTCAATAATGACTAATAGAACTTTATACCTGCATATGAGCTGATCTATGACTCAAGGAACTCTAAACAATACCAGAAACTACTCCAAGATCGATATGTGGCTCCTACAGTGCTTCCATAGTGTGATCCCCTTGTAAATGTGACCAAAAACACCTACAATTGAAGATTTATAAATACTCCATGGAAAAAATTACATTTTTGGAAATCTTATGAAATTATGATCATTTTCTCTTTTTACTACAAGACCTGATTCAGCCGCCAAATGCTCCAAAAACCAACTTTTCTCAATCTACCCCTGTTCACTTGTTTTACACAGTATGATCTATGTCTTTGATAAAATCTAGTGCATTCAATTAACAACTCAACCAAGCCATATGGCAAGTTAGTTGAATGACCCGTTCGAAATGCGTAAGTTTATGGTTCAAGGCATGAGGCTCCATTTTCTCCGGCGCCACTTTGCATTTGATGGGGTATATCCCACATCGACCCCTTTTAAAATGGGATGGCCATTTATATTGGGAAGGGCCTTGTCTAATATATGTGGCTACGACCACATATGGCATTTTTCCCTCTGTTCTAATACCATGCCAATTTATATGCTCGACTCATCGGGTTACATGGACCGGTTGTGCATTGTTTGGTTGGTTCACCCGAGTCTTGGGCCAAGGTGTGTGTGTTTGGTTGAACATTGGATTTCCATCCAATATGGATGCACTAAGTATATTGGTTATACTACCCATATCACTTCATTGGATGCACTTTGTTAAGATAAGCACCAAGATATGTTGATAAGGTAGTTTTTACTTTGCCCAATGCGTTGGTGACCTCTATGGAGCGTTGAATCATTCGTTGCGCTTAAGATAAGTGCCAAGCTTATTGGTTGATTGGATAGGCTTTAACTCGAATTATATTTAATTCCACCAAACATAGGTAGTGGAGATAAATGTGATCAAATCGTTGAAATGTAAAATATATAGCTGCGAATGCAAAATTCAATCCTCCAATACAATAATCCCACATGGGCAATGTTAGAAGATAAATGGCATATAAAATTGAAAATACGATATCGGTAATATGAAAAGGTGGTAAAGGCACCCTTCCTACAAAATAGTGTGCCGAACTTGGCTGAGGGCCCCAACCAAAGCAAAAGTGGGGCCCGCCAAATTTTTAACCATTTGTCAAAGATCGAGGTCAAAACAACAAAATTTAACCTTTTACCATTTTGCCACGTGTCACGTCTAGATTGGACTGTTGACCAGGTTGACCATTTTCAAACCTAAAATTTGACTTGCAATATCTTTTGTGTATGAGCTCTATTTTGAGTTCCACTGTCGATGAAAAGCTCTCAATACACTCTACAAGACTACAATGGTTAAGGGAGATGTAGGGAAGATCTCGTACACTAAAAATCCTCCTGGATCAACATATGATCTAAATAACTTCATCTTTTATGAATTAATGTTTTTAAAAGTTGATCATGTCCCTAATAAGCACAATTGATAATTGTCACCCCGTAGACCTATAGAAGGAGGTTTAAGACTTAGGGTTTGGAAGTAATTTGCTCATGCATGGCTCCCACAAAGTAATTAAGCTCTCAAATTGACAAGAAAGAATCTTGATGGTGTTTTAATATATGTTTAAGAATTTTTGACTCTTAAAACGTCCCGATCCCAAGAAATTTTTAATAGAGTGCTGCAGTCCCAGTAGAAAGTCTTTAAGACCTAATTGGAGGTCTGGAATAGTGAATTTGAAGGACATTTTGTGAAGAAAGTCATAATGGAATTTTTCATAGAGAAGGAAGCTCAAAATGGGTATCTAGATTGTTTACTATTTTGTAAATTGTATACTTGTAACTAAAGTTATGCTTAAAAACATCCCCAGACAGGGCTAGTAGGAGCAAATTTGGAGTATGAAAAGTTGTTCTTTGGAAAGGAGACTTAGACTTAGACTTGAAAAACCAAATTTTGCACACACCTCAAGGAGGCTAATGGGTACTTGGAAATTCAATTTGTTTGTGTTAGGTAGTAGTAGATTGCTCCAACCATGAAATCACCAGGGGAATGCTCTTAAGGAGCTTAAGAAGGTAGTTTTGACTAAAACAAGGTTAGTTAATGATTTATTTTTCATTTTTTCAAGTTGAAGGTTGGATTAGTATTTTGTGAGATCTAGTAATAGGCTTCAAGAATAATTCAAGCCCAAATATGGGTTTAATATCAAACTAGGCTTAAGAAAGGAGTGTTTTAAGCTTGAGAAAGTGAGTATTTTTCTTGTAAAGCATTGTTTTTGGAGATTTGGATCAAACTAACCATTTGGATTGTTTGTAAGTGATGACTATGCATCAAAGATGAATAATATTCCCATGTGCATCCACTAATTGAGGATGTGTGTAAGTAGGTATGCTAGGCACCACATTTTGAGATGCTACCTGCAACATCTAATTTTGTATTTGGATCATGCTAGTTGTGGTGGTAGCTTGGGATAAGGCCATATTATCTAAGAGATTGAATATCACCATGTTAGGATCCATATAAGAATAAGTGGGTGTTGGTTTGTGATTATCATGCCCATTAGTGTGGGTTTTATGAGACCTATCTTGATCGGTCCTACAAGGAGGAGTCTCATCTTGATAGGGTACTTCCTGATTAAGATGAGGTATAATCATCTCCATGGCATCGATAGGTATCCTTTAGAAACCTCCATCCTTGTCAAGAGTAAAGTATTCATTTTTTTTTAGATTCTTAATGATAGATCTAGGATCTATTTTCTCAACCTCAACCACATTACATTTCTTGTCACCCTATTTTGATTGATCGTAGGGACATTGTTGGAGAAAAAAGTCTCATGAGTGAGGTCGGGGAGTTAAAAAGATTAGAGCTTGCAAGATAGGAACTATAACACTTAGGAGCATGGAGAGGATATGTAGGCATAAAGGAATATCCCATGGAGAAATTTAGGGGGTTCAATTGTGCCAAAAATATCCTTAGAGGTGACATTTTGGTAATTTAGAAGCTAAGAACAGGGTTTTGAAAAAATGATCATTCAACATGATGGACCATGCAAGAAAATTTACACAGGGGATGATGGTGTCAAGACACAAGTTTATAGGAGAAAACAAGATCAGCCTTTCTAAAAAGATTGCACACGGGTGAAGGAATCTGGAATCAAGTATGCTAAAATAGACAAGATCACCCATGGGCAATGCTGTCTGCATGTAAAATGGTTCTTAGAGTTTTTCCAATTTTTGGTGATTTAGAAAGAGTCAAGATTTAATATAGATGCTTTTAATGATCTCTAATCAATCAAAAATTCTATAGGATTCACGCCGGTTCGCTTTAGAAATGTATGGAGGGCAAAGAATGTGTCTCAATGGATTTTAATCCTAAGTATTCCATTTTACAAGGGTATTGAGGAAACGAATAGGAGAAACACATGAACCGACACAAAATGGGTTTATTTAAAGGTGCTACAATGAGTGCTAAGGTCACATATCTAGATGGTAGTAATCCCTACACTAGGTCAACCTAGAGTTTCCAAAGCCCATAATAAAGATAGAGGAGAGTAGCGTTGTATGATATCTATAATGGGTGAAGAGATGCTATATATCGATAATAGGATAACACAAATATGAATGATTGATACAAATGAAATATAATTGAGATAATTAAAGCTAAGGAGCTGATCATATAAGAGAACTATGCTAACTAGCATTGATGTACATACAATAATAACCTAAAAATAGAGCAATGAGGAAGACTAATGAACTAATCTATGCAAAATGACAAAGGAGGTTAGAGAAATTACCTATAGGGTGATCGCGATGCATCTATCTCTCTAAAGAAATAACATACTAAGAGAGAATCACTATGGTTGTAGAATGGGAACATTTTTCTTGTTGTAGAATCACTATAGATGACCTAATAGTGCTAATAATCCAATATAAGTCAAGTGTAAGATGAAGCAAGAGAAAAGTGAGCATATGTAAAGATGGTAAAAAATAGTAGAGAAGATGACAATTCCTATGATATTTCTTCCTTCCTTATGAATGTCCGGATGTTGTGCGTATATATCCCCAATGCCATCACTCACGGGTGACAAGGTTGTTGGCCAAGGTATTAGTGATGGTGTTGAACAAGGATGCATGAAAGTCAAAATGGTGCAAAGTGTTGTGGATTAAGAAAGAATAAGTGAACAAGATGACAATTATGGAGTCATTGCAAGCGAGTTTCGGGAGTTCTAGTGTGTGGGAAATAAAGGGATAAAGATAACTAATGTAAGAATAACTAAATTTAGGACCACATAGAGATACTCTATCCATGTAATGTCTCTAACCCATAATGACTATGTGAATAGTCATACCCCATTCCCAACATGATGTTGGCAATTGTGTGTTAGTTTTTTCATCGATGTCAAGTCTGTTGATGAAAAAGGGTGTCATGAGGTAAAAAATGGTTGGTATGATGTGTCTTAGGTGTACACGAGTCTGCATGAGGTTAATAAGGCCAGTTCCATGAGGTGTCATGGTTGATTCAAGTGATTTCAGGCCTATTCCTAGCCTTGGAGCATGTAGAATGGTGAGGAGGTATGATATTTTAAGCTTATTAGTCATATCCAAGCATGATAACATTATTGTGACATGATGTAATAGGTGTGTGGTGAGTTTGGTCATTATTTAGAGGTTCAAAGGTGCATTCATGAGGTCCTTGGGAAGAAAACAATGAGAAATAAGAAAGTAAACATGGGTAAATGAGATTGGTTGGATAATTTCAGGCATAAATTATAGATAGATGGTGGACATGGATAGGTATAGGATGTTGTCATGATTCCTCATGACAAGTTTCAGTCAAAGTGAAAAATATTTTGTAAGATATGCAAGTTTTGGCAAAACCGAGTAAGTTACAATGTGTTTTTGAGGTAAAAGTGGACCTTTTGATGCTCGTTGTGAATTATATTCTTTGTATGGGGACCTGAGATATTTGGAATAACTTCTTAGGTCAGTTATTAAGGTTTCAAAAAAATAATTAGGTGGTTTTATCATCATGTTTTTATGAACGATCATTAACAAGGTAAAGTGGTTTGAAACCCTAGTTAAACCCTAGTTCAAAGTGACTTGGAGAAAAAGGTGCATATAGAGTCTATTTTTATTTTTTTTGAAAAAATTATGATTGCATGTTGTATAGAAATCCTTCATATTTCCATAAAGGTGTATTAGTATATGTGATTGTATGTGGGCCCCACCCGAAAATTCTTGTTTATGAAGAAGTTTAGTTTAAGGTAAGATTTTGAAAATAACTTGAAATTGTTTTTATGCATGAATTTTTATATATATTTTATGAAGGTTTTAGTCCATGGGGAAGCTTCTAAATTGAAAATGTGCCCTATTTATGAAGACTAGTTTTTGGGGTAGTTTAGAGAAGTCTGTGGTAAAATTGATATTACAGAGCTACAAATAAGTTAGGACTCCATTCAAGTCGTGTTGTAATCTTGGTTCATAGATATTTATAATGGTATATAATTTTTTTATTTTTATATGGTATGAATAAGTTATGACATATTCTTTAAGGGTCAAATTTGGAGGATGCTTGATTTGACAGGTCTTTAAGTGGCTTGATGAGGTAAGGTGTTGATTCTGTGTTGTTTATGATTTGTGAAGGTTTATGAGTGCATTAGAAATCATTTCTAAGTCATTATAAATCATTTCTTAGGTTTTTCCATTATTTTTTAAGTTTGGAAGTGAGTTTTGAGGTGATGGAGCAAGTTGGGCTCATGGTCGGTTCTTGATTCCTAGAAGGCTTAAGAAGTAGTTTGCAGATCTAGTATTGGTTTTAGGCCTTTCAATTTTATTTGGAAGGAGTTATAATATTTTGTGGAAATATTATTCATATATATTTATAGTGGTATAAGGTTCGTGTCTTGGTGAGTTGATTTGATGGGCCTTTCGGGCCGCTTTTAAAGAAGAAGGTATGCTGATTTTTAGAACATGTTTTCTCAGGTTGAAAGATTGAGTTGGTTGAGGTATGAAATGGACTAGGTGATGCTTTATATAACATGGAAACTGAAAAGGGATGGATTTTTTCCTATCTAATTCATTTTTACGTATTCAAAGTGACAACAAGGGTGCAAACTAGTTGATTTTGTAAAACTAATTTTTGGGAAACATGATTTGGTAAAGAGGAAAGTTGTTGTGGTTTGAAAACATGGATGTTTCATGATATCTAAAATGCATGGATGTGATGTATAGGTCTAGATGATTCCATATCATTATCACATTCCATATTTGATTTGTTTTGGAGTGTGATGCATGCCCAAAGGTGAAGACAAGGTGTTGGAAATAACTATTTTGAGAAGGATATGAGGATTTTGAGTTGTGTTATGAATTATTTTATTTGTCAAATATAATTAATGACCATGTATGATGTTTTTATGCTATATTACACATGTGTCATGAATTTAATAGCTTCATGAATAATGGTTTTGGTGTTAGTGGATTTTACTCATCCTAGTGATGGGGTTTTGAGCCTATTTTATGCAAGATGAATGGTTTTGGGAATGGACGACCTATATGGGTCATATGTGAATTTTTTAATGATTTAATTGAGATGTTTTTAAGGTTATTTGGTTGGACCAAAGGAGGGAAATTGACTTGGTGTATGTTTGAACCATGAGGAAGTTATAAAAGTGAAGTTTAGAGTTCATTTTTAACTAGTCTTGTGAGAGGGAAAAGTGTGACTTGCCGAAGGATATGAAGGGGATTATATTGCATATTTTCAGATCTTATGATATGTATGAAATGTTGAATGCTTATTGAGATAATTTTAGAAATATTTTAGAGCTAAGACAAGTCCAAGAAGAAGGAGATATAATGAGTTGAAGGAATGAGGGTTTGAAGGTGTGTGTATGAGTTGAATTAGAGATCTCCATCAGTTTTGGCAAAAAAATCAGGATCATCATCTTTAGGTTTCTAAGTTAGTGCTTGGTCATATTAGGAGGTTGTATCCTCCTTGTGGAGTGGGCGCTTCACTAAATTAGGGGTTGGTGCTCCTTGTAGGGTTGGTGCTCTACTAAACTAGGGGTTAGTGCTCTTTGTGAAGTTGGTGCTTCACTAAATTTATTTGTTGTGAGTAATATCATAAAATTTTATGTGGGTCTTCTTCCCTGTTGACAGGGATATTCATATTAAAAATATACGTTATGATGTTTACAAGATTTATATGAGCATTATAATATACCGTGGAAGCTAGAAACATATTAGAATGATAATAATGAAGAATATATAATATTTTACACAAGGAAAATGCATAAACACCATGATATATATGTAAATATCCACTAATTACTAGTTAAGAATGTAAATAAGAGTTAACCAATGGTTACCATGAGTCATTATGAGTGAAAAGACATAACTTTTTCTTTTTAAAGGCTATTTAATGATGGAAGAAGATAGTATCACGAAAATGAGTGAGAAGAGATGATATAAACATGAAGAATAAAGAGAGAAATCAATGTAAAAGTGAGGGATATGAATATAATCGATATAAACATATATTTCTGAAATTTTATGTAATTATGATCAATATATATATATATATATATATATATATATATATATATATATATGATATTTATGGTTTGAACCATTAATGTGTTGAGTGATATGTTTATTCATGTTTAATAATGGATAAATACCCTTCTTTGTGATGTTAGCTCTAGCTTGGAAAGAACAAAATTCTTAACCCTCACACTCACTTGTTGAGGCTTTAGGCCAACAATTTGGTGTCTAAGCCCAGTCTAGCTAAATAATATATACAAGAGAGTAGTGGGAGAAAGATTATAATTTTAAAATGAGGAAAAATAAAAAAACACACATATGATTTTTCAAGAAAAAAATCTACATGAATATTTGTCTCGCCCTTCGCTTTTTAAAGGGGTTTCTTTGCCTAGTGGTTGGTGGATGAAAAAAGGGGGACCGAAAGGAACAATTTTTTTCAAAACATAAATAGTGCATAATAGTTGGGGAGAGTAAATAGGGAAATAAAAGAGAAACAAAGATAGATTTAGATAAGAGATAGAGGGAAGAAAAGACGTAAAAGTAGATATTGGAGAAGGAAAAGAAAATGAGGTTAGTTATTTATTAGTTGTGGGAATGTTATTGAATCAGGAAGTGATTATTACCCCCAACCATAAGAGATTATTGAGGAAATTAATCCCTTGGAAAAATGTCATCCCCCATGCCATTGGAAGGTGTGAGAAAAATGTGGGATTTATTTCAAAAGGAAGGAGAGACGGTTAAGGAATTTGATCAAAGATTCAAGAATATAGTGCAAAAACTAGATGAACCACCAAATGAGAGAAAGAGAATTGAGTTGTTTATTTTTAGATTGTTACCTTATCTAAGATTATTAATTGAGGGAAAATAGTTCATAAAATTTATGGAAGCATTGGAAATGGCATCAAAACTGGAAGCGGAACCATGGAGGAGAGAGTGTGAAATGACATTAAAGCTAGAGAAGATGTAGAATGAAATAATGAAACTGAAACAAATACTTCATCAAAGTAATGAAAGAGGATACCTTTGGAGATATGAAAGAGATAATGAATATCATGAGGGATATCAAGGAGATAATGGAAGAGGATACTACTGGGGATATCAAAGAGATAATGGATATCATAGAGATAATGAAAGGGGATACTATAAAGGATACCATGGGAGGTATGGAGGAAATAAATATAATAGAGGAAACTATCATCATTATTATGGAGAAAATAACTACAATAAAGGATGGGATGGAAAATATCAAAAATATAGAGAAAATGGTCAATGGAGAAGGTCAATAACATGTTATTGGTGTGGAAAAAATGGACATATACTACAGAATTGTGAGAAGAAGATACATGTTGAACAAATATATTTAAAAAGAGGAAGGGACACAAAAAAAAAAGGAGACCAAAATAATAGAACCATATGAGAAATATACATCCATAGAATTTTCCAGAGCACAACAAGAGAAATCATGGCAAGAAAAGAAGAATCATATGGAAGATAAACCAAAAAACCAAAAATGGAAAGAGAAGAGATAAATGTTAAGGGAGAAAATGAAACTGTGACATTGTGTGAGGATGTTGTAGAACAAAGGAAGGAAAAGGTAGAGAACGTAAAAGAAAGAAAAAATAAGCAAAACCAAGAGGAAATAGAAAGAAAATAAAAGGTGATAAATGAGAAGAAGAAAAGTATAATTAGGTCAAAAATGGTACAATACAAAATGAACAATATGGAAGAAAAAAGGATGAGGATTGTGATGGTGAATTACTTGTAAAACGTGTTGGATATGTGATAAGGGTACCACTAGAAGATAAAGGAGAATATGACACATTAATTTTTTTGAAGGAATCACAAGTATACCAGAATAGAGGGACCAAGAAAAAGTCTTAGGGAATGGAAGAACTAGAAAAGAACAACACCATATGAAGACTCCGCAAGATGAAGATTCTGAAGATGAATCAGATGTAGATCCTGTTGAATTTATATTCAAGATAAAATCAAAGACACACGTCATATAATCTTGGAAACATAGGTGATTTATTCATCAAAACTTGTGTTCAAGGTAAGAGACGATGTTTATAATTCAAGACAAAGTTCTTCATCACTTGGTTGTCTCAAGGATAAGACAATGTTTGAAGTTTGAGGATGATGTTAGCAGGGATATTCATATTAAAAATAATCTTTATGATGTTTACAATATTTATATGAGCATTATAATACACTGTGGAAACTAGACACATATTAGAATGATAATAATGAAGAATATATTATATTTTACACGAGGAAAATGCATAAAAACCATGATATATATGTAAATATCCACTAATTACTAGTTAAGAATGTAAATAAGAGTTAACCAATGGTTACCAAGAGTCATTATGAGTGAAAAGACATAACTTTTGCCTTTTAAAGGCTATATAATGATGTAAAATGAGGGGAGAAGAGAATATCATGAAAATGAGTGAGAAGAGATGATATAAACATGAAGAGTAAAGAGAGAAATAGATGTAAAAAGTGAGGGATATGAATATAATCGATATAAAAATATACCGAATTCTATGCAATTGTGATCAATATATATGTGATATTTATGGTTTGAACCATTGATGTGTTGAGTGATATGTTTATTCATGTTTAATAAAGGATAAATACTTATTTTATAAGAGATAACTACCCTTCTTTGTGATGTTAGCTCTAGCAGGAAAAAATGAAATTATAAGACCCACAATCACGTCGGGTCTTAGAAAAACATTCGCCATGATGGTTTCCCACTTATATATGGTGTTCATGTGTCTTCTTCTTTGTTTCATGTATTTGTGAATGCTTAATACACACCTAATGTGCACATATGGTTATGGATGTTAAATGAATGAATATATGAGACGGTAAATGAATTATAAGATTTGTAGGACTGATTCACCCCCAATCTTAGTCCATTGTGCTTCTAAAAATTGGTATCATAGCAGGCCCTTGATAAGAAAGTATAACAATTTGAACGATATCCTAAAAGCACAAGCAATGGGTAAGTCTTCAAGTATTGAGGCTGCATTAAGAGTGAAGAATGAGATTGCATACATCATGATTCATAACTTACAAGATCAGATCAAGATAATGGAAATAGAGCATGGTCAAGTTATCAAGGGTTTGTAATCTCAAGTGGAGAGTGTGACTAAAGCCCTAAGGGATAAAGAATAAGTTTGTTCCAGGTATGAAGAGAAGTTGAAAGCCCTAGAATATGATTTAGTAGATGCATCTAATAGGTTGAAGAAGTATGAGAGGTTAGAAAAGAGTTTTGAAAATCTTGAGGGGATCTTGGAGAGCCAAAGAGTGGCTAGTGACAAAATAGGCCTAGGGTTCAAAGGAGAACATGTGAAGAATGATGGTGAAGCTGGTCCAAGTTCTAAATATGATGAGAAGGTGACCAAGAAGGCTGATTTGAGAAGGTCTAACCCTGTTAGAAAACCTAATGCTATGAGGTATGGTTCTTCATTTAATGGTTATTGCTATATTTTCATGATTTTGGTCATGCAAAGATAGATATTGCAAAATAAGGTCTTCTAGAGTTGGTGTAGGGTTATTCAAAGGTGAATGTCATTCATGTTATGAGTATGGCCATAGAGCTAAGGACTATGGTTGGAACTTAAGTGTGTATGAATCAAGAAGGAAGAAGAATGGGATTATGTGTTTCAAATGTCACAAACATGGACACATTGCTAGATTCTGTCACCATGATGAAACTCCAAGAGTTACCAATATGTTTTCAATATTTTAATGGGATAAATGGAAGAGTGTTCAAATGGAATATCATTCCTATACATGATGTCAAGAGACCCGATTCTTAGAATGTGAAATTTGAAGATTTAAAACAAGTAAAGAAGGAGGATTCTAGTGCTATCAAGGTGGAAAACAAAGTGAACAAGCCTAAATAAAATGAAGGGAGCATGTTTGATTTGGTTTAAGAAGCAAGATTTGAAGAACATCATATGTTTTTGTCATCTATTCAATCTCCAGTGCATGAAAAGTTGAATAACCTAGGTGTGTGGGACAACACTCAAGAGCTATAAGGTATGTAAAGTGACATATCGATGAGATCTTTTGAGCTCTTATCATTGTAAGGTATCTGAGTTTATAAGAGTGTGTAATTCATCATTGTTCTTGAGGTTTTTTTTTGTCATTTTAGGTGGTCTAATATATCTGAGTTTACATCATGTACTTATTACATTAGGTTTGGTTCAATGTAAGGGTTTGTCACAATTCATGTCATTATCTTTGCCTTGTTCTCAAGAAGTATGTGTTCTTATGAGTCTATAAAGGAGAAAAATTATGTCTCAAGGTTCTAAGAGAATTGTGAGGTCAATAATAGAGTATAGTCTATGTTGAGTCTTATATGTCTTAGTATTCAAGATTGTTGCACAAAGTTCGAGTTCTTGTGTTGCTCATCTATGGATAATCTATGTCCTGTAATAAATGTGAAGATGTGCATGAGTCTATATGAAGGTCCCCTTTATCCTTAAAGGTGTGCATATGATGTTTCTGAGTCTCCAAAAGTTAGAATTGAGCTTTAATACTACAAGAAACTATTATTGAAAGGAGTTTCCGTGGTATGCTTATATGAAGAAGTTGAAGAGTGTCAACCGAGTTCAAAGTTATATAGAGCTTTTGATCACAAGCCAATTGTTAAGTTGCATAAGTTGATGATAGAAGAAGGATGTTTTGGAATTTATTTATACTAAACCAAGTGTAAAATAGATGTTGGAAGGAGATTCGAGAGGTCAAAAATTACTAAACCCTATTAAGTGCTTGAAAATCATAGATGACATATTAGGTACCTAGGTCAAAGGATGAAGAGTGAGTAGGAAAGGTTGTAATTGGAATTAGAAGATGAAATTTTACATAAAGAAGGAGGAGAGTAAAGGGTATTTTTATCTCTATTTGTATTTTCATGAAATTTTATAGATCATTCCCAACTACATGGTTTGAACGTTATGAGACCTAATTACATGACCTGATATGAAATAATAAAATGAGGATATCAATGCACAGAAAAGAGATTTATTCTTGAACATTTGTGTTCCTCTAAAAGATCTAAAAGGGTATTTAGAGAAGTTACAAAGTGAGGGTTAAGAGTGAACCTTTTGTTAGATAATTCAAAACTTGTCTCTTTTAAGGGATAAAAATTAAAAGACTTTAGGTGATGAGTTGTTCTAAAAAGGACCTTGTAATTGCTTCTAATAGAGAAATAAGGAATGTAGAACCATCTCAAAATAAGTATGTATCTCGAGTTCGTCATGAAGAAATTATGGTAATGTATGAATGAAATTGACCAATGGAAGTCTATGCAAACACTCACATTCATTGTATGGGATTAACATAAGTTGAGAAAGTGTTGTTAGGATTAATAATGCTTGAGAAAGTATATTAGTCTTTGATAAGGTTAAGGCTTGTTTAGAATGAATTATTTTGATAGAGATATTAGAGCTTTCTCGATCATGTGAAAAATAATACCTACAATTTTGTAAAGGACTCTGTGAAAGCCCATTAAAATAAGGGGTGATGTAATGAGGATCATTAGGAGCATAAAGTATGAAAAATCATCTAGTATGAAGAAATCTAATGTTTTAACAGATCTAGAAGGAACAAAGGTGGTTTCAAGTTTGTAAAACAACATGATAGCATTTAGTTGTTGCTCAATGCTATCCTAGGACTAGAAGGATATATCTTAGGCTTAGCATAAAGAAGTGATTGCTCATCCCCGAGGTATGGTTGGTTTTTTCTCGTTCATTCATGTGAAGGATAAAAGGAAAATGATTCAAAGTATGTATGTTTGATTCTCCACTTATATAATCCATAGTAGATGATCATCATTACAAAGAAGTCTATAACAAAGTACATTCAATGCTTTATATAGTCTATGTCAAGTGTTCAAGGATTTGTAATATTATTTTGAGTTAAAAAGAGTTGGTTGACCAGTATGATGCAAATTTCTTAAACAAGAATGGTGAAGGATTTGTGAGAGTGAAGAAATTTTACTTCTTCAAAAGCTTCATGAAGATATTAAGGTCTCGCATGAAAAAATCTAGAAGCGAGAGTCTAGGTTGTAGTTATAAAAATCGATGACACAAGATATGTGGGGTCTCAAAATGTTATGAAGATTCATCATAAGTCTGAAAATGAATAAATCTCGAGGCTTTTTCAGTGGTGGAAAAGAACAAGATTAAGGTCTTGCAAGGTGTAAAGTCAAGATGTTGGTACAATTTATTCTCATCAAAAAAAATGGTAATTTATATTTGTATAAGCATCTTGAACAAGGAAATGCAGATAATGACTTACGCATACTCCTAGAGGGAGTTAGGAGTCAAGGATAACAAGGTATGTGAACTATATGGATTTTCAAGACTATGTATGGTATGAGATTCTTATAATAGTAAATATCAAAAAGAGGCAGAGCATCCTGATATTTTAAAGTGCAAACCGATACACTACATGACAATGCAAATCATCCGACGCTGTGAGGTGATATATTTAAAAATCTTGAAGTTAAGTTTCCACTAGTGGTAGTATGATGTCATGTGTTGAGGTTTGCATGTAAGGTATCAAACTAAGATACACTATGATAGAGCAAAGAAGGTAAGTGAAAGTGGTTAATGATATGTTTTAGGTCGATATGACCTATCAAGGTAAAAGGGAGTTAGTTTGGACCATGTATCATGTATGTTAAGGCATATAAGATCTTAAAAGTAGGATGCTAGTGAATAGTAAGATATCTTCAAGGAACAATCTAGTCATGTGTTGAATCAACTATAATAACATGAAGAAAGGTAAAGAACTCGAATAGTTTCTTCAAAATAAAGGTATAGAGGTTGATCTCTTTCAATGACATTCAAACAAGGTAAGTGCCATATTTTTGCATTTTTAGTTGAATAAAGTTGTATTATCCCCTGGGGAGTGATGAGTATGAAATTCAAGTTGTGATTGGGATTTTAAGGCTGGTAGAAGTTTTTCTAAAAGGATTTGAAGAAGTTGTTTAGGGACATTGACCCTAAAAATGATTTAATAGCTATGGAGGCATAATTGTAGATTTGATCTTGGTTAAGACCTTAAAAGAGATGTTTGACAAGAATGAAGGTAAAAATGGTGAGTAAATGTTCATGGGAGATGGTTATATGCTCATCATAGGTCCATAGATCTTTAGATGCTGCTTAAGGATTTAAAGAGGAGCAAGTATAGTCCTGTGGGGAGCCATTTGAGTCAAGTAAGTTATTTTGAGCATTATTGTCATTGTGTGTTGTCTTTTTCCATGTTGTATTGTCATAGTATCCTTTATCATAGATGTCAAAGGGGAGAGAATAATAAGAAAAATATAAATGATATCTAGTAGGTGTGTTGGTCTTATTGGTTGCCATCAATGTTTTTGAAGGTGGTTGCCATCAATGACAAATGGGGAGATTGTTGGCCATTGTGTGTTAGTGTTGTCATTGATGTAAAGTCCATTAATATAAAAGGGTGTGATGAGTTCAAACATGGTTGGTATGATGTGTCTTGGGTGTACATGAGTCTACATGAAGTTGATAAGGTCAATTCATGACTTGTCATGGTTGAGTCGATCATTCCAGGGCTTATTCCTAGCCTTAGAGAATGTCAAACAGTGAGGAGGTATGATATTTTAAGCTGATAAGTCCTATACAAGCACCTGAATAATTTTTTTCCTATATGATTTAGTAGGTGTGTGGTGAGTTTCAGGTCAATATTCAGAGGTTCAGTGCATTTATGAGGTCCTTGGGAAGAAAACAATGATAAACAAACAAGTAAGCATGGGTAAATGATATTTGTTAGATAGTTTCAGGAATATTTGAGATATATGGTAGACATGGAAAGGTTTTATGATGATTTTATGACAAGTTTCAGGTAAAAGTGAAGAATATTTTGCAAGACATGCAAGTTTTGGCAAAACCGGGTAAGTTACAGTGTGTTTTTGAGGTAATAGTGGACCTTCTGATGCTTGTTGTGAATTGTATGATTTACATAGGGACATAAGATCTTTGGAATAAATTTTAAGTCTAGTTATGAATATTTTACAAAAATAATGAAGTGGTTTGATTGTCACATTTTTATGAACGATCATTAACAAGGTAAAGTGGTTTGAAACCCTAGCTAAACCATAACTCAAAGTGACTTAGAGAAAAAGGTGCATACAAAGTTTGTTTTTATTGGTTTTGTAAAATTTATAATTGGATGTTGTAGAGGACTCCTCTAGCTTTCCAGAAAGGTTTATTAGTGCATGTGACTATATGTGGGCTCCACCTAAAAATTATTGTTTCTGAAGAAGTATAGATTAAGGTAGGATTTTACAAAGAAGTTGAAAGATAAATTGAATTTTTTTAGCCCTAGAGTTTTTATATATGTCTATGAAAGTTTTATACCACAAGGAATCTTCTAAATGGAAAAGTATTCCCTATTTATGAAGACTGGTTTTTAAGGCAGTTTGGAGAAGTCGAAATATAGGATAGGGAAAAGTATTCCCTATTTATGAAGACCGAATTTTAAGCGTGGGTAAAATTGAGATTGCAGGAGATATAGGATGAGTTAGGACTCCATTAAAGTTGTGTTGTGATCCTAGTTTAGAGATATTTCCAATGGTATATCAAACTTGTGTTTTTATATGGTATGAAGAAGTTATGACCTAATATTTGAGGGTCAAATCTAGAGGATGCTTGATCTAACAAGCTGCTAAGTGGCTTGATGAGGTAAGGTGTTGATTTTATGTTGCTTATGATTTTTTAAGGTTTTTGAGTTCTTAAAAATCATGTATAAAGGTGTTCCATTCTTTGGTTAAGCTTGAAATTGAGATTTGAGGTGATGGAGCAAATTGGGCTCATGGTTAGTTCTTGAGTCCTAGAAGGCTTAAGAAGTAGTTTTCAGAGATGGTCATGGTTAAAGGCCTTCACTTGGATTTGGAAGGAGTTATAATATGTTATGGAAATAAGATTAATTTAAAATTCTATTGGTATAAGTTTTGTGTCTTGGTGAGTTTATTTGATTGGTCTTTCAAGTTAGTTTGTGAAGAAGGTATGCATATTTTCAGAAATGTTTTCTCAAGTGAAAGCTTGAGTTGGTTGAGGAATGAAATGGATTAGGTGATTATTTCTATCACCTAGAAAGTGAATAGGTATGAAAATTTTTGTAGTGAAGGAATTTTTAGGTCTTGGAAGTGACAATAAGGGTGCAAACTAGTTGATTTTACAAAATTGGTTTTTAGGCAACATGATTTATTAAAGAGGAAAGTTTATGTGGTTTTAAATCATGGATGTTTCATGAGATATAACATGCATGGATTTGATTTAAATGTCATGCGTATTCCATATAGTGGTTACATTCCATATTTTATTTGTTTTGGATTGTGCTTGATGCCAAAAGGTGAAGATAGGGTGTTGGAAATAACTGTTTTGAGAATGATAAGAGGATTTTGAGTTGTGTTATGAATTATTTGATTATTCAAAGATAATTAATGATGATGAATGATTTTTTTATGCTATATTACACATGTGTGATGAATTTTATAGCTTGAATAATAATGGTTTTGGTATTAGTGGATTTTACTCATCCTAATGATGGGGTTTTGAGCCTGTTTTGTGCAAGATGAGTGGTTTTGGGCATGACCGACATATATGGGTCGATGTAAATGTTTTAATGATTAAATTGAGATTTTTTAAAGTTTATTTGGTCAAACCAAATGAGGGAAACCTACTTGGCATGTGTTTTAATCAAGAGGAAGGTATAAAAGTGAAGTTTAGATTTCATTTTTAAATTAGTCTTGTGAGAGGGAAAAGTTTGACCTTCCTAAGGATGTGAAGGGGATTATATTGAATGATTTCAGAGATTATGATGTGTATGATAGGTTGAATAATGATTAAGATCATGTGAGAAATATTTTAGAGCCAAGACAAGTCCAAGAAGAAGGACATATAGTGAGTTGAAGGAATGAGGGTTTGAAGGTGTGTGTATGGGATGAATTAGAGATCTCCATTTGTTGTGGCATAATTTTTTTAGAGATCATCATATTCAGGTGGCTTAATTGGTTCTTGGTCATCTTAGGGGGTTGTATCCTCCTTGTGGAGAGGGTGCATCACTAAATTAGGGGTTGGTGCTCCTTGTAAAATTTGTGCTTTAAAAATTTATTTATTGTGAGTAATATCAGAAAAGTTTTAGTGGGTGTTATTCCCCATGAGCTTTTCCCACTTATATATGGTGTTCATGTGTCTTCTTCTATGTTTCATGTTGTTGTGAATGCTTAATACACACGTAATGTGCACTTATGGTTATGGATGTTAAATGACTGAATGAAATAATAAATGTATGAGATGATAAATGAATTATAATATTTGTAGGACTGATTTAACCCTTTAATCCATTGTGTTTCCAACACTGCCCATCAAGGTAATTGCTTAATAAATAGATGCAATAGTGACCCTTATCTACACAAAGGAAATTGTTAGTAACATGTATGAAATATTAGGATGAAACATTAGGTGTATATATATGCAACAAAGTAGTAAATGTGGGTTTGATATAAAAAATAATCAGTATTTTTACTATTGCATTTGAGTGTGAAAATTTTAGGTGTGACATATGGTATCATAAGCAGAGGTTCATGTTCTCAAACCATTGGGGAGAATTGTTATCCAAATTATTCTCCTAATTATTTGGAAAACTTATATTTTCATTCTAACTCTAATGTTTCACATTTTAGGTTACTGAGGAACTCAAGATTGTTCTTTTGAAACCTTGCACATTGCGGTTCCTCTACGCATAATTGCACGCTATCATCACCAATCGACACTATGATAATTCTTTCTTGGGAACTCCTCGTGCTATGATTATTTACTAATGCACAACTTTTAGTTTGGTGGATGGAATCTAGAAACACAACAACAAACATAACACAAGAATACCATAGACTATGATAAGAAGGAATGATGATAAATCTGAAATATAAGTGTAAATTATAATATCAACATGAAATTGTTACAATCTCACCCATGAGGTACTTCAAGTGTTACTGAATTCACTTGCCTTCCAACAATAACTATGGGAGAAACTTCACAATTACACCTCTTAATGGCTTCTTTAACACACCTTCAAAATGATGGCTTCCTTTACACACTTACTCATACAATATTTCTCACTACTTCCTTCTATGTTAAATGAGGGGATGGCCTCTTTATTTATAGGAATTCGTGCCCCTATCTCTAAGATAGGATAGAAAATATTTTCTCGGCCAATCATATTCCATGGCTAAACTCTTTCCTTTACATGTAGGTTTATCTTCTAAGATAAGATAAACCTTATCATCTCACATGGGTTCCACATTTTTAGACTTTTCTACAAATAAAATACACAAAATATTTATGACATCACTCTTTGTCTTTATTATAAATATAATATTTCTAATTCCTAATCATGTAGACCCTACTTCTCTACTTACCCCAACTTTGACATTTTAACATTACCGATCACTTACAACAAATATTTAATTTTTACCACAACATTCATTTTGTACTTTGATTGTAGGATCATGTACTCTACTTTATTGGTGGCACTATCTTGATCTTGGCCGTTATCTTCTATTGACGCCACTACTAATTATACTTAACATCATCCTATTCCTAATACATATATTAATAAAATAGAAAATAGGGAGGAAAATTTTAATGTCGAAACAACGCCTCCTGCTCCCTTTGCATTCCTCTATCTCCTTCCATTTTTTCCTTGTGCGCCTTCTTCACGGGTGCCTGATTTCTTTCATATCCCCTTGCGCACTCCTTGCACGCTCTTATAGACTTACCTTCTAATTAGCTAAGTCCCCTGGCATTCCTCTTGCACTTCCATAGACTTAGTTCCTTTTGCGCGCTCTTTTCTTTCTTCCTTTGCATGCCTTCCTTTAGTTGAATGCTCACGTCTGTCAACATTAAAATTTTCCTCTGTAATTTCTATTTTATTATGTATGTATTAGGAATAGGATGTTTTTAAGTATGATTAGTAGTGGCGTCTGATAGAAGATAACAATGCCACAAGACGGATGCGGTGCACTTGAATAAAGTAGAGTACGGTAATAGTCAAAGTATAAAAGTAATGTTGTAGTAAAAAGTAAATATTTGTCATAAGTGCTCCGGTAATATTAAAATGTCAAAGTTGGGGTAAGTAGAGAAGTAGGGTCTACATGATTAGGAATTAGAGATATTATATTTGTAATAAGGACAAAGAGTGATGTCATAAATATTTTGTGTATTTTATTTGTGGAAAAGTCTAAAAAGGTGGAACCCATGTGAGATGATAAGGTTTATCTTATCTTAGAAAATAAGCCTACATGTAAAGGTAAGAGTTTAGGCATGGAATATGATTGGCTGGAAGATATTTCCTATCCTATCTTAGAGATAGGGTGGATAAGCCTAAATTCCTACAAATAAAGAGGCCACCCCCTCACTTAGCATAGAGGGAAGTAGTGAGAAATATTGTATGAGTAAGTGTGTAAATGAAGCCATCATTTAGAAGGCGTGTTAAAGAATCCATTGTGAAGTTTCTCCCATAGTTATTGTTGGAAGACAAGTGAAGTCAGTAACACTTGAAGTACCTCATGGGTGAGATTGTAACAATTTCATGTTGATATTATAATTTACACTTATATTTCATATTTGTCATCATTCCTTCGTATCATAGTCTATGGTATTCTTGTGTTATGTTTGTTGTTGTGTTTCCAGATTACATCCACCAAACTAAAGGTTGTGCATTAATAAATAATCATAGCATGAGGAGTTCCCAGTGGAAAATTATCATAGTGCCAGATTGGTGATGACATTTTGATTCTTCTTTAGGGACCATTCATCGTTGGTGGATTTTACGGAGAGATATTCCCACTTAGTCGAAATCATTTGGAGGGTAACCTTGTTTTTATGTGTATAGTAGTTACCATGGTAAATTCAGTTTTATCATGAATAATATTTACCACAAGAACTTTAATTTTTACCGTGAATAGTATTTACCACAGTAACTTCACTTTTTACTGTGAATAGTATTTACCATAGTAAAGTCAATTTTTACCGCAGTAAGTCAAGTTTTACCGTGGTCATTCCTATTTTACTATAGAAAGGTGTAAAGTCACTTTCTATTATAGTGATTCAAATTATTTGTGCACATAAGTCTTGTTGATTATACTTGTGGGTTGGTATTTCACTGTGGTTACTTTTGAAAATGGGGAAGATTCCTGTTTTTTCAACCCAATCTAATGAAGATGTTTCATCTTTCATTCAAGAGTTTAAATGATCTTGTATTTGTAATGGCCTCATAAGAAGGGAACAATGGACTAAATTTTTTCCTACCTTTTTAGATGGTTCGGCCCTTAGGTGGTTTGAAACACTAAGTGATAATGTGAAAAACTCATGGGATTTATTAACTGAATGTTTTCTTGAAGAATTTGGTTAACAACGAGAAATATGCGAGATCTCATGATCAATATCACAATGTTATCCCAAGGAGAGAGGGTGAAAATAAGGGATTATCATGCTCGTGTTCTAGAGCTAAGGAGGAAGCTCGATGCCCGAGATCCGAAGGAAGGATTAATGGATGGGTTGATGAATGGCATGGATAATATCCTCTATAAGCACTTAATTCTTTGGATGAAGATTGAGATCAGATAACAAGTGAAGTATGACTGCCTAGCGACCCTCAAACAAGCAAAGGAGATTGCAAGAAGGCAAGAAGAAAGCATGGAAGAAGTGCCAAAATAAATTGTTGCCTAAGGTAGAGCCTATACCAACACCTTTGGTCTAGAATCCACAACCACTCTCAGTAAGCACAAATCTTTCTTCTAATACATCTACTGAGTATGAAGATCTACTCAGGAAGATGGGCTAGTTAACTATTAATATTCTTCAAGGAAAATAATTTAGTTCTCAAGGAGGAGATAGAGGTCCAAAAAGAAATATTTTGAAGTTGTATGTTATGGTTGTCATAAAAAAGGTCATTATAAGTATAATTTTCTAGATAGAGCTTCTACATCTGGTATAAGAGATAATGATAAAGGAAAAACACCTGTGAATTCTTTTGATGTAGTAGATAGGAGCATAAATAATGAAGTAGATGTGTTTGTAACAAAAAGAAAGAAAGAAAAAGATAACCAAGATGGAAATGATCCTAAGAAGATGAAAGGAGAAACTAGTAAGAAACATAGGAGAAGAAAGTTGGGTGTGTAGGATTTTTTGATTTCACAGGGGCAAGGACCATACTCCATCTTAGAAGATCTGTCCAAAAGGCATACAAATATTACATATGGTCAACTTTTTGCTGTCTTCTGAGAAGAGGCGGGAGTTGCGAAGTGGACTTAATGCTCGATGAAGTAAGGAGGTTGAGGTACCTATTTTGGAGGCAGAGGCGGATCCTTATGCTCCACAAGTTGAGGTATTATGTAATGGTATTTCAATTCATGATGTCTTAATTGATGGAGGTGTTGTAGTTAATGTACTAATTGAGTCTCGTAATGAATATGTTGGGTTTAAAATTTATCGGCCCTCAACACTTATGTTAAGGTGATTAAATAAGGGAAAAACTAAACCCGAGAAGGTGTTGTTTCAAATGTGGCAATATTTGTTATGGGTGTTGTATGTGTGGTAGACTTTCAGGTGATGAAAAATGGTACTGTTGCATACCCAATGTTGTTGGTAATGCCCTGGCTGAGGAGAGGTCATGCAAGAAACTACTGGAAAGAAGGCTTTGTGACACTTGGACGTGGCGAGAGAGAGG
This sequence comes from Taxus wallichiana var. yunnanensis, assembly GCA_018340775.1. Classification (NCBI taxonomy): domain Eukaryota; kingdom Viridiplantae; phylum Streptophyta; class Pinopsida; order Cupressales; family Taxaceae; genus Taxus; species Taxus wallichiana. Next base: position 707,961,305 of record CM031243.1, on the reverse strand, counting down.
TGAAGATAAACATGATCCCTCGGATCATAAGGCAAAACATGTGGATTCAAGTGATGAAACCGATGATTGGACATCCTCGATTACTCTAATACCAGTGAAGTGGACATAGAAGATGAAGAAAGTGAGGTTGATGTTTCAGTCATGGATATCCTTCCAGTCACTCCGACTCATGAACCCATAAGATTATTTGAAGAAGAAATTTTTGATCGTCTCTAACAAATAAAGATTGGTGATGCTGTGATGGAGAATGAGAAGGAATCCTACCTCCAGCTCTTTCAAAGGTATATACACCTATTCACTTTTGATTATAAGGAACTCCGTCAAGTAAGTTGGGTACAACATTCTATTGAGTTGGTAGATGGTGCTAAGACCATAAAGCAAATGCCATATAGAATGAATCCTAATTTTCCAAGACTGTAAAAGAAGAAATAGATAAGTTGCTTGATGCGGGATTCATATTTGTTGTGGAGAATTTAGAATGGGTTTCTCCCATTGTGATCTCAATAAAAAAGAATAGAAAGCTATGCATTTGTGTTGATTATAGGAAGCTCGATAAGGCAACAAAGAAGGATCGTTACCCACTTCCATTCTCGATTAGATCTTGGATGAAGTAGCTAGCCAGAGTACTATAGTTTCTTTGATGGATATAACGAGATACAACCAAGTTCGTGTAGCGAGAAAGATCAGTGAAGATCACATTCCACACTCCTTAGGGAACATTTGCTTATAGAGTTATGCCTTTTAGGTTGTGTAATGCTTTGGACGGAAACATTCTAGCGCTTGATGAATAGGGTGTTTGAACCCTACATTGGAAACTTCATCGAGTATCTCTAGATGTTTTTGCATCTATGGGAGCAAGATGGACCACTTGCACCGAGATGGAGACAACATTTCAAAGGTTAGATGAAACACAAGCTTCACTAAACCCTACAAAGTGTGTCTTTTGTTGTTCTAAAGGTGTTTTGTTAGGGCATGTTTTATCTAGAAATGGTATTGGTGCTGATCCCGATAAAGTTTCAAAAATCAAAGAGTTACCATTTCCTATGAATAGAAGTAAGTTGAGATCATTTTTATGCCATGTGGATTACTATAGAAGGTTCATCAAGAATTTCTCAAAGATTGCACAACCACTAACCCAATTCTTGAAGAAGTATGTTACTTATGAAATAGGAAATAAGGCGCATGAAGATTTTAAACAATGAAGGAAGCTTTGGTGTTTTAACCTATTTTAAGGAATCAAGATTGGAGTAAGCCATTCATTGTGTATATTGATGCCTCGAGATTCGAGAACTAGGAAGTACTCTGAGCCAAAAGGATGAAAATGGGAATGATCATCCAGTTTACTTTGGGAGCAGAAAAATGAGCAATGCTTAGGTAAATTATACTGTAATAGAAAAAGAGGCTCTAGCTATCATTTTTGTTGTAAAGAAGTTTAGAAATTACTTGCTAGGGAAGAAATTTATAGTTGTAACAGATCATTAGGCTCTAAAATATATTGTAAATAAGCCTAACCCATCAGGGAGGATAGCAAGATGGATAATTTTGCTACAAGAATTTGAATTTGATATTATAGATAGGCCAAGAAAGAAACATGTCAATGCAGATGATGCACTTTCTCGAGCCTATGATGGTTTAGGTTCATCATGTGATGATGATGATTTCCCGTCTGCAACATTGTTATCCCTTGACACAATCCCAAGTGAATACATAGATATTTGGAATTATCTGAATGAATTCAAGTTTCCTGATGGTGCCAATGTAAAGACTAAGAGGAAGATTACTCAAGCCAGTCATCCATATTCTATTCTACATGAAGTATTATTTCGAATAGGACCTGATGGACAGTATAAGAGGGTAGTTGGATGTGATCAAGGGAAGCAGCTAATAGAAGAATTCCACAATGGTACATGTGGAGGACACTTTTTTGGACAACTTACAACAAGAAGGATCTTGGATGCAGATTATCACTGGCCCACTCTTTTTAGAGATTGTTATAATTATTGCAAGACATGTGATATTTATCAAACACATGGTAACCATAAGACTTCATCAACTCCATTATGCCCTATTCTTCCACTTGGTCCCTTTGAAAAGTGGGAAATAGATATTGTAGGTCCACTTGTAACTACCCCACGCCAAAATAAGTATATTGTAGTTGCCACAAATTATTTAACCAAGTGGGTTGAAGCTAGTCCATTGAAAATAACTTTCATGGATGAAGTGGCAAGGTTTATATATGAATGAATTGTCACCGAGTTTTGGTTGCCCATTATAAATTGTAACAAATCAAGTAAGCCACTTCATTAATGAGGTGGTAGAAGTCCTAGTCAACAAGTTTTCTATTAAGCACGGAAGGAAACAACATATAAGCCAAGCACAAATGGAGAGGTGGAATGAACAAATTTTGTGTTGTGTCAAATTCTAGCAAAAGATGCAGCCTTACAGTACATAAGTGGGATAAAAGGATTCATGCAGCATTGTGGGCATATAGGGCAACATCAAAAGTCGATAACATGATACTCCCCATTTTAGTTGGCTTATGGAATTGACCCAGCTTCTTCCTATTGAGTTTGATATTCCCACCGTTTGTGAGAGTTATGAAAAATGAAAGGATGGATGAAAGTGATTCAAGAAAAGAAAGGTTGGTGCATCTTCATTTGCTAGAGGAAATGAGGGAAATAGTGAAGGATATAAGCTATAAGAAAAAATGAAGCGAAGGAATACTTTGATCAAAAGATCCGTTGGTCTCCATTTCATGTGAATGACTTGGTTATAGTATATGATTCTAGATACGAAAAAAAGGCGAGAAAATTTCTTCCTAAATGGATGGGGCCCTACAAAATAGCAATTCGCATGAAAATGGTACATATCGACCGGAGGAATTAGATGGCACTCCCATTACGAAATCACAACCACAACAAGTTAAAGATTTTCTAAGCACCGAAATAGTCTACTTCGAGGACGGAGTTGAAGCTAGGAAGGGGAAAATGTCAACATTAAAATTTTCTTCCATAATTTCTATTTTATTATCTATGTATTAGGAATAGGATGTTGTTAAGTATGATTAGTAGTGGTGTCGATAGAAGATAACGGTGCCATCGATGCAAAGGTCACGCCAATAAAGTAGAGTATGGTAACAGTCAAAGTACAAAAGGAATGTTGTGGTAAAAAGTAAATATTTGTCGTAAGTGGTCCAGTAATGTTAAAATGTCAAAGTTGGGATAAGTAGAGAAGTAGGGTCTACATGATTAGGAATTAGAAATATTATATTTGTAATAAAAACAAGGAGTGATGTCGAAATATTTTGTGTATTTTATTTGTAGAAAAGTCTAAAAATGTGGAACCCATGTGAGATGATAAGGTTTATCTTATCTTAGAAGATATAAAGGAAAGAGTTTAGGCATGGAATATGATTGGCCGGAAGATATTTCCTTTCCTATCTTAGAGATATGGTGGATAAGCCTAAATTCCTATAAATAAAGAGGCCACCCCTCATTTAGCATAGAAGGAAGTAGTGAGAAATATTGTATGAGTAAGTGTGTAAAGGATACCATTATTTTGAAGGTGTGTTAAAGAAGCCATTAAGAGGTGTAATTGTGAATTTTCTCCCATAGTTATTGTTGGAAGGCAAGTGAAGTCAGTAACACTTGAAGTACCTCATGGGTGCGATTGTAACAATTTCATGTTGATATTATAATTTACACTTATATTTCAGATTTATCATCATTCCTTCTTATCATAGTCTATGGTATTCTTGTGTTATGTTAGTTGTGTTTCCGATTCCATCCACCAAACTAAAAGTCATGCATTATTAAATAATCATAGCACGAGGAATTCCCGTAAATAATTATCATAGTGCCGGATTGGTGATGACACATCTTGTTTCCATGCTTTCCTTCCTGTAAGTATGCTTTCCTCCCCACCACGTACCTCCCCTCTATTTCCCTTTCATACAATTTCTTCTCACCCCACGCCTTATGCCTTCTACTTTTGATCCACGTGTTATGTCATCTTATTTCAAACTTGAGTGTGCTACACACAACCTATCAAAGCATGCCAATAGGGCACCAAATCTAGATAACCAACCAGTGCATGACACATGGTAGAAAAGACAAAACAAATGAATAGTTGACCGATTTATTTGGTCAATCCATGCGCCCCACATGTTTTGCGTGAGCCGACGGATTTGACATCTTCTGACAATCATATATTTTGCTACAGAGCTCAGATTGACATGCACTGGACATGTCGAGAAAGCTGTTGACACAAGCTACATGTTAGAATTTTAAAATTCAAATATAGGTGGGATTTGTTAGGTGAAAAATAGGGAAACATCTCTCAATTCATTAATGCACACATCTAATCAACCTCAACCACCAGATTTCATTAGATCTTGCCTTCTTCCTTATTCCACATGCTAGATAGACATGGGGAAGTGCATCTGACAACCTTATAGGTGGATTTATAGGAATTTATCGCTAGATATTGGTATTTGAACATTTGAATCTGAGTTTCCCTCCCTTTCTCCTTCTCTTCTCTCCTTCTTCTATAAATAGCAGAGTTATGCTTTGTAAAAGATCCCTATCTCTGTAGAACGACAACATGCCAAAATGGTGGCTGACTTCCCATGGGTCTTAGACCTTGGTGTGGTCTCTGTAATGTATTCTCACCTCTTTTCATGAATGTAAATGACTGTGCATCCCTTAAGTAATAAAATCATGTTTTGTGGAACTCTTGTCTTCCCTCTCTTGTTTTCATTGCATCTCGCCTCTCTGTTTGCATTTTCTGGCATGATGTGCATACTCCTATGCTTGCATTCCCCACATTCATGTGTTGTGTGCACTTTGGAAGGCCGATCCCATGTGTTGATATGTGGTATGCGCCATCTTCCCTCTTCTCCTACGCCCTCTCTATTTCCTTCACCACTCGTGGAGAGAGATCGACCCTTTCCTTCGGCGTTATCACCTTCCTTAGCTTAGGATTTCCCCTTTCTACACATCCTTCTATCCCTGGTCCCTTGGCATGTTTAGTCTAGGATTTTCTTTTAGCATTAGGAGTAGTAGTAGTGTTAGAGGTAGGTAGAGGAACTGGCCTTCTCCGGAGATCCATCCTAAGCGCGCAAGGTCCCATAACTTGGGGATGGTTCCATTGTGGTCTCAAACATCTTGGCCTTTTCGAGATCCGAGACGTGGGTGCATGTTTGAGAAACTAACAAGAACATAAAAATTAATTATGGAATCAGTAATTTTATATGTGATGTGCATTATGTGTTGATTTGTTGATTGTGGTTAAGTAATGATAAAATGTTGTGGTGATTGGAAAACATGTTGTAATGTGGGAAACCTTTAATGTGGTGGATTATTGATGCATGATGTAGATATGTGTATTTTTAAGCTAGTAATAAAAATACTCATGAGAGTAATTGTAGTGTTGTACTACCTTGTAAATGTGTAATGTTACCCTCGTGAGGGAAACATAGTGAGAATCCTGAAATTTGATGCATGTTGTGATGAGTAAATTGTCATGTTGTGTTGTATTGTCCATTATTGTTACATGAGAGTGTTGTATGTATATGTTCATATTGGTTGTTGTGACTACCAAGTATTAGTGAATTGTGTGGTATTGATGTTACCCTACATTACGTGGCCTTGCGTGTAGCATCGAGGTGTAAGTTTGCAAAAAGAAGGTGTGAACCAAGTGAAAATAACCTTTATTCGAGTATGAAATTGGAAGTGGAGTCTTATGTAGACCAAGACCTAACTCTATCTGTTTGGTATAATTCAATCTTGCTCAGTATATTATGGATGCGCACCACCTTAGGCTCTGCTTATGCAAACTTGATTCCTTGTTTTCTCCTATTTGGGTTGTCCATCAAACAATCCTATCTAATACTTGAATGTGTCTATTTAGCCATTTATTTAATATAGTTTGAAATTTTCTTTTGAGTTTAAAAGTTATCTTAGCCTAAGGCTTGATATTTGATGCCACTTAGTGATTGAAGCTACATTTGACATGATGGTTCTAATGTTGTGATATGTTAAAATAGGGTCTTGGGTTCACCACGGAGTGGTAGTACCTATGGATCCACATTTTTGTATAGGGGCATGCCCCAAGGGGATCATGAATCTTATAGCTTTAGAGATACAAGTTATTATGCCACTTAAGGGGAGGTGATGGGGCTCTATGTGCCTAGGGCCATAGGGTGACCTAGACTCATTGAATGGAGAAATAAGGTAGCATGTTGATATTTGTTATATAATGTATTTTGTTGGAGGTAAAAGGGGATTGTATTTTTGAAGGTAAAAGGGGTTGTGTTTGTTGGAGATAATAGGAGGTTTTGTTTTTTGGAGGTAAACGAGGTTGTTTGGGAGTATCTTATTCATATATTGAGACTATGTTTGAATTGTGTAAAAATCTAAATTCTCCCTTTGTGACATATTATCATATGACATTCTTGCATATCAAGTGGATATATCTGTATTGTGAAAACATGACTTATCTTGTAAAAAACTTCATACTGGACCATACCTGCCATGAGTGAAGGTATGAAAATAGATTTGTGTATAAAAATCCTTAAGGGAAATGATTGTAGCCAATAATCATTACCATGACTTGCAAGATGAAAACAACCTCATATGCTTGAAAATAAATGACCAATCCTTATGTTGAAAATATTATTCTCATGATAAAACAAATGAACATAACCATATATCATACTCTTTGCATGTATTACCACATGTAAAAATTAAAATATCACCTCCAACCCTTAAACTAGTTGAAAACATGAAAAATAGTGGATGAGCAAACCTAGAACTTGAAATTTTATCTAAAACATCACATTAGTATCCATTATGTTATAGAAAATTCCTTTAAAACCCCTTTCTAACCCTGGAGATCCCATCAAATTATGTGCTTAAGAAATGAAAACTTAATGATTTATGGTTATTAGTTACTTTTCTGGATGAATATGGCTTTTGTTTTCATGATGATGGGATGTGGTGGTTCATTCTTGGTACTTTGGGAGAAATTATTACTTGATATTGCTTGGATCACAGATCCTATTTGGGATTTATTGATGTTGATATGCCATATTACGGTGCATATGTGGATTGTTGAGTCAATCATGCGAGTCCATTTGTTATGTATATGATGGTTGAGGCTTGATGCTCCTCATTTATTGTATGTGATACCTTGATCTTATCTTGGTGCCGTGTGGATATTGTCACGATTTGAGTCATGTAAAAAGATATTACATATGTATTTTTGTGATTCCTTGTTGTTATGATAGGAATGCATTACATATATTTTCTAGACTAGGGGAATGTGTATTAGGTGATATGAAGTTTGACTATAAATTTCTTCACATGGTTGAGTTAGTAGTCTTATGTTGAGTTACGAGCATGAAAATGTGTTAACATGGCATTTTTGGGTTGTTAGTATTGTGCTTGGGCCTTGTGTGACATTGTGATGTCAAGTGTTTTGGGTAACCTGTTGGAAATTTAAAATTGAATTGTTAAACATTGAGATATTATGAGTATTGAATCAAAGAAATTGTATAAAGGAAAAGACTAAGTGAGTAATAAAGTAAAAGAGAAATGTTAGTCTTCATCAAACATTAACGATTGAAGAAAATATTCAAATCTTGTTGCTTCCTTATGGTCACACTTTAGCAACACAATCATTTTTGTCGACGAAATGAGTCATGTTGGGTTTCCCCTAGCTCGTGAATACCACCTTCATATCTTGGCATTGTTTCACATTGAGGACAATGCTCTTATAAGGAGGGAGATGTAATGTTGCTCTCGATTAGGTGTGTTGATTTTTATTAAGAAAGTGAAATTTCAATAATAATGATGATAAAATATAGTAAATAATTTCCATAAAATGGAGTTCCAAATTAAACGAAATGAGGTGAACAAAAACAAATAAATAAAAAGAAAATAATAATAAAAGGAATTTAAAAAATAAGCAAGTGGGAATTAGAGGGTGAGGAATTTAAGGAGGTAGGTGGAAAATTGATGGAGAGAACATGGGATTAGTTTCCTAGGATTCCACATTGGCCATGTGAATACTATGACACTTGTTTGGAAAAAAATGGTCATTTTATTTGTGAAAGTCCCATTTTGTCTATAAGTTACATACCATTTTATATGGTGGTCGTGTCATCCATACCAAGGAGCAGTTTATAGGAGATGATGACATCCTTATGAATCATTTTGGATGTTTCACCAAATGCAACCAACAAGTGTCTACACGATTCATCCACCCTTAGCCATAATACTCCCTATCTATGCAAAAATGTGAGTTTTGGAGTAGGGAAAGTGAATCCTCATGAAGTAGAGTTGTTATTTCACCAATACAACCCAAATAGTTTGCCTTTGCCAACATGTTCTCTGCCTATGTGAAATAAGATATTTATAATAAGTTATGGACATCCAAAGAAGTGTTGAGTTGTGAAGCTTAATTACTTCATTTTAGAATGTAATTGGAACTTGCTGGAAAATATAGTAATCGGCATCGGTCAAGGCGGGCCGACATCGGTTAGGTATGATCGGCATCGATCAAGCAAGTAAGGAACTCGTGGCGGTTAGGTAGAACTAGTGTCGGTTACAAGTGCGATGAAGTTTTAATTAACTCTCAGGAATTATATCTATTTTTAGCATTAAAATAGATTTATTAATTGTGATTGCATGGCTGAGTTCCCTAAGACTATAAACAACTATATAAGCATAAAATCTAGGGTTTATAAAAAGAGAGAATTGATCATAATTACAAGATAATTATGTGAGAGAGAATTCTTGGTAAAGAAGAAAAATCTTGATAGAAAGAAAGTACTGAACATATGAGAGGTGTGGAAGATTGTAAATCTTCATTGTATATCTTGTCAAAGCTTTGGATAATAGATTGGCTTGTTTCTTGGTGGACGTAGCCCACATTGGGTGAACCATGTTAAATCTGGTGTTGATTTATGTCTCTTGTTTTGTATATTTCTTCTAGTAGAATATCCACTTTTATTTGCATGTATGCTTAGATTTGATATATTGTCTGTATAACCGGTGTGTTAACCCTAACAATTGGTATCAGATCTTTATTTGAGGCTTTTGTGTGTTGATAGATTTACTCATAGAGGGTTTTCTGATTGAGTGGGAGCTATAGCAATGGTAGAAGAAAATAAATACAAGGTAGAGAAGTTTGACGGCTGAAATTATCAATTATGGAAGATGCAGATTGAGGATTATCTGTATCAAAGAGATTTTTACTTATCATTGGATGAGAAGTCTAGACCTACGAAGATGATTGATGAAGAATGGAAGATTCTTGACAGAAAGGCTTTGGGATCTATAAGATTGAGCCTGCAGCATCCGTGGCTTCCAATATTACAAAAGCGGCTTCTACGGTAGACTTAATGAAATCTCTTGCTAATTTATATGAAAAACCTAGTGCTTCAAATAAATTTTATTTGATGAAGAAACTATTTAGTTCTAAGATGCATGAAGGTGAATTTGCCTCTAGTCATTTGAATGATTTCTGATCTATTGTAAATCAGTTAAAATCAGTTGCAATACCATTTGATGATGAAGTAAAATCACTTTTATTCTTATGTTCTTTGCCTGATAGTTGGGACAACTTGGTAATGATTATTAGTAATACATCATCTGCTAATAATATTTTGAAGTTTGATGATGTGGTTAGTATAATCTTGAATGAAGAAATTTGCACAGGAAGAGTACAGAGGAAACATCATCTGGAAATGCTTTGAATGTAGAAAGTAGGGGCAGGAAGAAGGAGAGATCTAAGAGTAATAGTAATGGGAAATCAAAGTCAAGGGACAACATATCTAAATCCAAAAGTAAGAGAATTACTTGTTGGAAATGTGGAAAGAAAGGACATGCAAAGATAGATTGTTGGTCCAAGGATAAAGAGAACCAAAACCAAACAAAGGTAAAGAGGTGAATCTTGCTACATCATAGGTAATGCAAGATGCTCTTATTCTTTATTTAGATAGTAGAATTGAATCATGGGTTTTATATTCGGGAGTTTCTTTCCATACAACCCCTAATAAGGGTTATTTAAGAATTATGTCTAGGGTAATTTTGGGCATGTTTATTTGGGTGATGATGAACCTTGTAGTATTACGGTAAAGGGAAGTTCATCTAAAATTGTAAAATAGAAATACATGGGTATTGAAAGATGTGAGACATGTGCCAAGTCTCGGGAGGAATCTTATTTTTAGAGAGAAAGTTGGCGAATCTGGTTACATGGTTGCTTTTACAGAGACTCTTGGAAACTCACCAAGGGTTCTTTGTTGTGGCAAGAGGTAAAAAGGTAGGAATGTTATACTTATCTACCTGTATTACTGATTCCTTTTTTGCATTATCTACTTCAGATTCAGATGCATGCATGTGGCATAATCGGTTGGGTCATATGAGTCAAAAAGGAATGTAGATCTTAAAGGCTAAGGGTAAGTTATCGATTTGAAAGATTTAGATCTTGATTTCTATGAGCATTGTATCTTAGGAAAGTAAAAGAGAGTGAGATTTCTCAAATTTGGGGCAACTAAGAAGGATTATAAATTAGATCTTGTACACTCAGATGTGTGAGGACTAGCTCAGGTAGCTTCTCATGGAGGATCCCAGATATTATGTTACTTTAATTGATGATGCTACAGAAAGGTATGGGTGTATTGTATTTAACGTAAATCTGATGTTTCGAGACTTTTAAAATATGGAAAGCCCTTGTTGGGAATGAATCAAATTCTACGTTAAAGTGCCTTAGATCCGATAATGGTGGTGAATATTGTAGCAAGGCTTTCAATGATTAATGTTCAATGAATGGGAAACGTAGAGAAAGAATAGTTCCAAGAACACCACAAAGAATGGTGTTCCGTAAAAGAATGAACATGATAATGATGTAACATGCTAGAAGTATGAGGATATATTCGGATTTCCCTTACGCTTTTGGGCACAAGCAGTTGATCTAATGCAGTTTATTTGATTAACCGTGGCCCTTCAAGTTCACTAGATGGAGGAATACCAAAGTATGGACCGGAAAAGAGGTAGATATTTCTTTTCTTAAGGTTTTTGTGTAGAAACTTTTGTGCATGTTGATAAAGAAAATAGAAAAAAATTGGATGCAAAATCCAAGAGGTGCACTTTCATTATTTATGGATCTGGTGATTTCAGTTTCCACTTTTGGAATTTAGAGAATTCTAAAATTATTAGGATTCGTGATGTTGAATGGAATGAAAAGAGAATGTACATGGATCAAATTTTGGTACCCAAGGATGAGAAAATTGAGAAGTTTATTGATGAAAATGAACTCTTGGGTTTTAAAGAAACACCTACAGAAATACACAGTAACCATGGTCGGTTATTCCCTGATAGACATCAATCAGATGAACCACCGACGGTTACAGAGGATGAGAATTGACATCGGTTATCGTAATCAACATTGGTTAGAGGTGACCGACATTAGTCACTGTTAGAAGTTGATACTAATGTTCAGGAGGCCTAGATAGAGCCTCCGGTACCCCAAACTCATGTGAGAAGGTCACAAAGGGTAAGTAAACTTCTAGAAAGATTTACACCTCTATTTTATTTATTATTGATTGATAGTGGTGAACCAGAGAGCTTTGAAGAAGCAATGCAGGATAAGACTCACATTCAGTGGGAGCATGGCATGGATGAGGAGATGGAATCCTTGGAATAGAACTAGACTTGGGATTTGGTTAAGTTGTTTGCTGTAAGTAAGAGAACATTGCAGAACAAGTGGGTTTATAGGATTAAAGAAGAAGAGGGTGGACAGAAAAGGTACAAGGTAAGGCTTGTAGTAAAGGGATTTGCATAGAAAGTAGGTATTGACTTTGGTGAAATATTTTCTCCTGTTGTTAAAATGACTTCTATTTGTACTGTATTGAGTTTAGTTGTAGTATAATATTTTCATTTAGAGTAACTAGATGTGAAGATGAATTTCCTTCATGGTGATTTGGATGAAGAGATTTATATGCAACAACAACTTGGATATGAAGTCAAGGGTAAGGAGAAATTTGTGTGCAAGTTAAAAAAGAGCCTATATGGGCTAAAACAAGTTCCAAGGCAATGGTACATGAGGTTTGATAGTTTTATGCATGAGCATCGTTACTTGAGATGTGAATATAAACATAGTGTTTATTTTAAGAAGCTTGAAAATGGGAGCTATATTATTTTATTACTGTATGTGGATGATATGCTTATTGTAGGATCTAGTATGCAAGACATTGGTGAGCTTAAGAGAAAGCTAGCTCACACATTTTCTATGAAGGATTTAGGATCTGCAAAAATAATCCTTGGCATGCAAATACATAGAGACAAGAAAAACAAGAAATTGTATTTGTCTCAGGAGGATTATATCTACAAGGTGTTAGAAAGGTTCAACATACAGAATGCAAAACCTGTTAGTACACCTATGGCTGGACACTTCAAATTGAGCAAAGATCAGTGTCCTTCATCACATGAGGAGGTCAAATACATGACATGAGTACCATATGCTTCAACAGTTGGAAGTCTCATGTATGCTATGGTTTGTACAAGACCAGACTTTGCATAGGCAGTGGGAGTTGTGAGTAGATATATGGCTAATCGAGGTAAAGAGTATTAGAAAGCAATCAAATGGATACTCAGGTATTTGAAAGGGACATCTAGCATGCAGTTATGCTATAGAGGTTCGGATATTTCATTACGTGGCTATGTTGATACGGATATGGTCGGAGATCCGAATGGTAGGAGGAGCACTACTGGATATATTTTCATAGTAGGTGGAACAACAGTAAGCTGGATTTCTAGATTGCATTAGGTTATGGCTTTGTCTACTACAAAGGAAGAGTATGTTGCAGCTTCATCGTAGACACCCATAATTACGCCCAAGCAATTTAAATACTTAAATTGTGTTAATTATCCTCTTTCTCACAAATCGACGACATATCATCAAAAGTGCTCATTTTCCCTCATATCATCATTAATTAATTACACTAAGCTAATTAATTAAGTTACCTATCTAACAAATACCCTAATTAACGACCTTCCATTAATAAATCACCCCTTCTATCTGGACTAATTAATTATTATTAATTAATTAGCTATCCCCTTCATTTAGCCAATAAATCAATATTTAATTGATTTAATCCCCTTCTAATAGCCTAAATCGTACTAATATTCCTCTAATTATCTTCTATAAGCTTACATCTACCTATTAATTAATCACCTTTGATTAATTAAAACACCCCCTAACTCCCATGACTCGCTTGAGCATAAATTAAACCCTTTTAAAGTAAGGTTACCTTTTATAAAGCAACCTTATCCATTCTTAATCATCTTTTACCTTTATCCCACATGCAAAGGGATGAAGTGTTTCCTTTATCCATTGGGCTATATAAACAACCATGTCTCTACTTCTACACCTACACCTAAACTTCTTAAGAGAACAAATGCAAAGCATATAACAAAGAGACTAAGAGCTTGCCTTTTGTTTTCTTGAGAGGTCACCATTGTTAAGAGCTAAAGCTTTATATTCTTGCATTCTTTAAGGATCAAACAAAACAATTTTTGCTTGCCATTAGAGCTAAATAGGTCCATTCATTCTTGTTAGTAATCTAGAGAGTAGAGATGTTAAAATAGCATGCATAGTTTTGATCTCATGTTTTCAAAGTTATAATGTTAGTTTAGATCTTGTTTAGTTCTCTATCTTGATGGTGTTTATCCTTTGATTTAGCTAAATTATAGAACTATTTTAGGTGGTAGTTCTTGCTTCATTTTATTTAGCATCAAGCAAAGTATACTTGCACACATTTGGCACGCCCAAATGGGACACTTAGTCTCATGGCATTTTAGTTTAAGTTTCTTTGTTTTGGCTAACTTTTGATATGCACATGTATTAATTAATGTCCATTTTCTTGGAATTTTTTCTCATTTGATATGCATAACTTTATGTTCATAGCCATAATTGTAATGGGTTATTGCCATTCTTAAGCTAACTTGTCAAAAATTGAGATATTGTGAGTTTTCTTGTGTTTGCTGCCGTATTTTTGTTGTAGGTCTAGCGCAGAACGATTTTAGGGGCGCATGCATGATTTTTGTGGCACAAGTATGGTTTTCGGGGTGCATACATCTCTCTAGTGGCGCATGTGTCCTGTTAAAATCTGTCATTCTGTCACGACCCTTGGCGCATGCACACTAACCCTGGCGCACATACCCTAACCAACGACGCAGGTGCACTAACCCAGGTGCACACGTCATTTCATACTGTACCTTCACTACATAATGAAACCTGTCAGATCGGCACACACACCCTAACTAGGGTGCACATGCGGTTTTAGTGGCGCAGGTATATTTTTCTGGTAATGCGGTTATTTTGTCTATTTTTCTCGAGTAGTGGATATGCTTTTTTTTTGGCGCACACCTCTCTGGTGGCATAGGTGTTTAATAGATCTAAAAATTCCATAGAGTGGCGCATGTATTATTTTAGGGAACAAGCACTGTTTTCGTGGTGCACACATCTCTTGGGTGGCGCAGGTACACTGTGTGCCAAAAACAACCTTTGGTGGCACATACGCCCTAACCCACGCGCAGCACTGAAAAAGGGGTGCAGCGTCCTTTTGCATTTTTTTGAAATTAAAGTATTGATGTGCTAACATTCTTGTAGGTTTATCTAATCATATATTTGTCTTTGCAGGCTATTTTTACATGTTTGTATTTGATTAGGTAATATTTTGCATTGTTTACTTATAGGATTAAGATCACGTATGCTCTTCCCTCGCATCCCTTGGGGTGATCTTGGGAATTAGAAATGATTCTTAAGTCCTTTTGATGCTTTGAGATTGTTAAGAGTATTTGATTTGGAATTGGTTAAATTGGCATAATTGAATTAAAGTGTTTTTCCATTTGATATCTTTTTGAATTTTAGAAGACAATCATGTATGCTCTTCTCTTACGTCTTTGGACGATCTGAAGAATTAGAAATGATGCCTTCTCTTTTGATGGAAAACTACTAAACATCATCATACAGGACCAAAACACTTGTCAAAGAATGGAGGAATCAAAACAAAAGTCAGAAAACTACTACTATAGTTGTTATACAGGTTGCCAAACAGTGATTCGAGCAAACCACATCTAATTAACAAAGATAAAAAGAACAACATATTCCAAACACCGTAGGTTTTGAAAAGGTTACGTCCTCTCCGCTCAACTAGAACATAACCCCTTTGGCATAACGCCTTAAGCTATAATAATGGGGGTGGTTCCAGGAACCCCAAAGTAGTCCACACAAGAGGGAACCTTGTGGACGAAACGGGAAATGCTCCACACTACCTATCTGATTAGTAAATCCTTTGTGAGATAGATTTACAAGTTGTCCCTACGCGACCCTTTTAAGTACACATTTGGATGCATTTATTGCCCACTGTGCTTGAAGGGGGCAAAGTTGAGATACTTCCAAACTAGTCATTTTGACTTTTTGGGTAAATCATCCCGCTCATGGATAATATTTGTAGCACCTAGGACGAGAGAACCACTTAGGAAGATATACTTTGGCCAGGATCCCACTTTAACCATTCTAAAATAGTGTTCAGTTGTGAACCATATTTTCATTGAGAAATGTGTGACACGTTACTTTTGCCTAATTTTTACTTGCTTTAGGGAAAGGTGAAACTCTCTGTCCAAGTGAAGCCAAAATTTTCCATCCTTTTTTGATTTGCTTCCTTCACATTATTTTGACACTTTTTTATCGAAGAGGTGTGAATACCTTTGTGTTTCCAATCGATTATTTCTATCACTTTTATGTCCTGCTTACGCCCATCCATGTTTACACTGGGTAAGTTAAACATCTAAAGTGTATGGAGGCATATTCACGTCATTGGTAGCCATTGTGATCTTGATACCCATGTTAGGATCATCATCATAGTTAGGAATGGTTCATAATTTTATCTCCCTTTGACATATTACCTTGTTTGTATTGTCTCGACATAATTAAGATACTTAACTCACGTTTCTCGTAAACATGATCTAAGTGTCTCGTATTATGGTGTTACGCTACCCAAGTTTTAACACATCCTTAGTATACTTTGAATTAGTTTGATTTCAAACATTGTCCCAAATCTTGAAGGGTGTCACTTACTTTGTTTGCATCTTTTGATACCACTTTGACACTAATATCTCACTTCTCCATGAAGCTCGATAGACATGTCCAATTGGTGTGGTTATGTAGCTTACATTTGTAAACCTCACCCTTTAACATTTAGGCCTTGTTGGTTGTTAAACTTGTTGTGGTATCCTTTGATTGGGATTCACATCTACCATTTGTTAATATTTACACCTTATTCATTTCGAGCTTGATGTAAATATTGACATTGTGTTGATCATCTTTGCATCGCATTTTCATATGGTGTATTTCCTTATTGATTGAATTTGTGTTTCACACTTGCATGATTGTTTCTTGTGATTATTCATTCAGAAAACTTATTTTCTAGGACAGTCCTTTCGATCTCATCGAGATTACGTCATCATAATGTCTATTTTCCTTAGACCTTCTTTAGAAAATCACGCATGTATCTCCATGCTTACATAATTTCTATCTGGTTGTTCTTATGCTACCAAAATAGACATGTCACTTCCTTTCCTTTGAAGGAGTTCCATCACACTATCTAGATCTAGACATTTGTGCTTAAAACAAAGTGCCAAAATGATCGATTATCGTGCGGTTCCCATACTTAAAAAAACGTGGAACCTAGGTTTAGTAATTCAAATCAAAATATTCCCATTACAACTAAAACTTGTTTAGTTCTTCGTGCTAGAGAGCCCATATGGGTAACTCGTTCCCCACATTCATCTCCTAGTCGGTGGTATGATTTGGATGCTTATGATCCAAATTATTATTTAAGTTCCCCCACTCTTCTTTTGATTCTAATCCAAACATTTCTTCTTCTTCTCCGAGGATTCCAATCCAAATATTTCTTCGATTCTTCCGATGATTTGGATCTAAACTACTATTCGATTCATCCAATTTGACTCTCAAGTCACGGTCCTCCCCCTTCTTCACAGACCTCTATTACCGATCATCTAAACAATGTTCTCCTCCTCTAAAGATTTGTGTCACCACAAATCATCTTCATCCTTCATCTAATGTGACTCCTACGTCACGGTCCTCCCTCTCTTCGCAGGACCCCTTTTATCAGTTCGCCTCAATGACGTCTTCTTCCTTTGAAGATACACGCAACTCCAAATCCATCCAATCAAAAATCTAATACAATTCTTGAATTGTGGTCCTCCCTTTCTTTGCAGGACCCTTGTTATTATTCATCCAATGTGATTCTTGAATCATGGTCCTCCCCTTCTTCGCAGGACCTTCTTCATCAATCACCCCCAATAAGTCTTCCTCCTTTGAAGATTCGTGTGACTCAAAGTCCTTCGAGACAAACGTCTGAATCGACCCATGTGTCACAATCTACAGACTTTGGAATTAATCCTACTATTTTACATACGACATACCATTGTATAGGTAGGTCCACACCACCTTCTTCTACTCCTGAGACATATAGCTACACATCTTCTTTGTCCCCCACAACATCTTCTTCTATCAATCATCATCAAGCATCTTCTAAGTCTCCCACACCAATTGGATCTCTTTCTTCCAATCAACCCCTGGTGGTTGATCAAAAACTCATACCGATTGATCTCTTTCAGAATGAAGAAACAATCAGGGCATTTATAGGGGCATATGAAGATATTCCTTTAGCAGATTACGAGAAAGGATTCTCTTTATATTTTGATGCATCTGCATATTGTGAGGAAAAGGTTGATTCCTTTTATCAAGAAATGGAGGAAGAGCCTCAAATCATGCAACTTGATCCTCCTCTTAATATTCCATCTTCCCATTCTTCATTATGTGATGAAACTCCTTGGTCTTGCATTGATCCATGGCATATCTTCTCATCACCCAATAACGCTTTGTCTATTATAATTCCTCAATCACAATCTCTTATGGGGTCAATGCCAAGTAGCTCTTCATCTTAATCTAGGTGTGGGTCACCTTCTAGTAGCCCTCCCTCTACTATTTGTGGGACATTTTCAAGTAGTCCACTATCTTCTATTCTTGGGGCACTTCCAACTAGCACCTTGTCTTCTAGGTATGAGTCACCCCCGGGTAGTCCATCATCTTCTATTCTTGGGCCATATCCTAGTAGTCCATCATCTTACATAAATGGGTCACATCCTAGTAGCCCTTCATCTTCTATCTATGGCTCACCTCCCAGTAGCCCATCTTCTTTAATCCTTGGACCATATCCTTTTCATCAATCACATTATTCTTCTACCAAAGACGGTGGCAAGCCCGTGGTCATTTCTCACATAAGTTCTAAATGTCCACATTCACTTTCTTCTCCTTCTTGAGATTAGACAAGTCACGCGTTAGCTTATAAGAAACCCAAACAGTTTCTTAATCAAGCTCAGATCAAAATTGTAAAGAGCTCTATAGCTCCCAACAAATCAAACAATCTCAAAATTCTAAATCAAGCACGATTTAAGAACGCACATCAACGTAACCATCAAGTATGGCACAAAGTGCAAAAACCTATGGATAGGGAACTCAAACTCCCACATACAAAACCCATGTTTCAAAACAAATCACAGTCATTTATTGAGTGTGAACTCACCACGATCATCGAGATCGGGATAATATCACTCTTGATAAACAAATGCACTTAGTCTCCCTTATCAAGGAAGTCACACACATCGTTGTTGGATCCTATCATATAGATTGACATTGTTGGTCCCAAAATCTAAAAAATCTAAAAATCATAAAAATCATAAAACAATTCAAAAATACAAAAAAATGAGAAAACACAAGCAAAATCAAAGGTACAAAGATCAGACATTACAATTAGGTATTATGTACACATGGATGTTTCTTTCTTCCCTTTCTTATCATTCCTCTGCAATTATTCCTACCATTTTCATCCCTTCGGTGATATTTTGGTTAGCCTATTCGCATGCATTTTGTGACATTTATCTCTATGGTATCCATTTGACCTTGGTCTTTCATCACCTTGGTAAATTAAAGAACAACTGACCTCATGGAGATCCTATCACATTCAACATCTAATAAACTTGTTACGAAGAAATTTTGGACATATTTGTTGACACTATCCAATGTCATCATCACAATCACTTCCACCTCCTTCCATCAAGCCATCTGTGGTTCTTAACCCCTTGTCAAACAAGAGAGCTAAAATAAGTTTTTAGAAAGCAAAAGAATCAAAATCAATCAAAAATCAAAAGCTAAAAGCTACAAAGAAAAAGCAAATTGATATATTACTCTCTTGGGGTATTTCCAATAATCTCTATCGGGCTATGGACGCCTAACTGAAGTAGAGCAATGTTGCAATTAGAATCAAATGCATCTCCATCGGGCTATGGATGCCTGGCTGGCAACAGAGCAATGTATGGTTATCCTTCCACCCTTCATTCACAAATCACCTATCACCTATCAAAATCAATCATCCCTACACATTGGCTAGGGTCTCTTCACTTGTTGTCTATTAAATCTTCACTTCAAGAGGTAATAAACTCCACGTGCACACACTGGATCTCTATGAGTAAACATGATTAGTATGTTACCAAGTGTCTTTTTTTGGACCTTGTTCAGACTCTTACTCTAGTCCATATCTCGTCTCACGATTTATGCCTTTGGCTAATCACTTCTTCATCATGAGGCTTCTAAGCTACATTCATATCATTCACATCGTTCTTCTACTTCATTCAGAACATCCATGTGTATAAGATTACTTTTTGCCATGTTTTTGGGCACCTTTGTCCCCTTCCACAAAAAAATCTTCTCCTTCCTTTCTATCATGTGATTTTAGGCCAACTTACGTTGGGGGCATCCTTGCTTCTTCCCAACATTTCATTGGTTTATGTTCATCATCATGTTGAACCTATTCATAATGGCCTTGGGTCCCGCTTATACATGTGAAGAGTTTACCTTTGAATACTCCCACCTAATTGTTAGGGAATTTTTGCATCTTCACCTTTCTGGTACACATGTGGCCTTATGCCCTTGTACATCCCATCTATCGCTAGGGGCATCCATGCTTCCTTGTCTTCCTGTACATAGTTTCATAAAACTTTCAAAATCAACCAAAACATTCAAATATGTTTCAAAAAACTTCTAAAAATTGAAAATCATCCTACAAAATGTTGCTCTTTGGTTCTCACTTGTTCATGTGTGTGACTTGCTGATCATCTTGATCTACCTCCATCAACAAAAGTTAGGTTGCTTACTTGATCCGTACTCTGGGGCACAACTAGTAGCCTGGTACTATTTGCAGTGCACATTGCTTTTCCATCAGACCCAAGTGTCCTCCGTTATTCCCCTCGCATGTATCCTTGCTTGGGGCACCATCATCAACCCTTGTTAATTTGCACAGTCATAACTAAAGCTTGATAATAAAAAATTATATAATGTTTCTCTCGTTATTTTAGCTTGTTTACTTTCTCGTATTGCATTACATTTGGTATGTTGCATGGACTTAGGCATATTTCACTTTCTCGTATTGCATTGCATTTTGTGTGTTGCATGGAGTTTATGTTTTCAGAAATGGACAATCATTTGTAGTATGAATTTTCATGTCGTTCTATCTTTGTCGTATGCTTATATTTTTCATAAGGACTGATGATGTAGCTCTTATGGCAATATGATGACACCAAAATTGTTCCAATACATAGCGGCTAGAGGATAAGTTCTTCTCTCCCCTCCTCCATATTCCTTCTGCATCGCTTTCCTCTCACCCCTATTCTTCCATCTTATCGAGGCATCTTGCCTCTTCCCATTATTTTATCTATCTCTCACCTTTTTTGATCGTCGATTGTCTTCTTTCATCACCCCATCGACGCTCGAGGGGGCATCTCTCACTTCTACTAATTTTTCTTCTACCTCTTCAAAATTCCACCCATCTACTATCTTTGAAGTGGCGTCACTTACGCCACCCCAAAGAGGGGCAAATGTAGACACCCATAATTACGCCCAAGAAATTTAAATACTTAAATTGTGTTAATTATCCTCTTTCTCACAAATTGACGACATATTGTCAAAAGCGCTCATTTTCCCTCATATCATCATTAATTAATTACACAAGCCAATTAATTAAGTTGCCTATTGAACAAATACCCTAATTAACGACCTTCCATTAATAAATCACCCCTTCTATCTGGACTAATTAATTATTATTAATTAATTAGCTATCCCCTTCATTTAGCCAATAAATCAATATTTAATTGATTTAATCCCCTTCTAATAGCCTAAATCGTACTAATATTCCTCTAATTAGCTTCTATAAGCTTACATCTACCTATTAATTAATCACCTTTAATTAAAATAAAACACCCCCAACTCCCATGACTTGCTAAGCATAAATTAAACCCTTCTAAAGTAAGGTTACCTTTTATAAAGCAACCTTATCCATTCCTAATCATGTTTTACCTGTATCCCACATGCAAAGGGATGAAGTGTTTCATTTATCCATTGGGCTATATAAACAACCCTCTCTCTACTTCTACACCTACACCTAAACTTCTTAAGAGAACAAATGCAAAGCATATAACAAAGAGACTAAGAGCTTGCCTTTTGTTTTCTTGAGAGGTCACCATTGTTAAGAGATAAAGCTTCCTATTATTGCATTCTTTAAGGATCAAACAACACAATTTTTGATTGTCATTGGAGCTAAATAGGTCCATTCATTCTTGTTGGTAATCTAGGAGAGTAGAGATGTTAAAATAACATGCATATTTTTGATCTCATATTTTCAAAGTTATAATGTTAGTTTAGATCTTGTTTAGTTCTCTATCTTGATGGTGTTTATGCTTTGTTTTAGCTAAATTGTAGAACTATTTTAGGTGGTAGTTCTTGCTTCATTTGATTTAGCACTAAGGAAAGTATACTTACACACAATTTCTACAAAGGATAGCAAGGGAGATGATATGGATGATTAGGTTCATGGAAGAGTTGGGAAAGGAGTAAAGTGATTGTAAACTATTTAGTGACAATCAAAGTGCAATTCATTTGGCAAAGAACTCAATGTTTCATTCGATAACGAAACACATTTAGTTGAGGTATCACTTCATACGGCAGGTATTGGAGGATGGACAGTTGAATCTGGAAAAGATTCATATGAGAAAGAACCCTGTGGATATGCTAACAAAGCCATTAACAAAGGAGAAGTTGGAGCTACACTCCACTTTTGTTGGTCTTCAAGTTTGAGACTTGAAGAGGAAGAAACAAAGCCAAGGAAGGATCCAAGAATGACGTTGTACAGGTATGGTGCAATAATTAAACTCCAAGTGGGAGATTGTTGAGTTGTGAAGCTTAATTACTTCATTTTAGCATGCAATTGGAACTTGCTAGAAAATACAATAACTAGCATCAATCGAGGCGAGACCAACATCGGTCAAGCAAGTAAGGAACTCGACGGTAGTTAGGCGAATCGACATCGGTTACCTGTGCAATGAATTTTTAATTAACTCTTGGGAATTATATCTATTTTTAGCATTAAAATATATTTTTTAATGTGATTGCATGGATAAGTGCCCTAAGTCTATAAACGACTATATAAGCATATAAGATATGGTTTAGAAAAAGAGAGAATTGATCATAATTACAAGATAATTATGTGAGAGAGAATTCTTGGTAAAGAAGAAAAAGTTTGATGGAAAGAAAGTACTTGAACATTTGAGAGGTGTGGAAGATCAAATTTTCATTGTATATCTTGTCAAAGCTTTGGATAATAGATTGTCTTGTTTCTTGGTGGATGTAACCCACACTTTGGGTGAACCATGTTAAATCGGTGTTGATTTATGTTTCTTGTTTTGTATATTTATTCTTGTAGAATATCCGCTTTTATTTGCATGTATGCTTAGATATGATATATTGTCTGTATAATCGGTGCTAACCCCAACAAGAAGCATAATGGAGTGGAGATCTCTCTAGATGTAGTACCTTAGAGTATTTTCTAACCTTTTCAGCTTCATTTTTGTGTTATTTTCTAGCAGTGCATAGGTTCAATGGGTGGGGTTGAAAATTATCGAATGGTGTAGGTATTTTATCATTTTAGGACCAAAATGTGTCATTCTTGGTCAGTGGCTATCTCGGGAAACTCTAGAATTTATGGCCATAATGACAAATTAAACCTACGGTGGTTTAGTGGATTTGTTTTCTACGTGGCTATGTGGGTTTGTTTGCTTGGCGGGTCTTCCTCTTTGTGCAACTATTCTTAAAATGCCAATTAAACATGTGGTACATGTGAGGACACCCATGTCTTATGTATGCTACATTAATTGTATTCCATGATTATATGTCTCATTATTTCATTTGGTCAAACACTTTATAGGAAACTGCCAACTTCTACACTTGAAAAACTTCAAATATGTTTTTAGGGAAACGTTGGGAATTTAGATAAGGCACGTGGATTGTTTGCCAAAATTCCTAAAAGAAATAGGGTCTCACAGACTACAATGATTCTTGTATTTTCACAAAATGGGTTTATTGAAAGGGGCACACAATAGATCTATTCACCATTTCCATCATGTTCCCAACCTTTTTTTTAGAAAGAGAGATTTGAAACAAGGTTATGTAAGGTGTTGTAGTTACAAATTACCTAGTAGATATGTATGTAAAATGTGGAAGCATGAACAAAGCCGTGAATGTTTGAATGAATGTGTTTAAGAAATGTTTTTCATGAAATTCCAATATTTATGGTTAAACATAAATTAAATTTGTTGGGAATAGTATTAAAAAATCTTTCAAGCAAATGCAAGTCATCGGTCAAAAGCCATGACAAAAGCCCCAAATGGATGCCTCTAGCAGCGCTGAAACAAGTATAAATCTCCCTTTCTCTTGTACTAAATTATGCATTTTAACATTCTTGATTTTGGTTAAACATTTTGAATAACCGAAAATTTAATTAGAATGATTGATAAAAAACTTTACCATGCCGAAACGTTCATAACTTCAAAATTTGACCTTGGAAAGTGCATGTAAGGAGTGCCAAACCAAATTGCTACAAGCAAAAACCCCTAACATGATCCCTTTCAACCAAGGACACCATGAAATCCCTTAAACAAGCTGAAGATATCACTTTTATGCCCTAATGAGACAATTTTTGAAGACCATTTAACATTTTAGTCACTTAGGGTGACATTCCCATTTTAAGAAAATGTGATCGGTTTCGACTTATGCTTACCACTTTAATTAGGAAAAACAAACCACCCCCACCTACTTATATAATGTTAATATGATAATTAAAAACAAATCTTAGTTATGCAAAAACACTTTTAGAAGTTATTTTTACAAGTGTGTTTTGGGGCCTCTTGTCGTTATGCAATAAGAATGTTTAACGCGTTAATGATAATCGACCTCGAGTCAACTTCTATCGAATCCGATGAGTTATTTGCATATAGGGGAGCTAGTAGGAATAAATTTTTCTTATAATTAAAATGAGTGTTATTGTGACACAGATTGTATGCACTTTAGTCATTTTGGTCAATTTTCACAAAATGTAACTTTAGCTAGAAATATTTCGAGGCTCTCGTTTGACTAGTAACTATTCCGAAACCCTTCTAATATCACCATAGTATTGTGTAGAGTATGATTTGATAAATTAATTTGTATGAATGGATTTTAAAATTTATGATGTTTTCTCTCTTCATTTCTCTCTCTAGATATAAATATGAAATTGTGGTTGGTCTTGAAATGGCCTTTGGATTGAAAATTTAGATGAGTTTGAAATGAAAATGGACACTGAAATATAAATGGTTATGATATTGTGAATAGAAAATAAAATATCTCCTAGTCTTTCTCTCTCTTCCTTACTATTTCTCTAGAAAAAGGGGGAATGTTGATGAATGTGAATGTGTGAATAAGCATTTTCTCTCTCTCTCTCCCCTCCCTCCCTCTCTTTCTCTCTTTCCATTTCTCTATCTATCTCTACTCTTTTATTTTGGATTTCTTGAAATGATGGATGCATTGGTTTATGCTTGAGTGTAAGGGTTTTCCATACCAATCCTAGGATTGACCTGCGTTGGTTACGAGTACTACCGGACAAGAAGGATTAAAAGTGTGATATGTTATTGATCTGGAATTGAAATGTTGTACGTTGACATTGAATTCAAATATTAAATGAAAGTGAATTAGAAATAATGCAATATATGAATTAGTCTTAGGAAGCGTTATTTTCTTGAACTTGTTTTTTTCAATTTACATGGGAAAACTATTTAGCTAGTATCTACTTATGTTTTAAACTACCTTATCAACATCATTAGGGGTGACGCTAAGGAGTATAGGACCAACCATGTTAATTAATAAAGAAGATATTTAACAATGTAAATTGGTAAAAAGTGTAATGTTTACTTCGTGGGTTTTCATGCCTATTTGGATTTAAGTAAGTAAAGTTAGTCTCACCCAAGAACTAGTCTAAGGATAGTTTTTGTATAGTAAATATTCATGTGTTAATAGACCTATATTTATTATTATGTACCCTCATGGATTATAACTTCCGTAGCATTTACTTTAAATCCTTGCATGCACGCAAGTGTAGATGTCCTAGATGTTGATGGAATTGTAAGTGTTTGGAAAACTAAATGGTATGATTTATATGTAATAGACATATTTGGACTAACTTGTGGTTAATTCTCAAGGGAATTTCATTCTATCATACTTAGCTTTTTTGGTGACCTAAACGATGTAGTTCTTATTGGGAACCCGTTTTTGATGTGGTAACATTAGTTTATAATTTTTTTTAGAATATGTGGCATATAATGGTAAGGTGAAGGGAAACCTTCATGTAGAATCCAATGTTATATTTTACTTATCCCTTCCAAGGAAACTAAATAGGGCATGATGTATAATGAATACATGTGGAGTATGGTTTCCTTATATCCCTTGTCGAGATCCTTTGTAAGATAAAATTAAATGAAAGGTAATGCAAGCTAATTTAAGAAGCGCATTGTAGGAGCGTAACTAAACATGTTGGAGTATAAAAGACACTAGAAATTTTGTTAAGGAACAATTTTAATAAATTAAACATTTAAGAATAGAGAAGGCACTAGAAATTTCCATGAAAAATTTCTATATATAAAGATACATCAATAATACACGATATAAACCATAACCAAACTCACGAACAAGAGACAAAGAGAACTAGATAGTATTTCCTAGTGCTAATTAAATAACCTTGTGAGTATAGATCAATGTACTCTCCTTCAAATTGTCTCACTCCAAAAGATGCTTATGATTGTGTTTTCATAATAGAGAATCAATTTCCAAAACTATATAATTATCTCAATGCTTATCGAAGACAAATTCAAGGCTAGATTTTGTAAAGCTCTTCTTTGAACATGTGGTATTCTCTCTAATTTTTTTTCAATTTTTGCAATGGTATAAATAGGGAGTTGTCATCCTTTAACATCCTAGCTAGAGTGTATAGAAAGTTATCTTGTGAAGGGTACTAAAAGAACTAATGAGAATTGAGATTAGATTTGATACACAATTTGAAACTGGAATAGAAAATGAGTCTTCTCAAAATATGAGTTATGGGCCCTAACAATTGTAATGGTGCTTCCACAAACTACAACATCTCTTGATTATGAGATGCAATGTATGTGAATGTAAAATAATTAGTTGTATGTCATTTGGAAAAATGTAAATTGTGAAACTTGGTGTGTATGTGAGATCTCGTACTTATATACGGGACTATGGTAACAATTGTAAATGCGGATTTTATAAAAAAAAATATGGTATTTTTACTATTGCATTTGGGTGTGACAAATAGCTCTAAGTGCAGGCAGTAACATTGTGAAAAATACAAATAAAAGTATTAATCTTGTGCCCTAAATCTTCACAAACACCCTAAATTATTATTTATCTTGATGATTGGTTATTATTTCTAAGTAGTTCACTTCCTACTAACTTGGAGAGAGTGTAGGTTTGGTTTTAAGAGGCGTATTTTATTTTTTTAAATATGAGCACGTAGTTTTTAAATTTTAAATATAATTTTGTAAGCTAACCCGATCAAATAGATAAGTGGATCGATTGATAGGTAGCTTGAGATTCGAGATCTTAGTGGGTTAGGAGATCAAGAGTTCAACATCTCTCCCCTTTATTTTTTATAAGTTGATTTCTTATATTGAAATCTTAAATAAAATGTTAGTCTTAGACTTTTCCATCAAGCTAGCTACCTCAAACATCTAGATAAACTTTCCTTGAGTCTTAAGAGAAGGAAGAGGTAATAGTTTTTAACCCCACCCCCAACTACACACACACACACACACACACACACACACACACACACACACACACACACACACACACACACACACATGTGTGTGTGTGTGTGTGTGTGTGTGTGTGTGTGTGTGTGTGTGTGTGTGTGTGTGTGTGTGTTTGTGGATGCGCTACATATATACATATGTGTATATGTATATGTATGTGTGTGTGTATAATAAGCAAATTAATTCCCGTAAAATATTAAATATAAGGTTTCCATTCTATATAGTTGGAAAATGGTGTAACTTAATCGACCACCTTATAATTTTGATAAAACTTTAAAGTAAGAGGTTAGGGATTTAAAACCCACAATCCTTTTTTTCTTTTTGATTAGTTTTTAGGATAATATTTTCAAAGAGTAATTTTTTATTTTGAATAATAATATTGTTTTTTTTTTTTAATAAAAATAGTGTTATTTTTCTTAAAAGCATTCTAAACATATAAATTTAGGCCCTTATATACATTTTTTTGTATTTCAATTTAAAAACAAAACATATAAAGATCCTAAAACTAGTTTTAGAAAATTATTTTATTTTTTTGGAAAAAATTGGGCTCTAAAAAAATCTATCCTAAAATACCTAGAAAGGTTTTTGTATAATTTTTCAATATTTGTGAAAAAATAGAAAAAATTTGAAATGACTTTTTCAAGTAATTTTAGAAAAGACAAGTCTTAGTTGCTTAATGGATCAAATTATAACATTTATAAAACTAGGTTAGATGCTTAATTTAAGCCCCATAAATTATGGGGCCTTGTAAACAAAATTGGGAAACAGCCTATTAGTAGGAAAGGTAATGTAGAAAACCTAAATGTGTTCTAACAAAAATAATCTTTGCCACTTATTATGTGAAGTGTTAAGAATGAATTCTGCTCTACATCAAATAATAGGAATCACCCAGTGATGCGTGAAAATTACTAGAGTCAATGCGCAAAGGCTCAATATTTTCTCGAACTCACAAACCCTAATTTTGAACTTATGATGAATCCTACAAAAGAATATGAAAAAAAAAAATGGATAATGATAACTTTGGTATAGCTTAAAAAATAAAAATACTTGAATATTCAAATTGCACATAAAATAAACTTGAGATGTTGATTCATACAAATCATCATATTATTTGAGAGTTATTACATTCATAGGCTTCATGTTATTCTACATACAAGGAGATGGATCTCACCTAGTAATCCTCTAAATCACTCCATGTATTTCTCTTATCCCAAGTCTTACTCAACAAACCTAGAAACACTCGTAAAGACTAGACATGTGATTTGTAGTTTACAACTCACATACAATTATTCAATACAAATAAATATGAGATTGTATTATTATTACACACATACAAATATATTATTATTCTCACACTAATATGTAATGTTCACACTATCTAATTCCTAACATTCCCCCTTAGTGTGAACATGGGGTAGTGAACAACTGAAAACAATAGTGTTTGCCAACATGTATAGGTCTCCGCATACTCTACTCATTATTTTTCCCACTATGGTTACCTACATACATATTCTCCACTCTTTATGCTTTCACTTCCAATGATATCTTATTCACTTTGGTTGACCATGTACTTTTATTGATAATATACATGCATGAATTATCCCCTATTCATGCATTTCACCTCTAGTAAATTCACATTGGCGTATCACTAAAAGTACATATCACAGTATATTATTTCCCTTAGTTCCCAATTATCACATGATGAGGACTTTTTCCAAGGAAACGTGCAACACATCAAGATGGTGTTTAGAAAATCTATTCCGACCATGAAACCAACTGGAAAGTGTTTGACAACAATGCACAAATTGTTCAGTTCATTCAAAATGAAGCTGAGTTTTCTTCAAACATGCAAACTGACTTGCATGAAATCTATGGTGATCAAGTGATTAAACTAAAGACAAACAAGTTGCCTAAAGGGATGGTCACCTTAGAGCACATTTTCAGTCATGATGACAAGTTCAAGGGTGAATAAAATAATATGTATGCAATGCAAGAAGAATGCAAGCCCATCACTATTGCACATGACAAAGAGTTGTTGCTAGGCAAATCCTGCACACATGATGAAAAGTAGACCTTCATCTCTCCATATCATAAATACAGTCACATATTCTCATGGGAGTATGTAGACCTTAAAGGATTTGATCCAAGTGTTTCTCAACACTCCATTGACCTTGATCATGGCACCAAGCCCATTAGGAAGAAGAAAAGACCGTAAATCCTAAGATAGAGCCCCTTACGAGGAAGGAGTTATCCAAACTCATTGAGGAAAATATTATATTTCCCATCAAGTACTCTACTTGGGTGGTGAATCTTGTTCTAGTACACAAGAAGAATGGTGAAATCAGAATTTGCGTTGATTTCGTAGATTTCATTAAAATTCCATTATCCTTTGCTTTCTATGGAGTATATTTTACATACAGTTGCTCTGGGTGCACAAATAATCTCTTTGCTAGATGGGTACTCGGGATTCAATCAGATCATGGCCAAGGAAGGGGGTCATTTCAAAAACATTTACAAGTAAATGGGGAACATATTCTTATCGTAAAATTCCTTTCGGTTTGATAAATGCTTTGCACAACATCACATAGAGCAATGGAGACTTCCTTCAAAGGATATATCAATGAATTCATCCTAATTTATTTAGATGACATAACTGTCTTCTCAAATAATAGCCTAGATCATATTAGTTATCTAGAGAAATTATTTGATATATGTAGAGAATTTGGGGTATCTCTTAACCCCAAGAAGTGTAAATTTTTGTTACACAAGGCAAGCTTCGGGCAAGTGGTCTCAAAGGACGACATTACCATTGATCCCGAGAACATTTATACCATCCTTTCTCTCTCCTTGGTAATGCACAAGAAGGCCTTACAATCATTCCTAGGAAAATCAACTTTGTTAGGAGATTCATTCCAAACTTTCCAGGATTGATTAGGCCCATCACCCTTAGGGTCAAGAAGGAAACAACCTTCAAATGGAAATCGAAAAAAAATAAATCTTCAAAAAAATCAATTAAGAAATTTCTTACGCTCCAACACTCATCAATCTAAATTACTCCAAGGATTTCATCCTTTATACTTATGGAGTTGAAGCTAGTATTGCTGCTGTCTTGACATAAGAAAATGAAAAAGTACTGGAGAATCCAATGGATTTATTCAGTCAAACAACAAAGGATTACGAATTTAAATATAGTCACATGGAAAAATTAGTCTTTGCCTTCATGCACATGTTGAAGAAATTCAGAAGTATGCTCACCACAAATCACATCAAGGTGTTAGTTTCACTCTCTAGTGTGAGAGAATTCATCATGGGATTAGAAATCAATGATAAAAGAGTTAAATGGGTGACCAAAATCATGGAGTATGATGTTACTATCACAACCATGAAAATGGATAGAGGTAATGCACTATGCAGAAACTTGTTGAAGAAGCCCAAAATGAACAAGAGGATTCATTATTTTTGGATGAAGATCCTCCACATGCTGAAGTTGAATATAATGAAGATCCTAATGCACACACCTAGATGGAGAACATGGTGACATTTATCTCTTCTGGGGCATACCCTCCTAGTTTGAGATAAAAAAGAGAGGACATTTTATGCTTCATCATCTTCTCGTATGAGTTGATTGATGGTGTTCTATTCAAAACAAACATTGATGGAATGCTTCTTAGATGTATTGATGGCATGTAAGTTGAAAAAGTGTTAGAAAAATTTCATGAGGAATACTCTGGTAGAAACTTATATGCCAAGGAAACAACAATGAAGATCATTAAGGCATGATACTTCTAGCCTGCCTTTTTTAGAGGCACACAAGTGGGTAAGAAAATGTAAATATTAAGCTTTCTTTGCGGAAAAAATAAATTGGTAGCGCTTCCCCTCCAACCAATCCAAGTGAATCACCCTTTTGCACAATGGGGTCTGGAATTCATAGGCATGATTAACCCTCCTTCGAGCACTCGACACAAGTGGGTATTAACAACTATGGATTATTTTGCTAGATTGATGATGTTGTCTTGCTCAAGGAATCAACTAACTTAGTCATCCTTGAATTTCTTGAAGGTATTGTAACAAGGTTGTGTTCCTAAGACCATTATATTTGATAATGTAAAATAATTCCTTGGTACAAAAATTTCTGATTGGGCTCTTAGTCTTGGTATCTATTTGAATACTTCTTCCAATTACTACCCTTAAGGTAATGGCTTGACAAAGTCAACTAATAAGAATTTGATCAGAATCATGAAATGAACAATGAATATCAGCCGAGAGGGAGTTGCATACAAAGTTTTTCGTGCATGCTCTAGGTAGACAAAATCATGGTGAAGAATGCAATTGGTACTTTACCATACAAGCTTGTCTATTATAAGGAGGCTAAAATTCCTCTATCTTTAGAATTTCCTTCACTTGAGCTAGCCCAACAGTTTGAGTTTAAGTGCAAACCAAAGAGAAATCAGAATGCCAGAGCTGGTTGAACTTGAAGAATTAAGAAACTCTACTATGATCAAGTTAAAAACATAATCATAAATCAACCAAACAGTGGTTTGATGAAAGGCTAGAGCTCAAACCTGCCAAGCTGGTGATCTGGTCTTGAAATGAAATGCTTTGATAAAGCCAAACGGGCACCATTCAAATTTTTATGAACTTTGGAGTGGCCCATATATCATTATTTTTTGTAAGGAGGCCAACTCTTTTGAGTTGTCTCACATTGATGGAGATGCACCATCAATCCCAATTAATAGGATTTATCTCAAACACTTCCATTAAGTTATTTTGCATCATGTACATATTAGAGTAGCTTTAATTCCTCAAAGTGTGCTTTGCACACATTTTTTGTTTGTACATAGATCTTTCCTTTTACAGTGCTCTTGCACACACTATTTTATTGCTTCCAGATGTTTGTCCATGTGCTCACAAGTTTAAAGAGGTTGTTTCAGTTTGCTAGCATTTTCCAACAAGTCTTGCATATATGTTCTTAAGTAGATCTTAGATAGTGATTTAAGTTACTTCAGGTGTGTTTCTTCAAGTTGTAGATCATAACTTCATGCTTTCAGGAAAAATCCATGCCCAATGGATTCTTCTAGGACATTGATTTCTTCATCTGGCAGGAATATGGCCCCAAAAGTTGCCAAACCTTTTTCCAAAATAGCCACCATGGTTATTTAGACAACTTGCGCTTCCATCATGACTATAGATACAAGTTCTTAGGTTATGCGTGCATGATTGGTTTCCTACTTTGGCACATATGTATGGCTGAGCTTCTTCATGTGTTCCCTTCCTACTTATTCCTTGTGCTTTATCTTCCATTTGTTTCTTTCCATGCGCTTCCTTTCTTCTCCTTTACTCTTCTATTTACTTCCATTTCTCCTTTGCGTGTACTCCTTGTGCATTCAATTTTATGCCAACAATTTTTCACACCTTCCCACGCGCACCTCCCGACTTGCATTACATTTTATATGTCCTTGGAATACCTTAGGTTCATGGATTTTCTCCCATGATTCCCATGCACTTCCATTGCACGTGCTCACCGCTCCTCATTCATTTTCTTCTTGCTCACTTCCTTACAAATTTTCTTCCTTGCATCCTTGTCTTCTCATGCTTCCCCTCTTCCTTACACATTTGTGTACCTTTACGATATGTACCTTTCTTCCCACTCCTACATTTCCCCCACATAAGTTTACAGGCATCTAGATTCTTCCCTCTTATGCCTTCTACTTCCATGTATGAGCCAATCTTGTAACCCTCTATGTCAGTCACTGAGTGTTGGATGTCAGTCCTTGGAACTTGTAAAATAAAGTGCATAACACACAACCTATTAGAACATGCCAGTTGCATGTTGAATCCTTATGGAAAATGAACATATGAAACATGGAAGAAAAATAAAAAACAAATATACATTCAACCAAATCCTTCATCTACTCAGACTATGACACGTGTCTTGTGTGTTTAGCTTGTACTGCATATCTTCAAATCACCATAACTTTTGCTACAAATCTCAGAGTTTGGCACACCTAGTCTTGTTGGAAAGATGCTAATGTGGGCTACATGCTGGGATTTTCAGAATCAGATTATGCGAGGGATTTGGTAGGTGAAATGGGGAAACACAAAGTTATCTATTAATACACACATCTAGTCAACTCAACCACCCAGATTCGATCATATTTGGTCTCCTTCCTTCTTCTAAAAGCCAAGCTAACATGGGGAGGTAGTTATGATAGTTCTATAAGCACATTTGTAGGCATTTATTGCTTTTTATTGGTGGTTAGATTTGAAAATATGATTTTTCCTCATTTTCTCTTCCACTTTCTTCTATATAATGTAGAATAATGCTCATTTGTAAAGGTTGGACCCTTTTGGTTTGCTAAGAGAGTTGTTCCTAGAATTTTGAGTTTTAGGCCTCATATTTGAGCCATTACATGTAGATCCTTTCCTCTCTCACCATTGTAATTGATTATGCATCACTTGGAAGTAATAAAATTTGTATTTTGTGGCTATCTTCTACCCTAGTTCGAATTTTATTGCATCTTCTTTCCTTCTTTTACATTGTTGATCTACTGTGCATATTTCATATCTCTTGTAGGGATTTTGTTTTTATGCTCCACAAAAGCAAGTGAGTGAATGTTGTTTCATATTGTAGCATGTATGCTTTCCCTCCTAGTGTGCATTTTTATTTGTTTTCACTTAGCTGAGAGTGTTCATCCCCCTCTTTTTGGTGCTATCACCTCCCCTTAGCTTAGGTTTTCATTTCATGCATCTCCTTCTCACCCTGGTCCCTTGGAATCTACTATGTACCTTAGGATATGATATTATAATGTATATGGGTTGATGGAGATGTTGAAACGTGGCACACATCCCCTTAGTTAGTTATAAGTTTATAATATATGGGTTCACATAGGAATTAGTTATATTGGGTAATGAGTCGACCTACATTGGGATTAGGTGTTGCCCATCCATTAAGAGTAATATATGTCTATATAAGGGATGTAAGTATCATTATGATTCATGTCATGTTATGTATGAGTTGAGTCTTCTACTTGGTAGAGGTATATTAGAGGTGTCCCCATCGAAGTGGATTCCCATCTTGGGAGATTGTGGAGTTACTCCTTCCATAAGGAGCATTGTATGGTGTTGCCATACCCTAAGGGTATTATTTTGCATATCTTGAATATTTTGGCATCTTGGACCGCAAATACTTCTTGCGTTGTGTTATCTTATGCAAATTATTCATTTATTATATGTAAATATCTTATCATTTGGTATCAAAGCATCGATCCAAGAAATATGTGGAATGAAACCCTAATGTTGGTGATTCGCCTATATCTAGAGATTTATTTGGAATGATATGTACCTAGGGATATTATATTATAATGTATATGGGTTGATGGAGATGTCAACATGTGGTACACATCCCCTTAGTTAGTTATATGTTTATTATATATGGCTTCACATGTAAATTAGTTATATTAGGTAATGAGTCGACCTACATTGGGATTAGGTGTTACCCATCCATTAAGAGTAATGTATGTCTATATAAGGGATGTGAGTATCATTATGATTTATGTCATGTTATGTATGAATTGAGTCTTCTATTTGGTAGAGGTATATTGGAGGTGTCCCACTCGAAGTGGATTCCCATCTTGAGGGATTGTGGAGTTACTCCTTCCTTAAGGAGAATTGTATGGTGTTGCCCTACCCTAAGGGTATTATTATGCATATCTTGAATATTTGGGCATCTCGTCCCACTAATATCTCTTGTGTTGTGTTATCTTTTACAAATTATTCATTTATTATATGTAAATATCTTATTATTTTGTATCGAGCATCGATCTCGAGTAATTTGTGGGATGAAACCTAATGTTGGTGATTTGCCTATATCTAGAGATTAACTTGGAAATTTTCAGATTTTTAAAAAAGTTCGGGAGTTATTCATGGGATCTTCCCTCCAAATTTCAGAGTTTTTGGAGTTGTTTTGCGAAATATATGTCCATTTTAGGGTTAAAACCCTAATTTTCAAGTTTCGTCTATATACTCTGAATTATGATGAACTAGATCCTAAAGGTTTTTGGTTGTTGTGAATACATGAAAAGGTGATACCCCTAAAACTTCATAATTTTTGGATCTTTTTTGAGAGAGTTATTGTAGTTTTGTTTTTTTCAATACTTTACTCCACATGAGGCTACAATTTTAGAATTTTTTTTGATTTTTTAACATTTTTGGAAGTCTCTCAAAAATTAAATTTGGTTTTGTGTTCTATGTTTTCTGATTTTTGGCTGACCTCTAGCCGAAAGGGTTAGAACAAGTTTTGATCAAAAGGGTCATTCATAAAACCCTAGTTTTTGTGGATCATGGGGATGATAACTTTTTATGGAGATGGCATGATTGATGCTAGAGAATGGTGGAACAAATTTAGGGAGATATGTTCTAAATCATCAGATATTTGGTTATTCAATTTTTGTATTAGTGGCCTTACACAAATTTAGTTTTCTGAGTTAGAAAAGAAAAGGTCTAATTGGTCTTTGGAGGAATTAGAACAAGTTTTCATGACAGAGATGGAAAAAAGAAAAAAAAATGAAGGAAGAAGAAAAGTGTATTGATAATAGTGAGGAAGAGGAAATATCAGAAGAAGAATAAGAATAAAATGTTGATGTTAAAGCTACTACACATGATTTAGAAGGAGAGACAACGATCAAGATAAGAGTTCAAATAATGCATCTCCAAGGAAGGAAGCTTCAATATTTCAGTTTGAAGGGTGCATTCAAAGGAAAAAGGTAATTGTTTCCATAAACCCTAGCAGCAAAAATATAACTTCATCAATATGGATGTAGCTCAACATCTACATGTTCAAGAAAAGCATATCAAGGAATCTCAAGTGGATGGTAAGTAGATTCAAGTTTTTGAAGATTTAAAGCTTTCTATGGATAAATATGTTTTTCATTTATATTTTTATGCTTTAGATATGGATGGTATGAATATTGTTCTTGGATATCCTTGGTTAGAGAATTTGGGAACAATTAATATTAACGTGCAAAAGAAATTCATGAAATTATGGTACAAGAGAAAGAAAATTACAATGCAAGATATCACACTTAGTAAGGAAAAAAGTAATGTAAAAATGAAACATGAAGATGAATTTGAAGATGGCGAAGAAGGGAATAAGGATAATTCAGAAGGAAAGGATGAAGAACATGACAAAAAAAAGTCAAAAATAATTCCTCTACTCAAGAGAAAAAAAGAAATAGCAAAAAAGGTAGAAGAAGAAAAGAAAGTTGAGGAAAATGTTGAGGATACTAAGGTTGCACCATATAGATACCCACATCATCATGAGAGGAAAAAAATCATGGATATATGTTAGGACACATGAGGGTAGTAATCTATATGGATATACATGGAATTGGAGGAGCAATAATTATGGCTATACATGGAATCAATGGAGCAATAATTATATGACATGGAATAACATGAATAATAATTATGGACATGCATGGATACCAAGGAAGAATGCATATGGACCGAGAATGGAATCGGATGAGTGTAATGGAATATGGAATCAGGTTTAGAGTAGCATCACCCACTAGGATTTCATATGGATGGTTGGATGATCGATCATGACGACAAGTGTGCAATGATTTAAAGCATGCTCATTATATGGCTTCTTCTTATGTTTTAAGGATGAAACATGTCAAGGAGGGAGGTAATAATACATACCTTGGAATGTGATATTATAATGTATATGGGTTGATGGAGATGCTTTGACATGTGGCACACATCCCCTTAGTTATATGTTTATAATATATTGGTTCACACAGAATTATTTATATTGGGTAATGAGTTAGCCTACATTAGAATTAGGTGTTAGCCATCCATTAAAGAGTAATGTATGTCTATATAAGGGATGTGAGTATCATTATGATTCATGTCATGTTATGTATGAGTTGAGTCTTCTACTTAGTAGAGGTATATTATAGGTGTCCCCCTCGAAGTGGATTCCCATCTTGTGAGATTGTGGAGTTACTCCTTCCTTAAGGAGCATTGTATGGTGTTTCCCTACCCTAAGGGTATTATTATGCATATCTTGAATATTTGGGCATCTTAGCATACCAATATCTCTTATGTTGTGTTATCTTCTACAAATTATTCATTTATTATATGTAAATATCTTATCAAAATCGTAGAGTAGTGTAAGGTAGATGAATTTCCCTTCATAGGAGTATTTTTAGTGGTAGAAATAGGTATAAGATGCCAACCATCTCCGGAGGTCATGCCTAAAGCGCAAGTCCCACAACTTGGAGACAATTCTATGTTTCCTCAAAGCCCTAATTCATCCTGATCTAGGATGGGTGTAATTTTGAGTTCCAACAATATTATCATACATATAAGGAGATAAACCTCACCTAGCAATGCCCTAAATCTCTCCACATATTTATTTTATCCCAAGTCTTTCTCAACAAACCTAGAAACATTCTTAAAGACTAGATAGGTGAGATGTAGTTTACAACTCACATACAATTATTCAATAAAAATCAAAATGAGATTTTATTATTATTACACACATATAAATATATTATTATTCTCACACTAATATGTAATGTTCACACTATCTAATTCCTAACAAAACCCCCTTAGTGTGAACATGGGGTAATGAGCAATTGAAAAAATAGTGTTTTCCAACTGTATAGATTTGCATACTCTACTCATTATTTTCCCATTGTGGTTATTGTTGGAGCTCAAAATAGAACCCATCTAAAATTAGAATTATCTAGGGCTTTTAAGAAACATGGGACTATTTCCAAGTTGTGGGAATTGAGCTTTAGATAGACCTCTGGAGAAGGCCAACTTACTCTACTTATTCCTACTGCTAAAACTACTCCTAAGAATGGAAATGTAGCTATCTAACTCTACTCTATGATTCCAAGAGACTAGGGTGAGAAGGATATGCATAAAATAAAATCCTACACTAAGGGGAGGTGATAACACCAAGGAAAAGGGGAAGACACTCTCTCAAATGAGGGAAAAGGGTTAAAATGGGGAGAGGGGAAGAATTGAGAGCCACACTCTAGAGAAACATTCAAACTTTCATTTTCACACAATGCACAATAGAAATAACCCTAAAAAGTGATAAGACACACACACCATTCTTGAAAGTAGATGAAAAGGCAAGAAAATGCAATAAAACACTAGCTAGAACATAATATTAGCCAAAAATACAAGTATTTTATTGCCTTAGGGAGATGCACAAATCATTACAATAGAGGAAGAAGACATAAACACATTGCAAAGTCTAGATATGAGGCCTGTAACTCAAGAGCACTTGTGCAACACTTCAAAATTATGCCCTTGTATTCTAAGAGTATCTAACATTACAAATGAGCATCATTTTACAATATATAGAAGCTGAAAAAGAGAGAGGAGGGAAGAGAGTGGGAAATTCAGATTTCTACTTTCAACCACCTACAATTTACATTGAATGACTGAAAATAAGTATGGATAACCTTCCAAGGCCATTATGCCATGGTAATTTACTAGGAGGAGAAAGAATGGGCACCATACCTCATCAAATGTGGTGGTTGAGCTACCCAGAACTACATATTTTAATGATGGGATGTATGTTTCCTATTTTTCACCCACCTATCCTCACTAAAATTAAGAAATATAGTTTTTGTGGTGTAGAGGATGATGATACATTTCCAATGGTACTAATTTTGTGAAATTTGGAGCAACTGGGTGAAAGTTATGGCCATTTTAAGTTTAAGGTGTGGGATGGCTTGATGGAGTTCCCTACGCGATGTCACATTCCGTAGTAATCTATTTGTTCATTGTGTGGCTAGATCAGATGATCTAAGAATATGAGGAACCATCGAATAGTTCCATTTTTTCCTTCTAGAGCCATCATATCCACATTATTCTATGTTGTTTGTGTTTAGTGGAAAGTCGAGAGTTCGAGTGAAATTGTGGAACAATTCCACCCACTCCCTCTATGCCTAATCTAATTACTTTCCATGCACCATACATTACCCACAACACATAGTTCCCCGCTTTGTTGTATCGGTTGACTCACCTGATCGGAGAACCAACATCCCGATGGAACTGTTCCACTTGTTCCATTGGGACTGATTTATTCACAAAACACTACTTCCATGCCTTATGCGGATGAAA
Organism: Taxus wallichiana var. yunnanensis; assembly: GCA_018340775.1. Lineage (NCBI taxonomy): Eukaryota > Viridiplantae > Streptophyta > Pinopsida > Cupressales > Taxaceae > Taxus > Taxus wallichiana. The sequence goes on along the minus strand of CM031243.1, from coordinate 707,921,814 downwards.
GATTCATATAGAGAACTCAAATCCCACGGGAACCATTCCTCATGTACTCAAAATATCTTATTTAGCCAAAATACATTGTCTATTCCTTTGTTTTGGCTAGTGTAGCAATGCAAGGAATAAGAGGCCCACTAGAATTGTTTCTTCCGTTCCTCGCAGGCCCGATTTATCCGCAATACACAAATGAAGACCCAATTTTTGATTTTTTTGGCTAAGTGTTGAATCGAAGGGCTAGGAAAGGGGAAAGGAATGTCCCAAATATTGAATTTTCTCCATTTTTCATCAATTAAACTTACTCATATCCATATGAAAGTGCAAGTTATAAAAAATGGCCCCGTGGGGAATTTTGGATAACAATTACCTATATACATATTCTCTACTCTTTATGCTTTCACTTCTAATGAGATCCTCCTCACTTGGACATGTACTACATGCATGAATTCTCCCCTATTCACACTTTTCACCTATAGTAACTTCACACCAAAGTGTATCACTAAAATTACATATCATAGTATATTGTTTTCCTCCCATACACATATACTTTTTACAGTCCTACACCTTCCACACCATATCACAAATAATTCAAAGGATTGCACTTGGACTTAAAAACATATGAATAAGAAATATCATCTATTATTATTCACACATAGACACCATGAAACTGGATTTTTTTTTTTTTAGGAACGAGTCCTTGTTGTCATGTTTTCAGCCACCATTCTAGATCATTGTCACATAATCACAAAATAGTATAACATGATCACCACTTTGCCACTTGGATATTGATTTCAAATTTAGTCATTATGTGCGTAAGTTTTCTCCCACTATTATTTTTGCATCCCCTTCATTAGTGGTTAGTGAGAGTTCATTGATCGACCTCCTTTCTCCATTTCCTTCTTCTTCCATTATTATTTTCTAGTTACTTAGAAAAATAAAAAATTAAACCTCATGTGTATGAAACCCCCTCAAAATAGATCTTTGACTTTTAAGACATCTTGTACCACCAAAAATGTGTCCAAAAGACTATTTTTTTATATATATATTTTTAACACTTTTACAACACAAAATGATTTAAATTTGACAAAATGATAATAATGATAATTTACTCTTCACTTAACTAGACACAAGGCAATGATTTTTTATTTATTTTTGAGTCGCTTATTAATACTAAAACATAACATGAACTCAAGGTCTTGGGATATTGGTGAGTTATAAGTAGTTTTTAATCATCAACCCAAGTTCCATTCCCATTGAGTTTATTGGATGCTTTCAATAAGTGGCCATGGGGACACCTTGAGGTAGGGTTCAAACTTCTCCATATGGACCAAGCGGAACATAGCATGGCACTTCAGATGCGAATCTCTCAATGGACATTAAGGAACCAAGCCCACCCCCATGTCCCACTTAGAGAAAGTGATCCTCCACCACTCTAGTTCATAGCTATGGTATAATAAAAGTGTTTACCATCCAAAGTTTTGAACTCAAGGTCTTAGGCTATTGGTTAGTTACAAGTAGTTTTTAATCATCAACCCAAGTTCCATTTCCATTGAGTTCATTGGATTCTTTCAATAAGTGGCCATGGGGACACCTTGAGGTAGGGGTCGAAATTCTCCATATAGACCAAATGGAAAATAGTGGGGTGTTTGAATGCATATTAATTAGTGGACATTAAGGACCCAAGCCCACTCCCATGTCCCACTTAGAGAAAGTTCTCCTCCACCACTCCAGTTCATATCTCTGGTATAATAAAAGTGTTTACCATCCAAATTTTTGGACTCAAGGTCTTGGGTTATTAGTGAGTTACAAGTAGTTTGTAACCATCACCCCCGCATCCATTCCCATTGAGTTCATTAGATGCTTTAAATAAGTGGCCATGGGGACACCTTGAGGTAGGGGTTGAAATTATCCATATGGACCAAGCGGAACATAGTGGGGTACTCCGAATGTGGATCTATCGGTAGAAATTAAGGACCCAAGCCCACCCCCATGTCCCACTTAGAGAAAGTGCTCATCCACCACTCCAGTTCATAGTTATGGTATAATAAAAGTGTTTACCATCCAAATTTTTGAACTCAAGGTCTTGGGCTATTGGTGAGTTACAAGTAGTTTTTAATCATCAACCCAAGTTCCATTCCCATTGAGTTCATTAGATGCTTTCAATAAGTGGCCATGGGGACACCTTGAGGTAGGGGTCAAAATTCTCCATATATACCAAGCGGAAAATAGTGGGGTGTTCCAGATGCATATCAATTAGTGGACATTAAGGACCCAAGCCCACCCCCATGTCCCACTTAGAGAAAGTGATCCTCCACCACTCTAGTTCATAGCTTTGGTATAATAAAAGCATTTACCATCCAAAGTTTTGAACTCAAGGTCTTGGGATATTGGTGAGTTACAAGTAGTTTTTAATCATCAACCCAAGTTCCATTCCCATTGATTTCATTGGATGTTTTCAATAAGTGGTCATGGGGACACCTTGAGGTAGGGGTTGAACTTCTCCATATGGACCAAATAGAACATAGTGGGGTGCTCTAGATGTGGATCGATCGATGGACATTAAGGACCTAATCCCACCCCATGTCCCACTTAGAGAAAGTGATCCTCCACCACTCCAGTTCATAGCTCTGGTATAATAAAATAATTTTCCATCCAAAGTTTTGAACTCAGGTCTTGGGATATTGGTGAGTTACAAGTAGTTTATAATCATCAACCCAAGTTCCATTCCCATTGAGTTCATTAGATTCTTTCAATAAGTGGCTATGGGGACACCTTGAGGTAGGGATTGAACTTCTCCATATGGACCAAACAGAACATATCGGGGTGCTCCTGGATGTGGATTGATTGATGGAAATTAATGACCCAAGCCCACCCCCATGTCCCACTTAGAGAAAGTGCTCCTCCACCACTCCATTTCATAGCTCTGGTATAATAAAAATGTTTACCATCCAAAGTTGGAACTCAAGGCCTTGGGCTATTGGTGACTTACAAGTATCATGTAATCATAAACCAAAGTTACATTCCGATTGAGTTCATTGGATGCTTTCAATAAGTGGCCTTAGGGACATGTTGAGGTAGGGGTCAAAATTATCCATATGGTTCAAGTAGAACATAGCAGGGTGCTCCTGGATGCAGGATTGCTCGATAGACATTAAGAACCCAAGCCCATTCCCATGTCCCACTTAGAGAAAGTGCTCCTCCACCACTCCAGTTCATATCTCTGGTATAATAAAAGTGTTTACCATCCAAAGTTTTAGCCAATGGGGTTTGGGTGGATTGGTTAAGTTAGATGGTTGTGTCTGGATCCACCTAGGTTCAAATCCCATTAGGCGCGATCCCTTCGGGTGGTTTATTAGTGGTGACAGTATTGCATCATTGGTGGTTGCGGCTAGTGGTTATTATTGGTAGTGGAAGAATTTGCATCATCGGAATTGGCGTTGACAATGGTTGGTGGATAAAAATTACATCATCGGTGTGGGCACCTTTGTGATCGTGGTTGTGATGGATTAATTGTAATATCTTGTCTGAGGATGTTTGCATTGTTAAAGGAAGGGACCCAAGAACCCCCGGTTCATAGCTCCGGTCAAAAACATTTTACTATAAAAATAAAAATACTAAAACATAAAAATTATGTCTTATTAAAAAATAAACTTTGTAAACTATTAACAACACTATACAAATATACTTACATGCCAAACCTATAGACCTAACTACACCTAAGACACTAACTTAAATTGGTAAAATGAAAAATCAATACAAACTCTAAATTATTAACAAAGGGTTTTAAATGACACGTAAACCTAATAAAAATATTAAAGTCCTAAATAATAAACTGTTGTGGCATTATTTCCTAACCCATTAATAATTAAAAAAGTAGTTAACATACAATTAAGTGAAAAGACAAACAAAATATGGCTCGACACATGGCCTTGATAGATTAGACATGTACTAAATTTTAAATACAATATTGCAGGCTTAAAACAGGTCATGTGGGGATAAATAAACACTTGAAATTGAAATATGAATGAGTGGATTAGTAGTAAAAGAGACACGAGAGAACACACATGGAGCGTATAATGGATCATGGGCTTGTAAATAATAGGATCATAGAGTGCCCGTGACTATTAGTGAATCAATGAAGAGTTGTAACTTTGTAGCGGTGGTTTTTAACATTTGTATGCACATCTATTAACCTTGTTAGTAGAAAAATCATGTGCAAGGGTCAATGAAGATTATAAAAGTTGTGTCATTCAGAGCTTCATTGATTAACCTCCTTATGCCAAAATGTGCACACTACCATCTATGTAATATTCTAGCTATAATATTGTGTCAAGGTTATATAATATCAAATTATCATCTACTCTACAACCATAATCAACACCTTTACTTCTATTATATCACATCTCCCACATGCATCAAGTATTATAATTAAATGCATGCTAGGATTTGGATGCTTCAACTACACTTTTGGATTAGTCTTCATCAAGGTTATGCATGATGCTATATCTAATGTAAAGAAACTCTCATAAATTTATAACAAGCATACAAGGAAAGTGCCCCATTTATTTAACTTCTCCATTACTTCAAGATAACCATACTCTAATAACAAATGATAAGTTTGGTAGACATTCTAAAAGAAAAATACTCTAATACTTAGATTACACACACAATAAATCGAGATGTTGATTCAAACATATCATCATATTATTTGAGAGATATTACATGTATAGGACTTGTCTTCTCCTACATACAAGGATATAGACATCACCTAGTTATCCCATAAATCTCTTCACATATTTATCTTATCCCAATTTGTAACTAAAACCTTATCTAATACAAAATCACATATTTCCTAATTTAAATGAACATCTAGGAAAATTTTAAAAACATCATTTCAATTTTTAATTATAAATATAAAAATGAATATGATGTTCCTTACATGAACACCCTATATTTTATTCTTATCCAAAAATAAAGGGTCATGAATAATTTTAATTCAAAAGAGAACACCACCGAGGATATTTTCTCCCGAGAATTAGAATAATTTTGTTCCCAAAGTTAGTGGAAATCATGATGGTGAATATAATTTCAAATCAAATTTCAATCCCTCCAATAAATATAACAATAAAATGGAACAAGAAGATCATGAAAAAAATTATAAAGTCAATTTCAATGGTAACTGCTTTTGTGATGGAAAATTTGGACACAAGAAAGAATAATGTTACTAGAAAATAAAATTATAACAATTTTTTTTTTTAAATAACAAAGGAAAGAGGCTTAACAATCTAAATCAAAATTCAAATCGATCTCAAAAATTAAATAAAACCATTGCACTTTCTATAGTTAACGACGGTGAATGAATCCTACTTAGATAGTGTTGTCTTGAGACACATTGTTACATGCATGATATCCTCAAATATGTTAAAGAATGTCACAAAATAATATATATAGCTGATAAATATTTTATAGAAGTAAAGATTCAAGGTAAATTGAAACTCTCTAATGGTTTCATTTTTAATGTTTTATTTGTCCCTAAACTTAAAACTAACATGTATCGTGTTCTCAATTGACTCGAGATAACTTTAGTGTTACCTTACTCAAATATAATTAGTTTTTAAATATCAATATGAATTCTTATTACTTAAGGTATTTAGAAGAATTTCCTACATATCTTTAATGGATTTTTATTTAGACATGTATTTCCTCCTAGATTAGAAAAAAAAACTATGGCATGAAAGACTAGGTCATATTACTTTTAGGATTCTTGTTGATATGCATCATTAGAACCTTGTGGTAGGTCTACTAACAATAAAAATTAACCATGAAACATCTGAAAGATGTCTACATGGTAAGCATCACATTAAACCCTATCATAAACATCATGACACATACTTTTATTAACCTTTAAAGCTAGTTCATAATGATGTTAGGGGACCACTTGAGGTTTCCTCTCTAATTGATGCTCTATATGTTATAATATTTATAGATGATCACAATAGTATGACCTAGGCATATTAAATTAAGACAAATATGTTTTTTTATCAAACTATAAATAATTCAAATACCTATTTGAAAAATCTTATAATCTCAAAATTAAGAGATTAAGGATTGATAATGGAGGTGAATACGTAAGTAAGGAGTTTGATGTGTTATTTACTTCTTGTGGAATATAGTAGATTTAAGAACTCCCTTTTCTCCATAGAAAAATGGGATCACATACAGAAACAATAGACCATTTTATAAATGGATAGGACCATGTTATATTATGAAAATGTTCATAAATTTATATGGGAAGAATCCATGAAAATTTTTGTCCACATCCTAAATAGAGTCCTTCCAAAATATTTACATTAGAGTAAACCTATAGAATTGTGGGAGACGAGAAAAATAAATTTTTTCCATCTTAGGATATTTGGTATCCCTTATTCTAATTTCATTCTTAAAGTTAAAATGAAGAAACATAATCCTACCTCATATTCCTTCATATTCATAGGTTATGGAGGAATAAAAAAAAAGATTAAGGATTTATGATCCATATAAACATGAGATCACTAAAAATAACAACATTCAAAGATAAAAGGAATGATAACCAGATTGTTCTAAGCCACAAAAATCTCATATGATAATAGAAAATCACATTTAATAACTTGAAAGTAATTCAACGGAATAACGTTATAAATAGATTTACAAACAAAGAGTAGTAATATCATATATTATATCTCATGGAACTCTATCTAGTACAATGAGAAGCTCTATTGCTTATATAGGCAAGGAATATCAATCTAAGAACTAGTCAACACCATAGATCAAGCCATATATTAAGGAAATAACTAGTTAATACCATAGATCAAGCCATAGATTGGGAAAATAACTAGTCAAGACCATAGATCAAGGAAAGAACTATACCTAAGAACTACATAATATCTAAATAAGATAAAAGAAATATCAACACATAAGTGGGTGAATATAAATAAAATATAAGGTAAATAAATTACCTAGGTGAATATGAGCTAAAGTAAATAACCTACTATAACAGCCCCTTTAGTGAAGCTAGGGGCACATGCTCGACATTAAAATTTTCCTTCGTAATTTCTATTTTATTAATGTAATGTATGTACTATGAATAGGATGATGTTAAGTATAATTAGTAGTGGTGTTCAATAAAATATAATAGTGTTGTCGATGCAGTGCTTTGCCAATAAAGTAGAGTACAATAACAAATAAAGTACAAAAGGAATGTTGTGGTAAAAGTAAATATTTGTCGTAAGTGGTCGGGTAATGTTAAAATGTGAAAGTTGGGGTGAGTAGAGAAGTAGGGTCTACATGATTAGGAATTAGAAATATTATATTTGTAATAAGGACAAAGAGTGATGTCATAAATATTTTGTGTATTTTATTTGTAGAAAAGTCTAAAAATGTGGAACCCATGTGAGATGATAAGGTTTATCTTATCTTAGAAGATAAGCCTACATGTAAAGGAAAGAGTTTAGGCATGGAATATGATTGGACAAGAGATTTCCTATCCTATCTTAGAGATAGGGTGGATAAGCCTAATTCCTATAAATAAAGAGACAACCCCTCATTTAGCATAGAAGGAAGTAGTGAGAAATATTGTATGAGTAAGTGTGTAAAGGAAGCCATCATTTTGAAGGTGTATTAAAAAATCCATTAAGAGGTGTAATTGTGAAGTTTCTCCCATAGTTATTGTTGAAAGGAAAGTGAAGTTAGTAACACTTGAAGTACCTCATGGGTGAGATTGTAACAACTTCATGTTGATATTATAATTTACACTTATATTTCAGATTTATCATCATTCCTTCTTATCATAGTCTATGGTATTCTTGTGTTTATGTTTGTTGTTGTGTTTCCAGATTCCATCCACCAAATTAAAAGATGTGCATTAGTAAATAATCATAATGACGAGGAGTTCCCGGTAAAGAATTATCATAGTGCCGGATTGGTGATGACATTTTGGTTCCGTTGTCAAGACCATTCCTCGTTGGTGGATTTTATGGAAAGATATTCTCACTTAGTCAAAAAACATTTGGATGGTAACCTTATTTTTACTGTGCATAGTAGTTACCATGGTAAAGTCACTTTTTATCGTGAATAGTATTTACCACAATAAAGTCACTTTTTACCATGAATAGTATTTATTGCAGTAACTTCACTTTTTACCATGAATAGTGTTTACCACAGTAAAGTCATTTTTAACTGCAGATGAAGTCAAGTTTTACCATAGTTTACTGTGGTCATTTCTATTTTATTGTAGAAAGGTGTAAAGTCACTTTCTATTATAGTGATTCCAATTATTTGTGCACATAAGTCTTGTTGATTGCACTTGTGGGTTGGTATTTCATGTGGTTACTTTTGAAAATGGGAAGATTCCTATTTTTTCAGCCTAATCTAATGAAGATGCTTCCTCTTTCATTTAAGAGTTTAAACAATATTGTATTTGTAATGGCGTCATAAGAAGGGAACAATGGACTAAATTTTTTCCTATCTTTTTGGATGGTTCAGCCCTTAGGTGGTTTGAGACACTAGGTGCTAACGTGAAAACTCATGGGATTTATTAACTCGAAATTTTTCTTGAAGAATTTGGTGAACAAAAAAATATACAAATTTCATGATCGATATCACAAAGATATCCCAAGGAGAGAAGGAGAAGATAATGGATTATCATGCTCGTGTTCTAGAGCTAAGAAGGAAGCTCAATGCCTAGATCTGGAAGGAAGGATTAGCGGATGGGTTGATGAATGGCGTGGATAATCTCCTCTGTAAGCACTTCATTCTTGGGATGAAGCTAGAGATCAGACAATGAGTGAAGTATGACCACCCAGCTACCATTGAACAAGCAAAGGAGATTGTAAGAAGGCAAGAAGAAAGCATGGAAGAGGAGCCCAAATAATTTTTGCTAAAGTAGATCCTACACCAAAGCCTTTCGCTTTCGTAATCCTCAACCACTCTCAAGGTGAGCACAAATATTTCTCCTAGTACATCTACCGAGTATGAAGATCTCGCTCAGAAGATGGGCCAATTAACTATTAATATTCTTCAAGGAAAATAATTTAGTTCTCAGGGAGGAGATAGAGGTCCAAAAAGAAATATTTCTGAAGTCATATGTTATGGTTGTTATAAAAAGGGTCATTATAAGTATAATTGTCTAGATAGAGCTTCTACATCCGGTACAAGAGATAATGATAAAGGAAAATCACCTGTGAATTCTTTTGATGTAGTAGATAAGAGCATAAATAATGAAGTAGATGTGTTTGTAACAAAAAGAAAGAAAGAAAAAGATAACCAAGATGGAAATGATCCTAAGAAGATAAAAGGAGAAACTAGTAAGAAACATAGGAGAAGAAAATTGGGTGTGCAGGATTTTCTAATTTCACAGGGATCAGGACCATACTCCATCTTAGAAGATCTGTCCAAAAGGCCCTGCAAATATTACATATGGTCAACTCTTGGCTATGTCTTCTAAGAAGAGGCGGAGCTGCGAAGTGGCCTCAATGCTCAACGAAGGAAGGAGGTTGAGGTCCCTGTTTTGGAGGTAGAGGTTGATCCCATGCTTTACAAGTTGAGGTATTATGTAATGGTATTTCAATTCATGATGTCTTAGTTGATGTAGGTGATGAAGTTAATGTAATGACCGATTTTTTAATGAATATGTTGGGTTTAAAATTGATCGCCCTTAACACTTATGTTAAGGTCATTAAATAAAGGAAAAACTAAACTAAAAGGTGTTGTTTCAAATGTGGCAATATCTCATTATGGGTGTTGTATGTGTGGTAGACTTTACAGTGATGAAAAATGGTAATGCTGTTGCATACCCAATGTTGTTGGGAAGACCATGGCTAAGGAGAGTTCATGCAAGAAACTACTAGAATGAAGGATTCATGACACTTGGACATGGTAGAGAGAGGGTGAAGATAAACGTGATCCCTCAAAGCATCTTAAGGTAGAACCCGTGGATCTAAGTGTTGAAACCGATGATTGGACATCCTCTGATTACTCTAGTACCAAAGTGAAGTGGACATAGAAGATGAAGAAATTTAGGTTGATGTTTTGGGCTATGGATATCCTTCCAGTCACACCGACTCATGAACCCATAAAATTATCTGAAGAAGAAATTGATGATCGTCTCCAACAAATAAAGATTAGTGATGTTGTGATGGAGAGTGAGAAGGAATCCTACCTCCAACTCTTTTAAAGGTACATACACATATTTCTTTTTATTACAAGGAACTCCGTCAAGTAAGTTGGGTAGAACATTCTATTGAGCTGGTAGATGGTGCTAAGCCCATAAAGCAAATGCCATATAGAATGAATACTAATTTTCCAAGACTTAAAAAGAAGAAATAGATAAGTTGCTTGATGTATGATTCATATTTGCTATGGAGAATTCGAATGGGTTTCTCCCATTGTGATCTTAATTAAAAAAATGGGAAGCTATGCATTTTTTTTTTATTATAGGAATCTCAATAAGGTAACAAAGAAGGATCATTACCCTCTTTCATTCTTAGATCATATCTTGGATGAAGTAGCTATCCAGAGTGCTATAGTTTTTGCTGATAGATATAGTGGATACAACCAAGTTCGTATATAGCGAGAAATATCAGATGAAGACCATGTTCACCACTCCTTAGGGAACGTTTGCTTATAGAGTTATGCCTTTTGGGTTGTGTAATGCTTCGAAATGTTCCAGCGCTTGATGAATAGGGTGTTTGAACCCTACATTGGGAACTTCATCAGAGTATTTTTGGATGATTTTTGCATCTATGGGAGCAAGATGGACCACCTACACCAGATGGAGACAACATTTCAAAGGTTAGATGAAGCACAAGCCTCACTAAACCCTACAAAGTGTTTCTTTGGATGTTCTAAAGGTGTTTTATTAGGGCATGTTGTATCCAGAGATGGTATTGGTATTGATCCTAATAAAGTTTCAAAAATCAAAGAGTTACCATTTCCTATGAATAGAAGTAAATTGAGATCATTTTTAGGCCATGTGGGTTACTATAGAAGGTTCATCAAGAATTTCTCAAAAATTACACAGCCACTAACCCAGTTCTTGAAGAAGGATGTTACTTATGAACTAGGAAATAAGGCACATGAAGCTTTTGAACAATTGAAGGAAGCCCTGGTGTCTTCACCTATTTTAAAGAATCCAGATTGGAGCAAGCCATTCATTGTGTATACTGATGCCTCAGATGCAACACTAGGAATTACTCTGAGCCAAAAGGATGAAAATGGGAATGATCATCCAGTTTACTTTGGGAGAAGACAAATGAGCAGTGTTGAGGTAAATTATACTATAATAGAAAAAGAGGCTCTAGCTATCATTTTTGCTATAAAGAAGTTTAGAAATTACTTGCTAGGGTAGAAATTTATAGTTGTAACAGATCATCAGGCTCTAAAATATATTGTAAATAAGCCTAACCCATCAGGGAGGATAGCAAGATGGATAATTTTGCTATAAGAATTTGAATTTGATATTATAGATAGGCCAGGAAAGAATCATGTCAATGCAGATGCACTCTCTCAAGCTTATGATGGTTTAGGTTCATCTTGTGATGATGATGATTTCCCATATGTAGCATTGTTATCCCTTGACACAATTCCTAGTGAATACATAGATATTTGGAATTATCTGAATGAATTCAAGTTTCTTGATGGTGCCAATGCAAAGACTAAGAGGAAGATTACTCAAGCCAATCATCCATATTCTATTCTGCATGGAGTATTATTTCGAATAGGACCTGATGGACAATACAAGAGGGCAGTTAGACGTGATCAAGGGAAGGAGATGATAGAAGAATTCCACAATGGTACATGTGGAGGACACTTCTCTAGACAACTTACAACAAGAAGGATCTTGGATGCAGGTTATCACTGGCCCACTCTTTTTAGAGATTGTTATAATTATTGTAAGACATGTGATATTTGTCAAACACATGGTAACCGTAAGACTTCATCAACTCCATTATGCCCTATTCTTCCACTTGGTCCCTTTGAAAAGTGGGGAATAGACATTGTATGTCCACTTCTAACTACCCCATGCCAAAATAAGTATATTGTAGTTACCACAGATTATTTAACCAAGTGGGTTGAAGCTAGGCCATTGCAAAACATGCTTCCATGGATGAAGTGGCAAGGTTCATATATGAACGCATTGTCACCAAATTTGGTTGCCCATTAGAAATTGTAATAGATCAAGGAGGCCACTTCATTAATGAGGTGGTAGAAGCCCTAGTCAACAAGTTTTATATTAAGCACAAGAAGGCAACAACATATAAGCCAAGAACAAATGGACAGGTGGAACGATTTTTTTGTGTTGTGTCAAATTCTAGCAAAAGATGCAGCCTTGCGGTATATAAGTGGGATAAAAGGATTCATGCAAAGAATGTGGTAATATAGGGCAACATCAAAGTCAATAACATGATACTCCCCATTTCAGTTGGCTTATGGCATTGATCTAGTTCTTCCTATTGAGTTTGATATTCCCACTATGAGAGTTATAAAAAATGAAAGGATGGATGAAAGTGATTTAGTAAAAGAAAGGTTGGTGCATCTTCATTTGCTAGAGGAAATGAGGGAAATAGCGAATGATACAAGCTATAAGAATAAAATGAAGTAGAAGGAATACTTTGATCAAAAGATCCATTGGTCTCCATTTCATGTGAATGAGCTGGTTCTAGTATATGATTCCGATACAAAAAAAGAAGGTAGAGAAAATTTCTTCCCAAATGGATGTGGCCCTACAAAATAGCAGTTGTACATGAAAATGGTACATACCGATTTGGAGGAATTGGATGGTACTTCCATTACGAAATGGGTCAACCATGACAAGTTAAAGATTTTAAGGCACCACTTTAGAATGTCCATAAGAGTCTACTCCGAGGACGGAGTAGAAGCTACGAAGGAGAAAATGTTGACATTAAAATTTTCCTTCATAATTTCTATTTTATTAATGTATGTATTAGGAATAAGATGATGTTAAGTATAATTAGTAGTGGCATCCAATAGAAGATAACGGCACAAGATCGAAGGTGTCACCAATAAAGTAGAGTACGTAATAGGTCAAAGTACAAAAGGAATGTTGTGGTAAAAAGTAAATATTTGTCGTAAGTGGTCGGTAATGTTAAAATGTGAAAGTTGGGGTGAGTAGAGAAATAGGGTCTACATGATTAGGAATTAGAAATATTATATTTGTAATAAGGACAAAGAGTGATGTCATAAATATTTTGTGTATTTTATTTGTAGAAAAGTCTAAAAATGTGGAACCCATGTGAGATGATAAGGTTTATCTTATCTTAGATGATAAGCCTACATGTAAAGGAAAGAGTTTAGGCATGGAATATGATTGGCCAGAAGAGATTTCCTATCCTATCTTAGAGATAGGGTGGATAAGCCTGAATTCCTATAAATAAAGAGACAACCCCTCATTTAGCATAGAAGGAAGTAGTGAGAAATATTGTATGAGTAAGTGTGTAAAGGAAGCCATCATTTTGAAGGTGTATTAAAAAAGCCATTAAGAGGTGTAATTGTGAAGTTTCTCCCATAGTTATTGTTGAAAGTCAAGTGAAGTCAGTGACACTTGAAGTACCTCATGGGTGAGATTGTAACAATTTCATGTTGATATTATAATTTACACTTATATTTCAGATTTATCATTGATCATTCCTTCTTATCATAGTCTATGGTATTATTGTGTTATGTTAGTTGTTGTGTTTCCATTCCATCCACCAAACTAAAAGCTATGCATTAGTAAATAATCATAGCATGAGGAGTTACCAAGAAAGAATTATCATAGTGCCGATTGGTGATGACAGCCCAAAACAAAAAGTGGCATATCCACGATGAGTCCCACCAACAGGTGGTTTGATTAGGACTCGTGTACAATATATCCATGAGTAAATATCAAACCAAAATTAGGAAAGAAAATACTTCTAAAAGGAAATATAAATAAGAAGGAATATGTCCTCACGAATACCCCCAAAAATAACTTCCAAAACCCCAACCATGTTACTCAACTCAAGGTAGTGAGGTGATGCAAGAGGGTTCGTAAAGATGTTGGTAACATACCGTTGAGTCATAATGTATTCCAAGAAAAGAAATCGATCAAAAAAAGTTGAAAAATGAAGTGCTGTGAATCTTAATATGCTTGGTCCATAGGTGATCAATAGGGTGTGCAAATTGTGAATTTTACTTTGGTTGTGACACCAAAGTACAATCATGAATCATGTGGGAATACAAACTCTATCAATAATCACAAAGTCAAAGGATATGTTGAATCCTTATAATCATTTCCATATACTCTTCCTTTGAAGATGAAATTATAGTAGCTTGTTTCTTCTTGCATACCCAAAACTAGAGAAGAACCAAGATTAAAAAGGTAGTTAGAAATGGAAAACATGTCATCGATAAGACCGACCCAATATGAATCACTATATCCAACCAATTGAGTAGAACCTCTAGTGTAGTGTAGTCCAAAGTGGGAAGTGCCATGCAAATATTGTAAAATCCTTTTAGTGGCCTACCAAAGGATGTTATGAGGAGTATGTGTAGAACAAGATAAAATCCCTACCGTAAATGAAATATTAAGGCAAGTATGTGTCAAGTACATTAGACTTCCAACCAACTACCTATACAAGGTAGCCTCACAAAGAGGAGTGGTGCACGTGGAAGTAAGAGTAACCCTAGATCGAAAAGGAGACATACTTGTATTATAGTCAACTATATAATTTTTTTTTTTTGAAGAAGATCACGGGTTTACTTTTGCGAATCAAATTAATACCTAAATATCTCTCGAGAAATATTTAAACCAAGGAAAAATGCAATATCCCGAGATCCATCATATCCAAATGTGTGGAAAAATATCACCTGAATAGTTTGAATGTGGGAAGAAGAGCTACTAGTAAGTAGAAGATCATTAAAATTCAAGACATGTATAAAAATATCCTCACCAACATGTTGGAGATATAATGCTATATAGGATCTAAGTGGTAGAGAACAAAACTAGTAAATAGAAGAAAAAAATCCATCTTCTCATACCAGGCTCGAGGGGCATGTTTGTGACCGTAGATATACCTTTAGAGGAAAACAACAAGAGAAGATTCATGAACAAACCCATCAAGTTGCTCCATGTATATTTCCTAATGTAAATCTCCATGTAAGAATGAAATCTTCACATCCATCTGGTATAATAGCCACTCCAGTGATGTAACAATAAAAAGTACAATGTGTACAAAATCCATCTTGGAAACCAGTGAAAAAGTCTTAGAGTAAATAATACCTTCAACTTGTGAGAAATCCTTTGTAATAATACAAGCCTTATACTTGTTAATGGGTCCATCACTCATGTATTTGGTTCAGTATATCCACTTATACCTACCATATTTCTTACCTTGGGAAGAGAGACTAAATCCCAATTATTATTCTTCATCAAAGAAGAATACTCATCTATCATCACATCATCCCACTCCTACCTCCCATAATCCTATGAAAATACTTTGGATCCCCAAAATCGCTTGACAAAAATCTATATAACATATAGAATATGCATTATGATGCATAGTGGGTGTAAGATCCATTATAAAAGGTGTTACCTCATAAACTCGTAGTACAATCCCACATAGGCATAGTGATAATATCTGTGGGAACATGATCATCATTTAAGTCAACATCCATAACTCGCTTAGTCACCTCCTCAAAGAAGGGATCCTCAAGATGAAGTAAAGAAGAAGAAATAGGCATGAAAGAAGATGAAGAATCATGAGAAGAGAAGTGCTCATCAAACTGAACATGTGTTTGAAAAATAACCTCATGAGTATCAAGATAAAAAAGTGAATAAGAAAATATAGAAATTATATAAATGTCAAATCTATATTTTGTAATAGTGTAGATAGAGATAATAGAATACAATTTTGACACAAACAAGTAATCTAGAAAATATGAAACCCTAGTTACTGAGAGAGAGGTGAGATAATTAGTTGATTCACAATGATCTCAAAGTTGTTCCGAGCTAAAAACCGATGAAATAGGGAAGTAGAATATCACAATTAGACCCAAAAATGCAGCAATGTTAGGAATTAGGGACTAGGGCACCTAGAATTGGTCGGGGGTGCCTCGGGCACTGCATACCTCCTCTAGGTGCATGTGATTTGCTTAGAACCTTAGAACCTCATTTTACAGGGTCACAAGGTGTTTGATGGATGTCTCCTTTAATTGAATATACTTTTTGGAAGATCACTGAAATTGCATGAAACCTACAATAAGAAAGAACACCTACAAAACCCAAAAAAACATCAAATCCTAAAAAAAAAAAAATGCAAATGGGGAGTTTAATCTGATCCCTGACGGTCACCCAACCTGATTGAACTTACTATCTAGGTGCTACACTACATTTTAGACTCCATGTAATTCTGTGTGTGTGTGTGTGTGTGTGTATATTGTGCCCTAGGTGGATCTTGTGTGAAGATTAGTACAAGACCGTGTTCACAACCAAAAGGGGAACATATGTGTATCATAAAATGTCATTTGGTTTGTCAAACGTGGGTTCCACTTTTGAGAGAGTGATGGATATTTATTTCTGCAGACTCGTCAATTATTTCATCCTTGTATATTTGAAACACATTAGGGTCTTCTCAAAAAGAGCCAACATCACATGGAGCATTTGGAAATTTTTTTCAAGAGATGCAAAGAATTTAGAATATCACCGAACCCCAAGAAATGCATTTTGCGGTTCCGCAGGTAAACTATTAGATCATTTTGTTTCAAAGGATGGAATTACAATCGACCCAGGAAGAGTCTTTGTTATTCTCTCCCTCTCATTTCCAACTCACAAGAAGGATCTCTAGTATTTCCTCTACAAGATCAATTTTATTAGGAAATTAATTCCTAACTTTGTAGGACTAATCAGGTATATTACATTAAAGATAAGGAAATACATTGTTTTCAAATGGACCATGGAAGGAAAGGAAAGCTTCAACAAGATCAAATTCATGATAGTTCAAGTGCAAACAACTCACTAATCTAAAATTTACAAGGATTTCATCCTTTATGCTTGTGGTGTGTATCTTAGCATAGCCATGGTTCTTGCTAAGAAGAATAATGATGACTTAGAGCATCTTGTGGATTTCTTTAGCCAAACATTGAAAGAATTCAAACTCAGGTATAGCCATTTATAAAAACATGTCTTCATCATCTTACGAGATCTCAAGAAATTCAGGGCTATGTTACCCACCAACCATATTAATGTCATAGTCTCACACCCTAGGGTTGTGGTATTTTAATTACTCACTCAATAACTATGCACGCCAAAACTTCATCCGGAAGAATATGAATTCTCACCAAGCATGCGCAACCACTAGGTTCCTAATTTTTATGCCTATAAGAAGGTTAGCATGCATATTTACCATATTCATAATCAATATACCCAATTATGCATAGAGAAGTAACATAGCCAAGATAATTCAAACACATATAATAAGGAAACAAATCATTCAATAAAAACAATAAAACTGAAAATTTTGAACACCATCATGAACATAATTGTATTACATAAAAACAAATGATTACAATAACCTCAATACATTTGTGCACAAGAACGATGTACCCTCATACAAGTTCCAAAATTCATGATAACTTAAAACCCTCAAAAAGTTATAACTCGCACACATGTCATCCTTCTTCTAAAACTCAAAAGCACTACCTATATATAAGGGTGGGGACTTTCCCTTCACCGCTTCATGCACCTTCCTAATAATAGGCATGCATAAAAATACCCTATATGATTTTTATCTTCGATGTTAATAATAGATTAACCTAAATATAAGAATTTTTTAAATCCTATTATTAGCTCAAACTGTGCATGATATTTTTCTATCTCTACATGTGATTTTTCCAAATATATCTCCTTTTGTGTGCATCCCAAGTCATCTTACTCTTTTCTATTTTTATATCTTTCTTGGACACCACTCTACTTTTTTATTTTTGGCCATGTCTTTGGAAAATTAGCTAAGTCTTGGACTTTGAATTCTCATACGTGAACCTCTATGCGCTGATCCTTCTTGTGCACATGCACCCTTTGCATGCACCCCTTGCACACGGTTCCAAACCTCTGCATGTGGCTAGTACCTATCCATATCTTTTTCTCAACAATACCTCACACTAAATTCATTTCCCATCCTCGGCAATGGGTCACCCAAATTATCTCTCCAATGAATGAATGAATTAAAGAATGTTCAAAGAATAAGGAATAAGGCAAAAATACCAAGAACCAAAGAATGGATTTCAAGTTTGTGCGCAAGCTACCTCACACTTCAAGTTGTTGGAGGAGCTATGGAAACTTTTTTCTTAATGCATCTTCAAACTTCTTCCATTACGTGAGTTCCTCTCTACGGCCTTTATGGGCACTCCCCTCAATACTTGGAATTTGGTCATGCACCACTTCATCCACTCTCCCCTTGAGTTCCTTGATGACTACACTCAACTCAAGTCACCCCTCCAACATATCCATGCATTCCAAAACCAAGAGTTGAATATGTTTGATCCGGAACTCCAATGTATCCCTCATGGCCTTTATTAGTTCCTTCTACATTGATACTTCTTCCATGACCTTCTTACACTCAAACTTGTTGGTTGGTGTCTTTTCTTGTATTTACTTGAGCTCTTATTTTCCTTGGCAACACATGCACCGAGGATAAGGTCACTCTTTTGCACTGTCAAAAATACAAATCAACCGTACTTCACTGGCCTCCCGATCTGTGTGAATATAGACTCAATCTTATCTATCTATTCTTTAGCCAATAATTTAGCTTATGGTCCCGCGCCACTCTTGATGTTTAAAAGAAACATTCGACCAAGTCCTCAAGGTATTCCATTTCATCATTATGGTCAGTCCGAGCTTGGATTACTAGGGTGGGGCATGTGCCTATTATTTGTTTCACCAACACTTCTACCTTGTCATATGCCTTCTTCATGTGATTCTACTCTCCCATAATATGATCTTTTAATCTCCCCACTTCATGCTCCTTATTCTTATTGTCTTCTACCATGAGCCTCATGGTATCCCCATTATCAATATTTCTGCATGTAACCTCTACTATTAATTTATTCAAGGCATTACATGCTTATTCAACAATCACCTCATGGGGTCAATAATCTTATACTCCTTCCCTGGTTGCTTCTTCAACTATAGTGTGGAATTAGACCTGTTACTAATATCAAATTATGGCTCTTCCACATGTGTATGCATACTCTATGAAAACATCTTCCTCATGTATGAAATCCCTCCTCTTTCATCCAACAAGTCCCAGCCAAATAAATTATCTATATAGACCATACTCTGAAATCTCGCCCTCGAAAACTTCATGAGATCATCAACACAAGTGATATGTGGTGATTAGGGAGGTATTCATTTCCTTACCTCCTTTTCATGGGTTTGTGGTTTCCTTGGTGTGAATTATCTATTACTAATTTCATCTCCGGTGCCCTTATCCTCCTTAATGAAATATATGCCATTTTTGTCCTTGTCTTTCTTGGGCTCCTCCTGGGTGGTGCACATATCCTCCTTGATCATCGTTGTTTCCTCCCTACATGGTATT